>CM017558.1:2135835-2529153 GCA_007844125.1 Sinonovacula constricta | reverse complement strand
CTACCTATATGTAATCGGTCCTGGAAAAGTCGTATAGATGGCGCCATTTGGTACTATAAAAAACTAAAGTGCGGCGCTTTCATGCATTGTTATTTTGTGAATATCAACATCATCAAATTGTTTAAAATATAGCAACATACTCACGTGGAAGGAGAAGAAGAAGAACAATAAGAAGAAGAAGAAGGAGGAGAAGAAGAAGATGTTTTCTAGTATAAATATAGCTGTCTCTGCTGCGTGGCTCAGATAGGAAATACCTGTTTGCAATAACGAGTGGTGATTTATGTTTGACTGTTCTCAAATATCTAGGACATCAACTAACAGGATTTCGCATGATCTTTTCAGCTCACAATGATTTATTTGTTAGTAAAATGTGTGCCTTTAAAGCAAATGTTAATTGCAGAAATCTCGTTTTGCTTTTAACGCATTTTGTTCTGTGAGAAAACAAATCCATTCATGGGTACACCTTTACAAATAGTAACCGAAAGTAGCTGAGGCAAAGCACAATAAATAGTCTTGCCCAAGAATAATCAACTTGTGGCGTGTTGGAACTTTTAACCATAGAAACGTAGTTCCCTCTTATCTGTAATATGTCTACTAAGGATATTCCAGATGCGATAATTGATTATCCATCTTTCAAAGTTAGAGCTTGAAACTTTATTTTTTGGCCATTTTTTCTTCCATATGTTTCTCCATTTTTGTTTAATATGGGTTCTGTCAACAAAACTTTATTTTATTGTCCAAATTATATTCGCTTACGCACATTTAAATCAACATTCATCTGTAACAAGTCATTTATGTTAGAGAAGCAAAAAAAAAAGGTAACGTCAGTAAAACAGCTATACCATTGACAGGCACGCTGATAACCTGTGTTTTAAAATTATTACTGAAAACTAATCTGTCGAGTGAATTTCGGTGATTTGAAGCCATATTATCTTGGAAAAGCAATGCTATAGGTGTTTAAACAATACAAAACAAGAAGTATATGGCACAAAAGACCGACTAAAGCATTTGCGATTGAACCCTATATGGGCCGAATTTAAATCCAAAAGAACTGTCAGGATAATGCCCTTCAATACCATAATATAGGTAACATAAAATTTTAATGTATATTTTGTTTAGATTATCATATATAACCACAAAAGACGAGCATGTACCGAGAGTCGGTGGCGCAGTCGGTAGAACTCTTACCAAGGGATGCCGGGTTCGAATTCTGCAAATACCTCCAAAATACTTTTATCGCATTTTGTTTTGTTGTTGTTTGTTTGTGTGTGTTTGTATTGTTGTTGTCTTTGTGTTTTTGTTTGTTTTTGTCTCATTCTCGTATTTTTATTCTGCACCCGGAGCCGAGCGAGTAAAGTCGCCGATTTGTTACTTCTCAGCCCCTTACCCCTCTCACTGAATGCATCTGATTCCCGGTCGGGGCGGGGACTTTCATCTGGGAGGGTTTTCCTGCTGACCTGCGGTGTGCCGGTGGTTCTACCCAGATGCAAGTCTGGGGTCTTCCTCCACCAATAATATTAGCTGGTCGTCACCAATATGATCATAAATGTGTCGGTGAAATCTAACAAAAATAATATTTTATACTGTTATAGCTTCGGTAAGAAATATATACTACTAGTACAATACATGTAAAACAAGAAGTATATGACAGAAATCACAGGTGAAAATAGGTTCTGACCCCTCACAAGGCCAAAACGAACTTATAAGACTATACTGCCATTTAAGAGCTCACGGGTTGGATTCGAATCCAACAAAGACAAAGATTTTTTATGGTTGGTTTTATTTCTTCATTATTATTTTTTCAATTTTTGTTTCTTTTATCACCATGTCTTATTTAAAACTCCCAGATTGTATGGTTGAATTAGTCAGAAGATTATCATAGTATCCATACCCATATATGAACATTTCACAAGTGCCAGTTCCTGATACTGATTGGTCGATTGGAAAATAAGTACTTATACATCATAATTGACTATTTAAACTATTCCATCTCCCTCACAATCTATGTCAGAAAGCTTTACCCGGAGCGTTCGTCCAACTTCTTTGGACTTTATCAGCGGATTGGCTGATTAGTCACTGAAAGCTAAATAGTAAATATTAACAGAAAAGAACAGATCAGCTAAATAGTGAATATTAACAGAACAGAACAGATCTTTTATTAGACTTAAACAAAAGTACATCGTCTCAATACATACATACAAAATAACTAATTGTCTGTCACGTGTCTAGTAGCAACGAACAAGCAAATGATAAGTGTAACAGTGGTAGTAAATAACTTACTTATTTTAACATCATTTGAATAAAATCAATTTTGTATTATATTGTGTGTTTGTTTTTCTGATTTGAATATTGTAACTGTATTTTCTCTGTTTGCCGCAAAACAGAACAAGTTCATCAATAGAATATGTAAATAGTGAATAATATCACACGGATAAGTTTCCATCAGAAAATACTTACACACTTGAGTAAATTCTTGTCACTCCAATGCCTCACTAGAATCAGCACTGAGTGTTTTCTAGGTAAATTATGATGGATTCGGGAGGAAAACGAATAAGATTGGCGAAAAAACAAAGCCTCGTGTCTAGTTTGGTTGTTTTTACTTGACCCGGGGTAATTGTATTTTTTACAATGCCGTGAATGTTCCTTCTAAGCTATGAGGTACGTATATAGTATCTACACTGAGTAATATACATGTGTGTGATTACCAACCCTGCTCAGGGATCCATACATGTAGATAGATACATGTAACACAATAGAGTTGGTAACGTGTCGTTATATGTCTGGGTTTTGAACCCAACCAATTGAACACCACACTCTTTTAACACTTATATACCCGCATAGTGTTACAAAATACGCAAAAACGCTTTAGTTCTGACTGTATTAAGAATATGTAAATAAGTATAAGTTGCATTTTGACACAAGCTGCCTGAGGCCGAGAGGTAAGAGTCTCTGACTAATAAATTCGTCGGCTTCTGATCGCGTCAGGCGGGTATTCCATGAACGAGTTTAAAGTAAAAACACAACGTAAATACCTCAAACTGTGTCTTGCGAATTTTGTTTCGCATTTGTTATTACATGACTGCAATTTTTTATCATCAAAATTTCACCAAAATTGTATTGCTGCAGAAAAAAGTATATTTAAGGAATAAATCGGTAATTTTTGACGTGCATCGGTTGATGAACTGTGTTGGGCTATTTAAAGTATCGCGGAGCCGAACACGTTCATCAACCGATGAACGTCAAATATCAGCGATTCATTTCATATATGTACATTACATATAGACTAATTTAGTATCCATTCATTTTAAAAATGTATAATTACACTTTGTTTTATTTATTTTTTTCTTTATTTCTTTATAAGCGAATCCCTGCGATTCCTTATAGAACTTATATCAAACGAATAGCTAACTCTACGCGTAATAAAATTCTTCGTAATTAAGGTTACTGGATAGTGACGAATTTGGAGCGTCTGCGCAGACGATCGCGCAGATTTGTTTAGATTTGTACTATCCCGCATTCACGGCGTTGTGCTGCACCTTAAATTTCTGCATGGGGTATCCTATAGTGGCTCTGCCACTTTTCTTGTTTGTAGATTTGCATGAATCTGGTTTTGGGAAGAACTGAATCATATAATGATAATTGTTATTTTCTATGTACTGTATTGAGACTTTTGCAACTAAATCCAAAACGTATGCCAGTTTGTGTGTTTAGTTTGTTGCAAAAAAAATAATATATATATTTTTTATATTTGACCAGCTTTCATCCTGATTTTTACCAAAAAAATGTACCCTTTTTGTTGTTGATTTATTCAGCAAAATGTGTTCTACCTAAATGTTAAGTGTTCAGACCGGTGCATCAAAAGAAAAATATGAGTGATATTTTACATTTTTTTAAATTGTATTTTTTACATATTATAAGCTCGAATTCTTAAATTTTACAAGGTAAAATCTACCTTTTTTGTTTTTTATATGTACAACAAAATGATTTCTATCTATGTGTAAAGTTTAAAGACTACTGCATCTCAAATAAAAAATAGGTGATATTTTATGCATATTTTTAATTAAAAATATCATTTTTTTAATATTTGACAAGCCACAGCTCTTCAGTTTGCATGGTAACACATACATTTTTTGTATTTACTTTAACCAGAATAAAAAGTTCTATCTATATGTGAAGTTTAAAGAACTCTGCATCTAAATTAAGTATTTTCTCATAGTTTTTCTATTTTTTTTAAATTTAATTAATTATTTTATTTTTTATTTATTATGAGATATTTTTGTAATTATCACTTCAGGGATAGCCTTTTTTGGTTTTAAATGAAAGCTTTATTTGTGCTGAATGTTAGAAACTGCCATATAGGCTTATTTACCCTTTTTTTACAAAAATATAGTTGATATGATATAATAAAGTTAATGTCTAAAAATGGCAACATTGCTTGTTTACATCAACCATACACATGAGGCAATAAAATTATTATTTCAATGGTAACCCACTGATTTTTCTTTTGTTTTTTTATAATCTACAGCTCATATATAAACTATACTAAACTTATCAGAGTGATTGCAACTAACAAATGTGTCACTATCCAGTAACCTTAAGCCACGTACAAAGTCAAGAAGCAAAACAACAAGAAAGTAGTTCCTCATTTATAGATCTTAAAATATCACAGTTACGTGGGGGGGAGTTAAAGATACAGTGTTTGAAAGCACAATTATATGTATTGCAAACAAATAAAAAAAACGTATAATGCGTTTGCTGTATGGCGTAATTTTGAATTTTGACGTCATGTTTAGGTTCATTCATGAAAACAGTCCGTAGTAAAAAAAAACTCTGCCCACATAGCCAATCAGCAATCAGGAATGAAAGCGCACGCTCTCTACGTCACATTGTATTTCATTGAGAAACGACCGTATTTTATGTATAATTCATTGCAGCAGTAAACATTTGAAATGTAACTTTTATATTTTAAATAATATAATGAACTGAAGGTAAAGTGATAGAGACAAGAAGTCGTGATATAGCTTTATCAATGACATTTTAAATGTTAAGTAATAATTCTTTCGATACAATATCCTTTTCCAATCGAATTAAAGATGTAAAATGTCGTTCTACACTAAGTGGTATTTTTCAGCATCATTATAAAGAAAATTACTACATTGTGAAAGTTATAACCTGTATACAAGATTAATTGCTTTTGAGTTTGTTTGTTTGTTTGTTTTCATATAAAAAAAATTATATACATTTGAGTATGATACTCTGAGAGGCTACGAAATATTCTAGTATGTTACAAACAAGAAAAGAAACATAAACGTAACAATGACATGTTTCAAGCTTTGTGGTGTCAATATTTATGAACAACATTTTCACATTTTTGTCTTTTGCATATTGATCAGCTTTGATACATGTATTTTCGGATCATAAAAGTAAACATATGTTCATTTGGGCTGTCGGACATAGTCGCAAACATTTAAATCGAAATCTGATTTGGAAACATTAAAACCACACGGGAGCCAGTTGTTAAATGAAGCGTGTATAAAGAAGCATGCATGTATGCAGTCACGCAATTTGACGTCAGGTAAAAGAAGAGCAAGCTATCTCAATCAATTCTGCCTTGCCCTGTACATGCCTTGAGTATACGCACAAACCATTTTACATTTTTTCAACACATTTCGATGTGACGCCAATTCCGATGTTCCAACTCAGCAATAGTCAGAGGTATGGAAAACACAGTCAGGTTATATTATTAATATTAATACTCAGAAACACTTTGTGATGTTGTTGTTGTTGTTTTTTAATTTTTAAATGTCACATGGATTATAACAATATTTCTCTAATTAAGGTAAATAGGCGATGGGTAATCAGCGAGTCGAAACAGCATCGTCAAATTATAATTTATGAAAAAATAACTTCAATGTTCAAAATGATCTTAATTGACATGTATGATATAATTCATCATTTGCAAGAACTACTCTTTGAGACTGCATACTGTACATGATAGTTCTGCATTATTGTAGGTTACTGTTCTAACTTGTTCAACTTATCATTTTTCTACAACAATCTACGTTTTAATTAAATCTACACAGCATTGGTTAACAAATGAAATTTGAAAACCAAATAAGAAACGGAACTGGCACAAACTTAGAACAAAATGAAATGAAAAGACACCAATGTATTACCAGTACATTGTCTGATAAGCAGCTTTGAAAGTTAAAACATAAAACAACTTAACAACTTAAAACAACATAAAATTCTTGAATATCAGTGTTTGCAACGTAAACATACCAGTTACAACTTTTGGATGATAATTTCTGAACCAACTAACTAGTAAATTAAAAGAAATAATTTACATTTTAAAAAAGCGTAATTTCGTTATTGCGAGGATATAACATATCGTGAATCCATGATGGCAATCTGATCAAAGGGTAACCGACAGTCTAATTCTTATCATTTTTTCTTTTACCTGGTCGATTCCAAAAACATAAACAGTGCACTGCTCAGTGTCTCAGATTAACATGTCCTGCGTCTAGTGTTATTAACATATATTTTTATAAGCGTTTCATGTAAAGTTTTTGTTAACTTATCATATTGCTTTCTGCGCTAACTGTAATTTTATTTATACTGTACTTATGGAAAATTAAAACATAGTCCTAAGGATAATATGCCGGTCGCATAACTGAGATATTGATACATTATATAGTTTCGTGAGTTCGAGCTTTATATTACCACTATATACCAGTTTTGACTGATGAAGCATGGACCTCATTCAATTCTGTTCTATGTCAAACACTGCGAACTCGTCCTGGCTATCAGCTCGAGTAGATACCATTTTGTCGGCCGGATCCATACGGATGGATCGCCCCGTGGATTTTGTTGTCATTCGGTAATGGCCGGAACCATCCTGTTTGGGGTACACGAAGAACAGGCAGTGGTCATTGCCCGGATCAGGTTGAGGATACTCGATATGCAGGAAAGCTTTCGTTGTTTTGTTGTCTGCATATCCGTCACAAATGTAACGCTGTGTTCCCTCACTCTGCAATATAATACACAATTCCGAGTTCCATGTAGGCGAAGATAACAAATAACATACTGCATAAATTCATTGCAACTGAATAATACGCCAATACATAACAACTGATACTAAGCACCAAAGCCGCCTGAAACAATGTATTCGACAATGGAGCACATTTTAAGAAGCATTTACGAGGAAATCCTAATAGCACCACAAAATGCATTTATGATGACCAAATTTATTTTTTACAAAACTTGAAAACTTGAAAAGAAATATTTCACATATATCTGTCAAAATATTTACATCTTCTTTACGGAGAAATGTTTAATCATCAATATGGCATTAAAAAGATTATGGAAAATAGTGCAGTCATTCACTATACAAATAAAAATTATTAATTTACAGTTGTAAATGTAACTACATTTTCAGAGTTCGTTCTTCCAGAAGTAGGTTCTTAAGAAACAAAATATACATTAGACCATAAAATAAATGGAACTTCACTGCTTATAAGAAAGATTATAATCGTAAAATGTACGACCGCTTAAAACTGTAAAGTCACCCAATAGGTATTTCCCAAACTAATGATATAAGCTCGCCGTTAACAGAGACCCAATCGCAAGGTCTTGTATGAAAATTCCAAAATGTTACGTTATCTTTATAAAGGATAAAGGATTTTATTTTTCAAAAATGGAAAAAAAAAACTTCGAAAAGACAAATAAAGAGGAAACCTTACAGCTCCCGCATATAAATGGCAAGGCGCAAATGAACCGTCAGGGTTGCTTAGTCCGTGAATAAAGCCATTATTTATTTATTTATTTATTTTTATTTATTTATTTATTTATTTATTTATTTATTTATTTATTTATTTATTTATTTATTTATTTATTTATTTTATTCATTTATTCGTTCATTTATTTATTCAATTATTCAATTATCCATTTATTCATTTATTAATTGTTTGGACGGTATCCCTTATATATTACTAACTTGGACGGTATCCCTTATATATTACTCGTTTTGTTAGAATTATTAAGTACTGGTGTAAAATAATTCATTCTACCAATAGAATAGTTGTTTCATTGTATGATCAAGGTTTAAAAGATTGTCTAAATGGTTGCAAAAATTGGGTTTATAATGTAAAAACCTTACTAGACAAGTACGGGTTTTCAGATGTATATCTGAATCAAATCTCATTAAGTAAGAAAATATTCCCTCTGATATTCAAACAGCGTACACTGATACTTTTACGCAAGAGTGGAATGGCTTAATAAGTAATAATAATGTGTTGGACTTTTATAAAAACATAAAGGACACACCACATTACGAGCCATAGATATTGTACCAATGACTTACGACATTTTATTACAAAAATGAGAATCTCTGCACATTCCTTAAGAATCCACACGGAACGCTTCTCAAGAAACCCTGTTTCTAGAGACAGTGGATGCTGTTTGTTATGCAATAATGAGATATTGAAGACGTTTTTCATTTTATTTGTATATGTCCAATTTACAATGATTTAAGAAGAAGGTACCTTAATCCAACTATGTATAGTAGACCATCCGTATATAAAATGTGTTTGCTATTTGATTCGAAAGATAAAACCATACTTACCAATCTCGCTCTATTTATCAAGAAAGCAATCTCACTTAGAAGGACAATGTGTGTACTTAATACATAAAGATTATTCTCTATTGCTGTTTCTTATATTCTTTATATTTATTATAATGAAATTATTACATGCGCAGCTGGAAATAGTGTCATTTGTATTTCAGACTTGTATGATAGTAAGAAACCGGATACTAGATTTTACATTGTTATTCCAAAACGATGATGTACATATGTACAAATCTGAATAAAAATATGTTCTGTTCTTCTTATCAGGATGATGCTGTAATGATCATAACACTTCTGCTGCCATTTATATTTTTAACATTATTGTCTTCGAATGGTGGTGTTTACCCTCGCCTTTCACCTTTGCGCATATGGCGAGCACCACATGCTAGCATTATGCCAATATAAAGCCATCTAGAAAGTCTAATGACATATTCGTACTCTGATTAGTTAAGATGTCATGCGCATTTACTGATGCGCGTCGAGCTGCGATGCCATGCATGCGCTTCGATGCCGAAGCCCAGTTAGGCTCACATGCGCATCGGTTAGTCAATATGTACATGTATATCTACTGCCACTATTTTACGGACGTTAGTTAATAAACTGTTAGATCTTTGAATTAAACTTGAGGTACATGTATATATAAATGTCCAGATAATGATACAAAATAACGTAAACTATCAACAAGGAATTATTTCATTTAATTATCATTACTGTCATTAGTTTTGTAAGAAAGCTTTACAACAATTTGCATAATATTATTCACCCAAATCGTATGTGTGGTATAAACCAAACGGAATTTGCCACGAAAGACGTAAAACGCAGATAATTTTAGGAGTGAAATGCATTTTATATGTGGTTTTCTTTTAGCATTTAAATTGAAAGCTCCGGTAGTCCTTGTGAGACTGTTTTTAACTAGGATTTTGTGGTGAGGCAAGTCAGTGGACCAAGTTCGATTTGACCAAATCGAGCTCAGTTGCTGTGTTTATTTATGGGAAGAATAACAAACATAATATATATCCAAACGAAACAAGTAAGGCTTCATCTGTTAACAAAACTTATTGAATGAGTTCACCTTTATTTTGATGGAATCTAATATCAACTCGTTACCTTCTAATGTTAACATAGCATACTCACAAAGATTCGATAGGATTTGTCTCCTTGCAAAGTAAACGTGAAGAGTGTAAAACCATCCTTTGGTTGCCATAAGAAATTGACGTAGTCATGAAAATTGGAATGGTCTGCGTGCCACCAGATGGAGTGGTCAGACTTATAAATCCTTACGGTCTTTGCATCGAATTTTGGATCAGCTTAAATACAAGATCATAAAAAATACATAACATTTCAATGTTCATAGTTCCATGAACATATATAATACATAGTACATGTACTGTAAAGCAATTCCACATGTACGTGAATTATATAATTTAATCAACTGGTATTAACTGTAACCAAACAAAACCAGAACGGTATATAATTTTACAATTAAAATATTAGAGGAAATGAGATACGTTTAATGATTGATAATGTATTAACGGTGCTTAAAATTAAATAATACTAAGCCATTAGTAATTTCAATAACTTTTAAGCGAATAAATAGTAACTTTAATCTACATATAGGTACCTTGGCTGCATTCCACTGTCATATGGGACCACTCGCTAATTGGAAGGCATGTTAAATGCGGATAGTTCGGAACATAGTCAGGTGCACATACCACATCTATGACTGAGCCTTCCTCTGTGCCGTTCAGGTTCGTCAGGTGGCAAGGTGTCCCGCCACATTGCATAATAGGCTGGACGTCGCAGTTAACTGAAAATGTTAATCAATTACTTGCATAATGAAACGTGCCATTAAAACGGAATAAAGAAATAAGACTGAAATAGAAACCGATCGGTCAACGTAGGGCTGTAAATAGATATCTAGATTTAAATCGGCAACGGACAGACAGTTTGTTTGAACCCAACAACTCCTTCAAAGGAAACAAAATAAAAAATGCATTGAACTGTTATACAATAATCATTATAATTAAACTATATTAATACATTTAAGAACACTGTCATGATTCGTTTGTTTGTTTATTGTTTGTTTTGGGGTTTATTGTCCCACTAACAGTATTTCAGTTATCTGGAAACGGTGTTCACTTAAAGCAGATATAGTGCTGACTTCACTGTTTATAGTATGCCGTGAACACATGACATGATACAACACCCAGTCACATTATCCTGACCCCGTGCCAACCAGTCATGTAACTACCCTTATATTTGAACGTAAGCAAAGGATCTATACCACTATCATTTTAACAACTTTGGTATGTCGCAGCCCGGGATCGAACTCGGGGCCTCCCGTACCTGGAGCCGACGCTCTAGTGATTGCACCACCAGGTCCGGTATTATGATTGGTATTTCAAGAGATAAAACAGAGTGAGAGAGAAAGAGAGAGAGGGAGAGAGAGAGGGAGAGAGAAACACACACAGAGAGAGGGAGAGAGAGAGAGTGTGAGAGAGAGAGAGAGAGAGAGAGAGAGAGAGAGAGAGAGAGAGAGAGAGAGAGGGGCGTACAATAATATAAGAAAGAAGAATCACTGAATACAACGAACAAGGAATATGTCATGGCGTTATTTGAATGCAATATCATACAATAAAGTCTTGTGAAGTTGTGCTTTACTGTATGATATTGCACACATACATACATATAACCAACAAATATATATATATTATGTTAGTCATTATACGATCTGGTTGGTTGTTCAAGTGAAAGCGAGTCATTATACAGTTTGGTTGATTGGTTGGTAAAGTGAATGCGTGTCATTATTAGATTCGATTAGTTGGTTAGGTAGTGCGAGTCATTATGTGGTTCGGTTGGTTGGTAACGGAAATGTTAGTCATTTTTCGGTCTGTTGGTTGGTTGGTGAAGTAAAAGTGAGTCATTATACTGTTTGGTTGGTTAGTCAAGTAGATGAGAGTCTTAATAAGGTTTGATTTGTTGGTAGAGTAAATGCGAGTCATTACACGGTTTGGTTGGTTGATATAGTGAATGCCAGACATTATACGGTTTGATTGGTTAGTCTAGTATATGTGGGTCATTATACGGTTTTGTTGGTTGGTAAAGTGAATGAGGGTCATAGTCATAATCAGATTTAAATTGGTTGGTAAAGTGAATTCGAGTCATAATACGGTGTGGTTTGTTGGTCTAGTAAATGTAGGTCATTATACGGTTTGGTTGGTTGGTAAAGTAAATGCGAGTCATTATACGGTTTGGTTGGTTGGTAAAGTAAATGCGAGTCATTATATGGTTTGGTTGGTTGTTCAAGTGGATGCGAGACATTACATGGTTTGGTTGGTTTAAGTGAATTTGAGTCATAATACGGTTTGGTTAATTAGTCAAGCGAATGCGAGTCAATGTTGTGACTGGTTGGTGGAGTGGTGTGTAAAATAAATGCGAGCCATTATACAGTTTGTTTGGGTGGACAAGTGAATGCGAGTCGATGTACAGTTTTGGCTGGTTGATTGGTAAATCGAATGCAAGTCATTAGAGGTTTTAGATGGTTGGTAGAGATAAATTTTAATCAGTTTATGGTTAAGATATTTGATATAGGAAAATGTGACTCTTAATACAGGTTGGTTGATTGGCTGGATAAGGCAAGTAGGAATCAATTTGTTGATTTGACGTGTGAATCACTGTGCTGTTTTGCTGGCTGAAATAGGTTTGTAACTTTTTATACTGTAAGATGGTTGGTAATAGTTAATGTAATCGGTAAGGTTTTTTTGCTTGGAATGCTCGCGTAAATGTAATAAATATACTGTTTGCTTAGTTTGTAGGATTAACGTGAATCATTCTAATGTCTCGATTTCAGAGAAAATGTGAAAGGATTTGCTGCTATGATGGAAAGTAAAATAAATATAAAACATTATACTGTCTGATTGGTGCAAGGGTAAATGTTACAATTATGCTATTTAATTGGTCTGTGGAGTAAATGTGGAACAATAAACTTATTTGAAGGCATGTAAAGTAAATGTGACACAATATACTGTCTGGTTGGTCTGTGGAGTAAATGTGACAAAATATACTGTCTGGTTGGTCTGTGGAGTAAATGTGACACAATATACTGTCTGGTTGGTCTGTGGAGTAAATGTGACACAATATACTGTCTGGTTGGTCTGTGGAGTAAATGTGACACAATATACTGTCTGGTTGGTCTGTAGAGTAAATGGGAATAAATACACTGTCTGGTTGGTCTGTGGAGTAAATGTGACACAATATACTGTCTGGTTGGTCTGTGGAGTAAATGTGACACAATATATTGTCTGGTTGGTCTGTGAAGTAAATGTGACACAATATACTGTCTGGTTGGTCTGTGGAGTAAATGTGACCCAATATATTGTCTGGTTGGTCTGTGGAGTAAATGTGACACAATATACTGTCTGGTTGGTCTGTGGAGTAAATGTGACACAATATACTGTCTGGTTGGTCTGTGGAGTAAATATAAAACAATATACTGTCTGATTAGTCTGTAGAGTAAATGTGAATAAATACACTGTCTGGTTGGTATGTAGGGTAAATGTGAATAAATACACTGTCTGGTTGGTCTGTAGAGTAAATGTGAATAAATACACTGTCTGGTTGGTATGTAGGCTAAATGTGAATAAATACACTGTCTGGTTGGTCTGTAGAGTAAATGTGAATAAATGCACTGTCTGATTAGTCTGTAGAGTAAATGTGAATAAATACACTGTCTGGTTGGTCTGTGAAGTAAATGTGACACAATATACTGTCTGGTTGGTCTGTGGAGTAAATGTGACACAATATACTGTCTGGTTGGTCTGTGGAGTAAATGTGACACAATATACTGTCTGGTTGGTCTGTGGAGTAAATGTGACACACTATACTGTCTGGTTGGTCTGTAGAGTAAATGTGACACAATACACTGTCTGGTTGGTCTGTGGAGTAAATGTGACACAATATACTGTCTGGTTGGTCTGTGGAGTAAATGTGACACAATATACTGTCTGGTTGGTCTGTGGAGTAAATGTGACACAATATACTGTCTGGTTGGTCTGTGGAGTAAATGTGACACAATACACTGTCTGGTTGGTCTGTAGAGTAAATGTGACACATATACTGTCTGGTTGGTCTGTGGAGTAAATGTGACACAATATACTGTCTGGTTGGTCTGTGGAGTAAATGTGACACAATATACTGTCTGGTTGGCCTGTGGAGTAAATGTGACACAATGAACTATCTGGTTGGTAAGTGGAGTAAATGTGACACAATATACTCTCTAGTTGGTCTGTGGAGTAAATGTGACACAATATACTGTCTGGTTAGTCTGTAGAGTAAATGTGACACAATATACTATCTGGTTGGTCTGTGGAGTAAATGTGACACAATATACTGTCTGGTTGGTCTGTAGAGTAAATGTGACACAATATACTATCTGGTTGGTCTGTGGAGTAAATGTGACACAATACACTGTCTGGTTGGTCTGTGGAGTAAATGTGACACAATACACTGTCTGGTTGGTCTGTAGAGTAAATGTGACACAATATACTGTCTGGTTGGTCTGTAGAGTAAATGTGACACAATATACTATCTGGTTGGTCTGTGGAGTAAATGTGACACAATACACTGTCTGGTTGGTCTGTGGAGTAAATGTGACACAATACACTGTCTGGTTGGTCTGTAGAGTAAATGTGACACAATATACTGTCTGGTTGGTCTGTAGAGTAAATGTGACACAATATACTATCTGGTTGGTCTGTGGAGTAAATGTGACACAATACACTGTCTGGTTGGTCTGTAGAGTAAATGTGACACAATATACTGTCTGGTTGGTCTGTAGAGTAAATGTAACACAATACACTGTCTGGTTGGTCTGTAGAGTAAATGTGACACAATATACTATCTGGTTGGTCTGTGGAGTAAATGTGACACAATACACTGTCTGGTTGGTCTGTAGAGTAAATGTGACACAATATACTGTCTGGTTGGTCTGTAGAGTAAATGTGACACAATATATTATCTGGTTGGTCTGTGGAGTAAATGTGACACAATACACTGTCTGGTTGGTCTGTGGAGTAAATGTGACACAATACACTGTCTGGTTGATCTGTAGAGTAAATGTGACACAATATACTGTCTGGATTGTCTTTGGAGTAAATATAAAACAATATACTGTCTGGTTGGTCTGTAGGGTAAATGTGAATAAATACACTGTCTGATTAGTCTGTAGAGTAAATGTGAATAAATACACTGTCTGATTGGTCTGTGGAGTAAATGTGAATAAATACACTGTCTGGTTGGTCTGTAGAGTAAATGTGAATTAATACACTGTCTGGTTGGTCTGTAGGGTAAATGTGAATAAATACACTGTCTGGTTGGTCTGTAGAGTAAATGTGAATAAATACACTGTCTGGTTGGTCTGTAGAGTAAATGTGAATAAATACACTGTCTGGTTGGTCTGTAGAGTAAATGTGAATAAATACACTGTCTGGTTGGTCTGTAGAGTAAATGTGAATAAATACACTGTACACTTGGTTGGTCTGTAAGAGTAAATGTGACACAATATACTGTCTGGTTGGTCTGTAGAGTAAATGTGACACAATATACTGTCTGGTTGGTCTGTGGAGTAAATGTGACACAATATACTGTCTGGTTGGTCTGTGAAGTAAATGTGACACAATATACTGTCTGGTTGGTCTGTGAAGTAAATGTGACACAATATACTGTCTGGTTGGTCTGTGGAGTAAATGTGACACAATATACTGTCTGGTTGGTCTGTGGAGTAAATGTGACACAATATACTGTCTGGTTGGTCTGTGGAGTAAATGTGACACAATATACTGTCTGGTTGGTCTGTAGAGTAAATGTGACACAATACACTGTCTGGTTGGTCTGTGGAGTAAATGTGACACAATATACTGTCTGGTTGGTCTGTGGAGTAAATGTGACACAATATACTGTCTGGTTGGTCTGTGGAGTAAATGTGACACAATACACTGTCTGGTTGGTCTGTAGAGTAAATGTGACACAATATACTGTCTGGTTTGGTCTGTGGAGTAAATGTGACACAATATACTGTCTGGTTGGTCTGTGGAGTAATGTGACACAATGAACTATCTTGGTTGGTAAGTGGAGTAAATGTGACACAATATACTCTCTAGTTGGTCTGTGGAGTAAATGGTGACACAATATACTGTCTGGTTAGTCTGTAGAGTAAATGTGACACAATATACTATCTGGTTGGTCTGTTGAGTAAATGTGACACAATATACTGTCTGGTTGGTCTGTAGAGTAAATGTGACACAATATACTATCTGGTTGGTCTGTGGAGTAAATGTGACACAATACACTGTCTGGTTGGTCTGTGGAGTAAATGTGACACAATACACTGTCTGGTTGGTCTGTAGAGTAAATGTGACACAATATACTGTCTGGTTGGTCTGTAGAGTAAATGTGACACAATACACTGTCTGGTTGGTCTGTAGAGTAAATGTGACACAATATACTATCTGGTTGGTCTGTGGAGTAAATGTGACACAATACACTGTCTGGTTGGTCTGTAGAGTAAATGTAACACAATATATAATGTCTGGTTGGTCTGTAGAGTAAATGTGACACAATATACTATCTGGTTGGTCTGTGGAGTAAATGTGACACAATACACTGTCTGGTTGGTCTGTGGAGTAAATGTGACACAATACACTGTCTGGTTGATCTGTAGAGTAAATGTGACACAATATACTGTCTGGTTGCTCTGTAGAGTAAATGTGACACAATATACTGTCTGGTTGGTCTGTGGAGTAAATGTGACACAATATACTGTCTGGTTGGTCTGTAGAGTAAATGTGAATAAATATACTGTCTGGTTGCTCTGTAGAGTAAATGTGACACAATATACTGTCTGGATTGTCTTTGGAGTAAATATAAAACAATATACTGTCTGATTAGTCTGTAGAGTAAATGTGAATAAATACACTGTCTGATTGGTCTGTGGAGTAAATGTGAATAAATACACTGTCTGGTTGGTCTGTAGAGTAAATGTGAATAAATACACTGTCTGGTTGGTCTGTAGGGTAAATGTGAATAAATACACTGTCTGGTTGGTCTGTAGAGTAAATGTGAATAAATACACTGTCTGGTTGGTCTGTAGAGTAAATGTGAATAAATACACTGTCTGGTTGGTCTGTAGAGTAAATGTGAATAAATACACTGTCTGGTTGGTCTGTAGAGTAAATGTGAATAAATACACTGTCTGGTTGGTCTGTAGGGTAAATGTGAATAAATACACTGTCTGGTTGGTCTGTAGAGTAAATGTGAATAAATACACTGTCTGGTTGGTATGTAGGGTAAATGTGAATAAATACACTGTCTGGTTGGTCTGTAGAGTAAATGTGAATAAATACACTGTCTTGTTGGTCTGTAGGGTAAATGTTAAACAATATACTGTTTGTAATGAAAATGTAAATCAAAACCCAGTCTGATTGGCATTAATAAAAATTGACCATTAAACATTTTTGTTCGAAACTTACGATCTACTTCTTCCTGTTTTCGCAGAAGTTTAATATACAGCCTTTACATATATGTACATGTACAGAGAACTACCACAAACTTGGTTTAACATTCACGTACAATCATATTATAATTGTATTTCAAAATCCAGGCCACCTTTGCAATCAATGGCAGATTTGTACTTGCTTAAGATAGGAAAAGTTCGGTTCGTTTTAATTTCCTGGATGACTGTTGAAAATAAACAGTCCGACGCTGTTCGCTGGACGCATATTGATTTAATCGATCAACTAATGTTTGAGGGGTGGGGTGGGTGGGTGGGGGGTTGCTTAACTTTCCGAGCAAAAATGTTAAGTATTTATAAAATATTGAGGACAAAAAAAAATGTGTGCAATAATTAAGTG
Organism: Sinonovacula constricta; assembly: GCA_007844125.1. Lineage (NCBI taxonomy): Eukaryota > Metazoa > Mollusca > Bivalvia > Cardiida > Solecurtidae > Sinonovacula > Sinonovacula constricta. The sequence goes on along the minus strand of CM017558.1, from coordinate 2,511,621 downwards.
CTGAATCTCCTTTTGCTGACGTTTATGCATTATGAACGCTTGGCGCATGCGTGCACATCCATGAAACGTGCCAGTGCTTTATAGACAATGTGCTCTCCTGCGACGATATGAGTTCATAAAGCATGAACGTCGGCCAAATAAAACCCTTACATTTACATTTATATAGTCGGTTAAGACAAGATTTGGGCTTATTGTTTAAAGGTAAACTTTCAACTCAGAACGTTCCGAAGTAATCTCAAACACGCAAGGCAATTCACTGTCATTTAACAGCCAGACGCTTACTTATGACAAGCCGATCCCATAAATCAAAGTTTGTTTATCGTTTGCTGATATAAATACATCACTGGAACAAAATTATAGTCATTACAGCAATTTCCAGATATACCTTCTTGAATGGTGTCTCCCAAATTGATTTTTGACTACCCCGAGTGAATAATTAAAATATAAAAAACAGCGGTTTCTGTTCTAAAGTTCATGTTGATGTCGGTCAAACCCCATACCCCTTACGTCGGTTATGTTTGGCTATGCTACAGTAACCATAGCCGTATTGAAAATCACGTGACCATATTGTAGATGATCCTAACGTATACCAATATTGGTGTCAATTTAAAATGTTCTGATTGACTTCATTTCCAAAGATTCTTATTCAAACTCACTCTTTGCTTAAAATAAAACAATTATGGTATGAACGTTTTTGTTTTAAAAAAGTTTTAAAATTTTATAATCTCGTTTAAATCTCGCTACTGATACCTTATGTCCTATTTTCTTAGTAGCGGCAAATGTTAGTTTAATATTGACAAGCTTCTCGGTCGTATAAACCGGGCAAACTCCTTATCACAGGTAGCTATTTTTATTCTGCCTAGGATACATGCTCTGAACCGTTTTTCATTTGAGAAGAAAGGCATTATTGATGTACAATTATACATTTAGGCCAAACTAGTAGCGCTAGAATCTAACCGTCAACTACTCAAGCTGGCATTTTAGGAGTTTGTCAAAACACCTCAGATAAGGCACTCAATGAGATCAATGGTTTATAATATATATAGCGCATGTGGAGGTCGAACAAACTTTGGTGGACAAGAAAAAGACTATTATTAGTTGTGTATCCCGCATCACCGGTAACTATAATTGTACACTATAGGAACGTGTTTCAGCGTCGAAGACGATATGTCCATTTGAGAATAAGGGGCGCCAATGGCCGAGCGGCTAGACGTGTAACTTTCCTGTGGTAACGCTCTCCAGTCTGGGTTCCCCAGTCACCAATAATTAGCTCGATGTCGTAAATATGTCCATAATTGTGTCGTTGCGATGTAACAAATTATTTGAGAATGTAATCAATGTCGATGTAAAATGTACCAAAGCAATGTCATCCAACTGCACTTCAGACTACCTTTTATGTACCAAAGCAATGTCATCCAACTGCACTTCAGACTACCTTTTATGTACCAAAGCAATGTCATTCAACTGCACTTCAGACTACCTTTTATGTACCAAAGCAATGTCATCCAACTTCACTTCAGACTACCTTTTATGTACCAAAGCAATGTCATCCAACTGCACTTCAGACTACCTTTTATGTACCAAAGCAATGTCATCCAACTGCACTTCAGACTACCTTTTGACAATTCAGAGGCAGTTTCTTCTTCTTGAGTAATATTTTCCCAACGACTTCAATATAAATAAGATTTCGGGAATTGAAAATTTAACTATGTCTGTAAGATTATTCCAGATTAAATGTGGTATCCGACAGTATCAAATAATCAAATAACTCACTTAAACCAGAAAAGATCTTGCGAAATGCTGCTCATTGATGCCAAAGATCAGTTTGAACATTAAAATTTAAATCCACATTCCTTATTGCAAACAGGTATTTCCCATCTGAGCCACGCTGCAGCAGAAGTAGCCATTTTTAGTTAGGAAAACCACGAGACAACTCCCTTTTGAAATTACGTATTATCGTCATCCGGGTAATCCTCTCTAACATCGGTGACTATTTAAAGAAGAGATCGCAATCGTGCTTTTGTATAGATTTGGAGTGATTGAACTTTTAGAGTGTTTTCATCGCGGTCTAAAAATGTAGGCAGAGTTGCAAACCGTCTTTCCTAATACATAAGTATAAGTTTATGAGGAATTTATGACTAATTTCTCCAAAGCAATGATAAGGTGTTGTTGCATGTATTTGATATAGGCAAACTGTCAAATAGCACCTTTAAAGAATCAGTAACAAACTTTGATCAACTGAACAATCAGCATGTGACAAAGACCAACGCCAATGACGGCTTGTCCTTACCCGCTTTAGTACATGAAGGCGTCTGCCAAACTCCACTCTCGAGGCATGTTATGAATGAAAGGGAAGTTGCGTATCCCCTATCACAGGTCACTGTTGCTCTACTGCCATAGGTACTTGTTCCCGTCTTCAAGACAGCATGTCCATTTAGGAAGTTTGGCAGTGTAGATGTACAATCTTTAAAGACAAAGTAATCGCATTTCACGCAGAAATAAAAGCGCTTGTTAGGAATTTCAGACTCATTTCATAGTTAATCAAGTTAATATTTAATAAAGAGAGAGAAACACAGAAAGAGAGACAGACAGACAGACAGACAGACAAACAAACAGACAGACAGAGACATAGACACCGAGAGACACAGAGAGAGAGACATACACAAAGAGAGAGACACAGAGAGAGACAGAGAGAGAAAGAAAGAGAAAGAGATTCTAGAAAAATTAACCTCTTCCATATTTTCACTGGATCTCCTTACGAATTACTACAATGTTTGCCAAACAATCATTTTAACATAATGCAACCCCCCCCCCCCCCCACCCATGACGGGTTTCTAGTAATACTTTGTTACAACTTCAATGTACCTCAGATTTACTTGTCGTAATTAATAGTGTGTATATATAAGGTAGTAATGCTATTCTTAAGAATTCAACGTAACTAAGATTTACGACCAGCACATTACAAATCAAGCTTCTTGTTTGTTTAATTAATATTATGTCTACCTAAGTTAATATTGTCTTTTTAAAGACTTCAATTTAACTCCGATTTACCACAAAGACATTTCACAATCAGTTTCTCTTTGTCGTTATTAATATTATGTATACTAATACATCAGTCAACACTATCTTCATCAAGACTTCAATGTAAATCTGATTTACGGCCAAGACATTTCACGACCAGTTTCTCATTTTAGAAACTAAAATCGTGCATAAATAAAATAGCAGTTATTTTTCTAAAGTCTTGAATCTAAATCCGATTACTGAAGTTGAAACATTTTAAAAGAAGTCTGAATGATTAAGCTGTATCAACCAAGAATATTTACACAATTTAGACAATTGACCAATTACAGAGAAGGCAAACAGCACGGCAAATGACGTTCTTACCCACTAAAGTACAAGTAGGGGTCGGCCAAACTCCACTTCCTGGACAAGAAATTGATTTAGTATTAGTTTTGTATCCCGCATCGCAGGTCACAGCAGCTGTACTACCATAGGTACTTGTTCCAGCGTCCAAGGCAACATGTCCATTTGAGATTGTAGGCAATGTTGATGTACAATCTAAAAAATATAATGACATTAAATTGAATAAAAAACTTATCATTTTGATATTTCAGAATTTGTCTAATTCTTTGTCGCATATCCAGTATCCATTGGATAAAACATACTTTCTTGCATTCTTCATTGAATGTTATATTTTCGGAGTTTAACATTTGTTAAGGGACCTGTTAGATTTATACTACATTATCAGTGCTATTATGTACGATTTTGAACAATAAAACTGTAGGCAAACAAAGAACCATTCCTTAGAACGCTTCTCTTTACCCATTACAGTAAAAGATCGACATTTTGTTTTATAAATCCGATTAGTTTCGTTTAAACGTTTAGCTATTAGTTTTGTCATTAAGGAAACCTACATTGATAATGCGAACTCACCCATCAATGGCAATCTTTTTCTATCTACAGTATGTATATACCAGTCCGCCAAGTGGCTAGCATCCTAAGATGGAACTAACGATCTTCTGGATCATAAAACATGTTTCCTGTGTTGCATCCATTGAGAACACACTGTGATGAAAACAATATGCTCAAGACTGAGTTTGCTTACCAACATTTGTGCATGTGGGGGTCTGCCAAACTCCACTCTCGAGGCAGGTTATGGATGAAATGGAACTTGTGTATCCCCTATCACAGGTCACTGTTGCCATACTGCCATAGGTACTTGTTCCCGTCTCCATGACAGCATGTCCATTTAGGAAGTTTGGCAGTCTAGATGTACAATCTATAAAGACAAAGTCATCCCATTTCACGCAAGAATAAAAACACTTCTTAGGAATACCAGACTTATTCTATCACTAATCAAGTTAATATTCAAAGAGAAAGATAGCGATATATATATATATATATATATAGAGAGAGAGAGAGAGAGAGAGAGAGAGAGAGAGAGAGAGAGAGAGAGAGAGAGAGAGAGAGAGAGAGAAAGAAACACATAGAGAGAGAGATTTTCGGAAAGTTTTTTTAACCTCTTTCATTTTTTCGCTGGATCTCCTTACGAATTATTACAATGTTTGCCAAACAAACAATTTAACATAATGCAACTCCCTACCCATGACGGTTTGCTAGTAAAACTGTGTTACAACTTTAATGTACATCATATTTACTACAAGACATTTCACAATGTGTTTGTCTTTGTCGTAATTAATATTGTGTGTTTATATAAGTTAGTAATGCTATCCTTAAGAATTCAACGTAACTTAGATTTACGAACAACACATTACACATCAAGTTTCTCTTAGTTCTAATAAATATTATGTATATATAAGTTAATAATGTCTTCCTTAAGACGTCAATGTAACTCACATTTTCGGCCAAGACATTTTACAATCAGTTTCTTTTTTGACCTAATTAATATTATGTACACTGTTAGATCAGTTAACACTATCTTCCTCAAGTCTTCAATGTAACTCAGATCAACGGCCAATACATTTCACGACCAGTTTCTCATTGTGGTAATTAATTTCGTATATACATTAAATAGTAATTATTTATCTAAAGTCTTGAATCTAAATCCGATTACTGAAGTTAAAACATTTTAAAAGAAGTCTGAATGATTAAGATGTATCATCCTAGAATATTTACAAAATTTAGACAATTGACCAATTACAGAGAAGGCAAACAGCACGGCAAAAGACACACGTTCTTACCCACTAAAGTACAAGTAGGGGTCGGCCAAACTCCACTTCCTGGACAAGAAATTGATTTAGTATTAGTTTTGTATCCCGTATCGCAGGTCACAGTAGCTGTACTACCAAAGGTACTTGTTCCAGCGTCCAAGGCAACATGTCCATTTGAGATTGTAGGCAGTCTTGATGTACAATCTAAAAAAAATAATGACATTAAATTGAATAAAAAACTTATCATTTTGATATTTCAGAATTTGTCTATTTTTTTTATTTATTTTTTGTCGCATATCCAGTATCCATTGGATAAAACATACTTTCTTGCATTCTTCATTGAATATAATATTTTCGGAGTTTAACATTTGTTAAGCGACCTATTAGATTTATACTGCATTATCACTGCATATTATGTACGATTTTGGACAATTAAACAATAAAACTGTAGGCAAACAAAGCACCATTCCTTAGAACGCTTCTCTTTACCAATTATAGTAAAAGATCGACATTTTGTTTTATAAATCCGATTAGTTTCGTTTAGCTATTAGTTTTGTCATTAAGGAAACTTACATAATGCAAACTCACCCACCAATCGCAATCTTTTTCTATCTAAGATATGTATATACCAGTCCGCCAAGTGGCTAGCATCCTAAGGTGGAACTAACTATCTTCTGAATCATAAAACATGTTGCCTGTGTTGCATCCATTGAAAACACACTGTGATGAAATCAATACGCTCAAGACTGCGTTTGCTTACCAACATTTGTGCATGTGGGGGTCTGCCAAACACCACTCTCGAGGCATGTTATGAATGAAAGGGAAGTTGTGTATCCCCTATCACAGGTCACTGTAGCTCTACTGCCATAGGTACTTGTTCCCGTCTCCAAGACAGCATGTCCATTTAGAAAGTTTGGCAGTCTAGATGTACAATCTACAAAGACAAAGTAATCCCATTTAACGCAAGAATAAAGACCAAAACACTTGTTAGGAATTCCAGACTCATTCTATGATTAATCAAGTTAATATTCAAAGAGAAAGATAGCGATATACATATATATATATATATATATATATATATATATATATATATATATAATATAAATATATATATATATATATATATATATATATATATATATATACATTATATATATTTATATATATATATATACAGAGAGAGAGAGGAGAGAGAAGAGAGAGAGAGAGAGAGAGAGAGGGAGAGAGAGAGAGAAACAGAAACAGAGAGAAACAGACAGAAACAGACAGAAACAGACAGAGAGAGACACACAGAGGCAGAGAGAGAGAGAGAGAGAGATTTTAGGAAAGTTTATTTAACCTCTGTCAGTTTTTCGCTGGATCTCCTTACGAATTATTACAATGTTTGCCAAACAAACAATTTAACATAATGCAACCCCCCACCCATGACGGTTTGCTAGTAATACTGTGTTACAACTTTAATGTACATTATATTTACTACAAGACATTTCACAGTGATTTTGTCTTTGTCGTAATTAATATTGTGTGTTTATATAAGTTAGTAATGCCATCCTTAACAATTCAACGTAATTTAGATTTACGACCAACACATTACACATCAAGTTTCTCTTAGTTCTAATTAATATTATGTATATACAAGTTAATAATGTCTTCCTTAAGACGTCAAAGTAACTCACATTTTCGGCCAAGACATTTTACAATCAGTTTCTTTTTTTGTCCTAATTAATATTATGCACACTGTAACATCAGTTAACACTATTTTCCTCAAGTCTTCAATGTAACTCAGATTACCGGCCAATACATTTCACGACCAGTTCCTTATTATGGTAATTAATTTCGTTTATAAATTTAATAGTAATTATTTATCTAATGTCTTGAATCTAAATCCGATTACTGAAGTTGAAACATTTTATTAGGGGCGTGAATTATTAAGCTGTATCAACCTAGAATATTTACACAATTTAGACAATTGACCAATTACAGAGAAGGCAAACATCACGGCAAATGACATACGTTCTTACCCACTAAATTACATGAAGGGGTCGGCCAAACTCCACTTCCTGGACAAGAAATTGATTTAGTATTAGTTTTGTATCCCGTATCGCAGGTCACAGTAGCTGTACTACCATAGGTACTTGTTCCAGCGTCCAAGGCAACATGTCCATTTGAGATTGTAGGCAGTCTTGATGTACAATCTAAAAAAATAATGACATTAAATTGAACATTAAACTAATTATTTTGATATTTCAAAATTTGTCTAATTCTTTGTCGCATATCCAGTATCCATTGGATAAAACATACTTCCTTGCATTCTTCATTGAATATAATATTTTCGGAGTTTAACATTTGTTAAGCGACCTATTAGACTTATACTGCATCATCAGTGCTATTATGTACGATTTTGGACAATTAAACAATACAACTCTAGGCAAACAAAGCACCATTCCTTAGGACGCTTCTCTTTACCCATTATTTTAAAAGATCGACATTTTGATTTATAAATCCGATTAGTTTCGTTTAATTGTTTAGCTATTAGTTTTGTCATTAACGAAACTTACATAATTCAAACTCACCCTCCAATCGCAATCTTTTTCTATCTAAAGTATGTATATACCAGTCCGCTAAGTGGCTAGTATCCTAAGGTGGAACTATCTTCTGGATCATAAAACATGTTTCCTGTGTTGCATCCATTGAAAACACACTGTGATGAAATCAATACGCTCAAGACTGAGTTTGCTTACCAACATTTGTGCATGTGGGGGTCTGCCAAACTCCACTCTCGAGGCATGTTATAGATGAAAGGGAAGTTGTGTATCCCCTATCACATGTCACTGTTGCTCTACTGCCATAGGTACTTGTTCCCGTCTCCAAGACAGCATGTCCATTTAGAAAGTTTGGCAGTCTAGATGTACAATCTACAAAGACAAAGTAATCCCATTTAACGCAAGAATAAAAACACCTAGTAGGAATTCCTGACTTATTCTATGATTAATCAAGTTAATATTCAAAGAAATAGATAGCGATATATATATATATATATATATATATATATATATAGAGAGAGAGAGAGAGAGAGAGAGAGAGAGAGAGAGAGAGAGAGAGAGAGAGAGAGAGAGAGAGAGAGAGAGTGAGAGAGAGAGAGACACACACACACACACAGACAGAGATAGAGAAAGATTTTAGGAAAGTTTATTTAACCTCTTTCAGTTTTTCGCTGGATCTCCTTACGAATTATTACAATGTTTGCCAAAACAAACAATTTAATATAATGCAACACCCTACTCTTGACGGTTTGCTAGTAATACTGTGTTACAACTTTAATGTACATCATATTTACTACAAGACATTTCACAATGTGTTTGTCTTTGTCGTAATTAATATTGTGTGTTTATATAAGTTAGTAATGCTATCCTTAAGAATTCAACGTAACTTAGATTTACGACCAACACATTACACATCAAGTTTCTCTTAGTTCTAATAAATATTATGTATATATAAGTTAATAATGTCTTCCTTAAGACGTCAATGTAACTCACATTTTCGGCCAAGACATTTTACAATCAGTTTCTTTTTTGTCCTAATTAATATTATGTACACTGTTAGATCAGTTAACACTATCTTCCTCAAGTCTTCAATGTAACTCAGATCAACGGCCAATACATTTCACGACCAGTTTCTCATTGTGGTAATTAATTTCGTGTATACATTAAATAGTAATTATTTATCTAAAGTCTTGAATCTAAATCCGATTACTGAAGTTGAAACATTTTAAAAGAAGTCTGAATGATTAAGATGTATCATCCTAGAATATTTACAAAATTTAGACAATTGACCAATTACAGAGAAGGCAAACATCACGGCAAATGACACACGTTCTTACCCACTAAAGTACAAGTAGGGGTCGGCCAAACTCCACTTCCTGGACAAGAAATTGATTTAGTATTAGTTTTGTATCCCGTATCGCAGGTCACAGTAGCTGTACTACCATAGGTACTTGTTCCAGCGTCCAAGGCAACATGTCCATTTGAGATTTTAGGCAGTCTTGATGTACAATCTAAAAAAAGTAATGACATTAAATTTAATAATGAACTTATCAATTTGATATTTCAGAATTCGTCTAATTTTTTTGTCGCATATCCAGTATCCATTGGATAAAACATACTTTTTTGCATTCTTCATTGAATGTAATATTTTCGGAGTTAAACATTTGTTAAGGGACCTATTAGATTTATACTGCATTATCAGTGCTATTATGTACGATTTTGAACAATTAAACAATAAAATTGTAGGCAAACAAAGCACCATTCCTTAGAACGCTTCTCTTTACCCATTATAGTAAAAGATCGACATTTTGTTTTATAAATCCGATAAGTTTCGTTTAAACGTTTAGCTATTAGTTTTGTCTTTAAGGAAACTTACATAATGCAAACTCACCCACCAATGGCAATCTTTTTCTATCTAAAGTATGTATATACCAGTCCGCCAAGTGGCTAGCATCCTAAGATGGAACTAACAATCTTCTGGATCATAAAACATGTTTCCCGTGTTGCATCCATTGAAAACACATTATGATGAAAACGATATGCTCAAGACTGAGTTTGCTTACCAACATTTGTGCATGTGGGGGTCTGCCAAACTCCACTCTCGAGGCATGTTATAGATGAAAGGGAAGTTGTGTATCCCCTATCACAGGTCACTGTTGCTCTACTGCCATAGGTACTTGTTCCCGTCTCCAAGACAGCATGTCCATTTAGGAAGTTTGGCAGTCTAGATGTACAATCTACAAAGACAAAGTAATCCCATTTAACGCAAGAATAAAGACCAAAACACTTGTTAGGCATTTCAGACTTATGTTAGGGATAATCGAGTTAATATTCAGCAAGAAAGAGATCGAGAAGAGGGAGAGAGAGAGAGAGAGAGAGAGAGAGAGAGAGAGAGAGAGAGAGAGGGAGAGAGGGAGAGAGAGAGGGAGAGGGAGAGAGAGAGAGATTCTAGTAAATTTAACCTCTTCCAATTTTCACTGGATTTCCTGAGGAATTATTTCAATGTTTGCCAAACAATTTAACATAATACAAACCCCGCCAATGACGGGTTTCTATTAATATTTTGTTACAATATCAATGTGTCTCAGATTTACTAACAAGACATTTATAAATGATTTTGTTTTTGTCATAATTGTTATTGTGTATACATAAGTTAGTAATGTCATCCTTAAGAATTCAACGTAATTCAGATTCACGATCAGTACATTGGTTAAAAACGCAAAAAACGGCAAACACTACGCCAAGTGTGAGATGACCTACCCACTAAAGTACAAGTAAGAATCGGCCAAACTCCACTTCCTGGACAAGAAATTGATTTAGTATTAGTTTTGTATCCCGTATCGCAGGTCACAGTAGCTGTACTACCATAGGTACTTGTTCCAGCGCCCAAGGCAACATGTCCATTTGAGAGTGTAGGCAGTGTTGATGTACAATCTAAAAAAAACAATGACATTCAATTAAAAATTAAACTAACAAGTTTGATATTGCAGAATATGTCTTTTTTCGCATGTTCGGTATGGATTGGATAAAACATACTTTCTTGCAGTCTTCATTGCATATAATATTTTCGGAGTTTAACATTTGTTAAGGAACCAATTAGATTTAATTTGGACCAGCATTGTCATTTCGTACGAATTTGGACAATTAAACAATAAAAGAATAAGCAAGCAAAAAAATCCTTTAGAACGCTTGTCCTGATCCATTATAGTACAAGATCGACATTTTGGTTTATAAATCCGATCAGTTTCGTTTATACTTTTAACTGTTGAGTTTGTCATTGAGGAAACTTGTCTCAGATCGAGAGAGAAAGAGAGAGAGAGAGGGGGGAGACAGACAGACAGACAGAGACAGAGACACAGAGAGAGACAGAGAGAGAGAGAGACAGACAGACAGACAGACAGACAGACAGAGACAGAGACAGACAGAGACACAGAGAGAAAGAGAAAGAGACAGAGAGAGAAAAAGACAGAGAGAGAGAAAAAGAGACAGACAGAGAGAGACAGACAGACAGAGACAGAGAGAGAGACAGAGAGGGAGACAGACAGACAGACAGACAGAGACACAGAGAGAGACAGACAGACAGACAGAGACAGAGAGAGAGAGAGAGAGAGATAGAAAGATTCTAGGAAATTTAACCTCTTCCAATTTTCACTGTATTTCCTTAGAAATTATTTCATTGTTTGCCAAACAATTTAACATAATGCAAACCCCGCCAATTACGGGTTTCTATTAATACTTTGTTGCAACTACAGTGTACCTTAGACTTACTAACAAGACATTTCTCAATCATTTTGTTTTTGTCATAATATTATTGTGTATACATATGTTGATAATGACATCCTTAAAAATTTGACGTTACTCTGATTCACGACCAAGACACTGGTTTACAAACGCAAAAAACGGCAAACACTACGCCAAGTGAGAGATGACCTACCCACTATAGTACAAGTAGGGGTCGGCCAAACTCCACTTCCTGGACAAGAAATTGATTTAGTATTAGTTTTGTATCCCGTATCGCAGGTCACAGTAGCTGTACTACCATAGGTACTTGTTCCAGCGTCCAAGGTAACATGTCCATTTGAGATTGTAGGCAATGTTGATGTACAATCTACAAAAAACAATGACATTCAATTGAACATTAAACTTACAAGTTTGATATTTCAGAATGCGTCTGAACGTTAATATATTTTAATCATCTGGTGTCCATTTGATAAACATACTTTCCTGCAGTCTTCATTGCATATAATATTTTCGGAGTTTGTTAAGGTACCTGTTAGATTTATACTAGATTATCAGTGTCATTAATATACGATTAAACAGTAGGCAAAAGCCACTATCCCTTTGATCACTTTTTCTTACCCACTTTAGTACGTAGTTTGCTTTGTAAATTCGATGAGATTCGTTTAAACGTCTACTTATGTGGTTATACCCTTTAGGAAGCAAACACACTCAACAATGCCAATCGTCTACTACCTAAAACATGTAGGCGTAGCCAAGTAACAATTATACTTAAATTATACTTGCTATCTTCTAGATTATAAGAATAGTTTATTTACTCTGTATCCATTGAAAAACAAACTTGATGGAAACAATAACCTCATAATTGCTTTTGCTTACCAATATTTGTGCATGTAGGGGTCGACCATACACCACTTTCCGGACATATTAAAGTCATATTGGTAGTTGAGTAGCCCGTATCACAGGTCACTGTTGCTGTACTACCGTAGGTACTTTTTCCAGTGTCCAAGACCACGTGTCCATTTAAGAAGGTAGGCAGTGTAGATGTACAATCTACAAAGGCAATGCCATCATTTTTACTTTAGAATCCCTAGTTTATTATTTCAGAATCAATTCCTGATGGCTATTGCTGCTGTAATTAATATTAAGTACACTCTTTATATTAATAACTACCTATTAGTACTGCATGTATAATATAATTTCGGTACAATACGTTTGAAAGGGTCTCGTTATGTGTATAATGTATTTCGGATTACCTGAGCCTCTTTCTTTCGTTATTTTGTCAACTGAACAATCAAACTTGAACCAAACACCACTGCCAATTAACGTGCTTTCTTACCTACTATGGTACATGTAGGAACAGGCCAAACTCCACTTGATGGACAAGAAATAGACGAAGTGTTAGTTGTGTATCCCGTGCTACAGTTTACTGTAGCTGTACTTCCAAATGAACTTGTTCCTGTGTCTAAGGCAGCAAAACCATTCGAGAGAGTAGGCGGAGTCAAACTACAGTCTGTAAAGCAATTGTTTTTCATTTATTTTTACAACAAAAAACTTTTTGCTTTTATAACGGTTCACAACAGTGTATATGGCTGATATCGTACATATTTTAAAGTCGTTATTTGCGGGATGTGAGAAAATTATGCTGGAAAGCCCAGTGTACTCGGTTTATACGTTAATACATGTTGTTCAATACTTTAATGCACATACCGTATGCTAATTGAATTCGAACTGCTGTAAACTGCATTTGAATAATGCTATCAGTTTTCTTACAAGCTTATCCACCAAAAAAACTCATCACCAAAAAGAAAAACTCATCCGATGATATTTCATAACACGAACAGTTTCTACCGGACGCCATCAGTTGAGCTCAGAAAACTGCAAAAGACACCGGTCATAAAAACAGCATTCATTATTCCTTACATGCCAAAAGTCAACAGTGGTGTTTATGCTTGATCTAAAGTATTTAAATATAAATAATACGTCTATTTTAATGAGTTCTAGTCTTGTCATTACATCTTATATAATATACATATACAGTATGTAACTTTTTTCTATAAATAAATTTCCAATTGTAATGAAACAAAAAATAGTTCCTGCTTTACTTTATGCAACAATAAGACATAATCAAATAAAGAAACCATATTACATGTTAATAGGTAAGGCAGTACTACTTAATAATTAATCAAAACAGTGTGATAAAATAAAACAAAAACGATCATGATTTAGAAAATTCGCAATAAATTGTTTCAATCGCACCTGGAGATTTGCACGTCAGATTCTTCAGCGACCATTCTCCGTTAGCCATACAAGTTGATATTTCTGATACACTCTCATTCATTGTACACGTGTATTTGATCCTTGACCCCACGAGTCCAAGGTTTCCGGATATAAACGTGTCGTTCAACTGTGGAGGACTGGGGCAGTCTGTTTATTAACAAATGTATCGGATCAAATGTCATGAGCAATGTACTAAAAACAAAAATTAAGCTTCATGTCAATGAATACGTATAATTTTCTTGTACAAAGAAAGGTTACAATTGAATTCGAAGATACAACCTTTCATAAAAAAGACATTGGCACACTTACCCACTACAATAACCACGCTTTCTATAACGTATTTATCGATAAAAAATTGCGTTTTCGACCCAAAGCATTCCGTGTTAAGATATGACATAATAAGATATGACATAACATTATCAGATTTGTTAATGCAATCGTGTACAAAAGCTCTCACAAGAACTCATTTCGTTTTTAGTGACAGTTATTAAAAAGGCATAGCAAAGACAAACAAATCAGAAACAACTTTGTATTCATAGTCGTAATTAATTTTGATGAAATATATCATAAATGTGAATGTGTGTTTTAACTTGATATTAGAAGAAAAAGAAGCAAGCAACGATGCAACGGTTAAGAGAATATAAACTTTTAAGGGCAATTAAGCGATAGATTAAAACTAGACGAATCAAATTCTGTTAAATGAAATTAATTGATAAAGATGGTGAAAACAATGTATTAGTTTAAACCGCTCGTTTAACCATTACTACATATATATACAAACACACATGTTTCAAAGTTAGTTCAGTTTTAAATACCATTGGTGCGCATTTGAAAATGCAGCAACTTATCTAAAAAAGTACACAATTGGAGAGAAAATCTAAAGACAAAATAATATAAAATCATTTTTACCTACCTCTGATTTCACACCAGGCACCGTATACATTGAGGAGGCAAACTTCAACATCGGAACACAGGTCACACTCCGGAACATGGGTCTAGTCGGAGAATAAAACAAATAGGATATCGCTGTTATTCCCGGCAGTATTAAATAAACGTTTCTAATAAAACACGCGAGGCAATAAACTGTAAATATGCATGTTTTAAACATGCCGTTATGCCGTCTATAATCAACAGAAGTTAAACTGCCGCGTATAATGTACCGTTTTTCCTATGAGTTTTTTTTCCAGAATTTCGTAGTCTTCGCCTCATAAATTTCTACTTACAACTGTTACGCAATTCTTTATAATACTCTTGTTTTGTTTTCGTTTTAGTATTGTTTTACCTTGTTGCTTTTAAAAACATCGCAGTGACAAGTTATGGTCATTGTAGTGACGTACACCTGCTTTGATGGAGAAACACCCCAGACAAATGAATGGTGTGAGGCTAAGCAATCAGAATACAGAAACAAATCATCAACTCTTCCACTACAACACGGATGCCCCATTGGTATCCTTGTACGACTATTTATTATCTATGAAAATGTGTTGACTTTCTGAACATATAAACAAATACAACAACCTTAAATAGATAATAGGTGTTAAAACTTAACCCTTGTACCCTTCCGACAAATAACAACAGAGCAATTTAAGACAATTTGGCGTTCCGCAACAAAGTAGTTGTGAGGCATCACTTAAACAATTGGTGTTTCTGACACCTGTCAGTGTGTTCGCTCATCATTTTAAGGTGATACTTTTACATCTTAATTGTCAAATATTGCGTTTGTTTACTGTTTTATCATCATTTACTGACATTCAAATAAAATAAATGGTAACAGAGTCTACAAAATTCCTGGTACAAACCTCATACAGATCGTTTCATCGAATATATATATATATATCAAATACATATTTGCATGTTATCCTATAGTTCAATCTTACCAAAAACCAGTTATACTATTCTTTGTTGAATAAACAATTTTAATTTTAATTAATTAGAAAGCTATCATTTTGCTATGTACATGTCCAGAAATTATAACATTTTATTTTCAGTTGAATTATTATTTTTAAGTACAAAAAATCACTCCTTAAATGCATTGGCTTGAACAAAACGTAAAATAATTTAATTAGAAAAAAAGATATTCAAAACGAAACAGAAATTTTTACAGGAAGAAGTTTGCAATAGTGACACAATTATGGACGTTATTTGTAAATACCCCACCTCCATTGTCACTTATACACTTCACTGACACTTTACAAACAATATCACCAGCAATTTTCTATTCTGTGTACAAGTTTCTCTTTTGCTTCGCACTTGCGTTGATTTGATGGTTTGAAAATAAATCATTGTTAATAGAAACATCGACGGGTATACATGTTAGTGGCAGGATAATAATGCATTATGTTTAATGAATAATATTAATCAATATTAAATGATTAATTTCACGTTTAAGTATTTTACTCGAACATAACACCAACTGATCATTATAACATACCTGGGTCAAGTTTATTTTTTCTACATAAACAAATCCAGTAGCGTTTTCCCATTTGACGTCCTGCGACCCAAAATGTTCAACGTTAAGGTAACACAGTTTCTTCAGATGGGCATACGTCATCGAGCAGCACGTGGCGCGTGACAAACACTCCTCTGCGCATGCGTCCAGTGACACTGCATCCGTTATTATCGTCGACCAGTTTGTAAGCATTCGTAAATTAAAAGTTGGTGACGTCATCATTTTACGTCGAGCATTTAATGAATATGACGTCGATATATCGGCACGAATCCAGGCGAAGCAGGACATCACACAAAGAAAACAAAACAAAAAAGGTATTTTGATGACAGCGAAGAACATGATAGATGAGGGCAGTAAGCAGACATAACACTAGTTGAAGCATTTGGAAAACAGAGCGAGTTACTAACTCGATGAAGAAATCCAACAGATTTCTACGATAGAGCATAAAGGTCTCTATTCCTTTGATTTTGCGTGTTTGTTGAATACATCATCCCATCAACAATCGTTTCGCCCTCCGGGGATGGTGTCCAATGGGTACATTGGTGACCTGGAAATGGTCTCCCTTGTAAGTTAATATCCGAGGTATTCCTAACAGTAGTAGGTCATTTTATATGGAATTCTTGGACTTTATCGCTTGTTTTTTTTTTGTAGATATTGCAATTACAAACAGTGAAATTTCTTACTTTTGCATAAAAATAAGCTCAAAATCTCTTATAGAGATATGTTATTTAAAAAAGTAGATTGAGGTGTTTGTAGATGATGGGTGACTTGTGTATCACAAGAAAGGCAGAAAAGTCAACATACACTCCAAAGAGCACAAGCATAAAAACCGAGTTAAGCGAATGAAAGGACCATCCAGTATTTAGGTATTACTCAGAGGAGACTATTCATGAATGTATCTCATTAAAGAAAATATAGGACTGCGTGCACTGTGGATAGCATGCCTAGATCACATGACTTAAAGTCGCTTCACTTACAGTGTGCTGCCAACGGGTTTACCAGTTGTGAAACTTCCCTTATATTTACTTAAGTGTACGCATGGAAGCTTAAGCAGACCACTACAATGTCTAAGAGATTAGTTTGTCGCGGCCCGGATATGAAACCGGGTCCTTCGTACCTGGAATCGACACTCTAGGAATTGCGCGTCAATGTCCGTTTTGACTTTTATTTGGTTTATCGTAACATAAAGCCCATAAACTCGCATACACATCTTTCATCAATGGAAACCCATTCTTAGACGTCTGTTAATTTTTATCATGATCATTGGCATCGTCAGCATAACAGCATAAATCCAAAGAAAGTGAATCAAATAGTGGCAGAGAAACTCTTCCATAGTTTAATTGAACTTATGGTATTTCAACATATTGGCAGGCTTTAATAGAACAACCGGTCGCAATAATGCTTTTAATAAATTCTCTTTTCATGCTTCATGATATTTATTTACAAAAGGATTTCATCTGAAACCAATTAAGTGACCATATCTTCGATCAATATAACTTGCTGCTGGCAGAGGGGCTTTTCTTATATATGGTAAGAGGCATTGGCTACGTTCATATTGATAATAGCGTTATTTGTCAAATGCTTTAAAGAAAGTATTAACGGACCAGGTAGCGCAATTGGTACAGCGTCGGCTCTATGTACGGGTGGCCCAGGGTTTGAATCCGGGCAGCGACACACCAAAGTCGTAAAAATTATAGTGGTATAGCTCCCTTGCTAGCGCTCAAGAAGCAAATACAATGGTATTTCCACGACTGGTTAGCCCGGTGTCAAGATAATTTGACTGGGTGTGGTATCATGGCAGGAATTCACGGCATGCTATTATTCACAGTGAAGGCAGAACTATATCTGCGCAAGTGGACATCGTCACTAGATAACTGAAATAATGTTGGTGAGCCGATAAACCAAATAAACAAAGTAAGTATCAATTAACGTTACTGTTATAGGAACTTTTGTTATTTAGAGATGCCTCTTAACAACAGTGTCATACATTATTAAACCCAGTGTCATCAGTAAAAATGTGATCATCAAATTTGTTATCATTTCTTAAAACTATTGTACATCTTTCAGTTAAAAATAATATCATTGTCATCTTTTTAAAATTAAACTCTTTTCTCCGGGTCTTATCAGTCGGTTATAAATCTTGTTTAAATCGTATGCTTTCTGCACCACCTTGAGTGTCTCACATCCGTGCCTTTGCTTGTTATGCTAATATTGTATTAATAAACCGCAAACTACCAGCTGTACGAGCAAAATTGGAAAGGGAAGTAACCCTAGAGTATTGATATAGAGGAAAATACGAGTTAGCTCTTTCGGTTCAAAACGAAAGTGCAAATGAAAAAAAAAAACAATTTCCAACGTTTGTTAAAAATGGGTGGGAAAGGATACGTTGTTTTCTTTATATAAAGAAATTGTAGATTTTGAGACTGTGTTCATCGCTTTAGGCGAATTAATATATAATGTCGACTATATGACATGCAAAACAAACCAATTGATTGACCTCGCCAACATGACCATAATTGGGTCGGTGTGATATAAAACTTAAAAAAAAGAAAGCTATTCAATTATTGGAACCAATTAAGAACATGTTTTTATCTCTGAGCAACAACAATTTCAAAGTCTTGAAAAAATGTTTTTTTAATAAACCTTTTCTCATGTTTTGGTTTGAACTAGACTATATCGGTAAATCAAACTATCTATTAATTATTTGTCATTTTATTATTTAATATGATTTAATTTGGAGATTTAAAAAGACAACAACATCTTTAACCTTTAACACAAAAACTCTGCTGTCTTGATTAAGCTACTATCAAATCAGCGTTTATCAAACTATAGTGTAGCGGTTTTGTTTATATTGTCAAATGAGTTATCCCTTAAAATGTTTGCAAGCTTCGTTATCAGCGAGATATGTGTACATTATAACACTTTAAGATATTATGTTAAATCTAGCTTTCTTTATACATGTCGAGGATACGTCTGCAGGACGTGCAGGTATATCTCTAAGGACTGAAAATAAATATCTCTATCACGTGATCAAATTTAGCCAATCACAAGAAATTTAGCAATCAAAAAATACCTTGGCAAAGATAACAGTCATGAAAAATTGTTCTGAGAGATACGTATTAGTGTACAATCCATAGCTAAAGCGGGATA
The DNA here is from genome assembly GCA_007844125.1 of Sinonovacula constricta. NCBI lineage: Eukaryota > Metazoa > Mollusca > Bivalvia > Cardiida > Solecurtidae > Sinonovacula > Sinonovacula constricta. The sequence continues at coordinate 2,492,290 of CM017558.1, read as the reverse complement.
TTCTGGACTTTCGTGTAAGTTTTTCTCAAAACTGCACATTTATTATATAATGTGGATATTGTGAAGAAATAGTGTTACGACCGGACAAAACATTACTCCGCAACTGTGATGATCTTATATCAGCAAATACTTTGTTAGACTCCAATTTTGTACCTGTAATATCCTATTTGATACATTTTGCATTTATTCTAACAGAGAAGCAGCACTGAAAAATTATTAGTCCCCTACCGGTGTTTACACCGGAGGGGACTATAGGTTTACCCTCCGTCCGTCATTCCGTCTGTCTGTCTGTCTGTCTGTCTGTCTGTCTGTCTGTCTGTCTGTCTGTCTGTCTGTCTGTCTGTCTGTCTGTCTGTCTGTCTGTCTGTCTGTCTGTCTGTCCTTCTGTCTGTCTGTCTGTCTGTCTCTCTGTCCGCTAAAAATCTGGATCCTTTGAAAACTTAAAAACTATTAAAGCTAGGCGCATGAAACTTGGTATGTTAATAGGTAGCAATGAGTACTATATGCACGCGCAACATTTGGGTCGCTACCTTGAGGGTCAAGGTCACAGCATGACCTTGAAGCAAAATTGTGTCCGGCCCATAACTTCGTTATTTGAAGTCGGATTTGAAAACTATTTCACAGATATGATCACCATATTGAGATGATGTGTCGTGAGCAAGATTTGGGTCGCTACCTTGAAGGTCAAGGTCACAGCATGACATTGAAGCAAAATCGTGTCCAACCCATAACTTCGTTATTTGAAGTCAGATTTTAAAACTATTTCACAGAAATGATCACCATATTGAGATGACGTGTCGCGAGCAAGATTTGGGTCGCTACCTTGAAGGTCAAGGTCACAGCATGACCTTGCAGCAGAATCGTGTCCGCCCCATAACTTTGTTATTTGAAGTCTGATTTTACAACTATTTCACAGAAATAATCACCATATTGAGATGACGTGTCGCGAACAACATTTGGGTCGATACCTTGAAGGTCAAGGTCACTGCATGACCTTGCAGCAAAATCGTGTCCGGCCCATAACTTTTTGAGGGACCGGTAGGGGATTGCCCGCAATACTATCAAATGCTTGTTATTATTAGGTTGTCAGAGTTTCGTTTTCTGGTAATTCCACTCTTAAGAACTGTACCTATCGAGAACATCTTAAACATTAAAAGTTTCGTTTACGGTCGTCAAATCTGAGCTCTGGGAATTTACGATTCTGGCTAAGTAAGATTTGAATTAACAACATAACAAACTTAACAACATTAGTTATATTTGAGGGCGGTGGCGACATATCAAGACGGTGCGAGGGGGTGGGGGTCGTTCTGCTTGTTGTGGTGGTTCTGATGGTTGTAGTGCTTACTGTTTCTGCTGCCAAAATTAAACTGATGAGGAGGCGTACGATAAGGAATAGGATGCAGATAATGATAATGATTATTTTATGATATCAAAAATGATGATTGTGATATTGGTGTTGGAGTGCGTGTTTATGATAATGACGAAAGTAATGGTGGTGGGAACAGTATACTAATAATGGTGGAAATGATAATGAAATAATAATGTTGATGGTGATAATGTGGTGGTGATGATAATGTTGTTGTTGTTGATGTTAATGTCGATAATAATGGTGATGATGATGGTGATGATGATGATCAGGATGAGGAGGATGAGGAGGATCTTTATTTATTTTCCACTTGCTAAAACATTAAAGCTTATAAAACCACAGTAAAAATTTTAAAACATATAAGTGGGTCAAACCTGTCTTTGTAGACCTTCTCTACAATATGGATATGTCAGTGCCCGTGATCCAGGCGGCGGTCACGAAACATTCGCAAGTTGCTGCAATTGACTTTGGAACTACTTTCTCCGGTTATGCTTTCTCTTTCCGCGAAGACTTTGAACAAAATCCACTGAAAGTTCATGCATTCAACTGGAAACGGTCAACCGGAAGTCTCAGCTCCCTCAAGACGCCAACTTGCATATTGTTCAGTCCCGACAAGAAATTCCACAGCTTCGGGGTTGAAGCCGAACAAGAATATGCAAATAAAATAGAGGAGGATCCGGCCGCCAATTGGTACTTTTTCAGGCGGTTCAAGATGTCGCTTTACAACAAGAAGGTATGTTTCATAGGTATATATTGTTTCTTCTATTTAAAGTATTTTAGGAAAGGACAAAACTTCATTATGACCCATTACCCATTAAAACTAGCAGGCGTGAATTCGCACAGGAATCTAATTTAACTGACCATTATTAACCAAACAAAAGGCCCTACCTGTTTCTTCAGTGTTTTGTAGATGATAATATTGTTCAGTTAAATATTTCTGTCAATTTTCCCAATGTTTTATTGGTTATATTTAACTATCCGAAAACATACTGTCCGAATGAGCGGTTTTCCTTTGTCGTCCTCTAATTGTAGGTAGATTTCCAATATGTAATACATTTACTCGTTTCAAATAAATTTAAGATAGTAATGCGCTTTATACTCGTCTTATCTTCGACATTTTGGCTCGATAAACATGTATGTCACATAAACTATCTCTACATACACAATACGTAGAAAATGGGATAATAATATACGGGAGACATTTAAAAACGTGCAAGATTTCGTAACGTAGGCAATATCAACGTAAGCATGAATTTTGATGTTAGACGAAAAGAAAATGCATTTAGTTCAATCGTGGTCCTTCGGGCAATTTGTAGACAAAACTACAAGAATGCCGATCGATCCTTTTCAGGCGCTCAATCGGAAAACTTTACTTGAAGATGTTAGAGGCTTTACGATGCCTGCAATGGCGGTGTTTTCGGAGACAATACGATACCTCCATGATCATTTGATCAGAAATACCCCCGGTATCATACCAAAAGAAGTCTACTGGGTGCTCACCGTGCCTGCCATCTGGGAAGATAATGCCAAGATGTTCATGAGAGAGGCTGCTGTGAAAGTAAATATGTATTGACTGAGCCTAAACCTCAGTTTTTATGGCTAGCGATGTTAAGTAGATAGTAATTCTAAAATCATTATCCCATTGAAAGATATATAGCACTAGGCACTCGTCCAAAACATATCTATGTATGTCATTTTATGTACATAATTCTTTCAATATTGTTGGGTCTTTTATTTCTCTAATTGCGATTTTCGGGCTGGAAACTGTGAGCACTTTAGAATAAGGGTTACTTTCTTCTCTACCGACTTTAGATAACTATAGTCTTTGTTGGACATAACTAATATCTTAACACCGCACCCAAAACATCCCTCTTGCAAAAGAATAATCGCAAGCCATTATTACCACAGAGTGAAAGAACTGTAATCTGCCAAAGCACAACATCATGGTATGCATTATTATTATCAACCATTATTAACAGGCTGGGATTCCGACAGATCATCTTTCACTTGCACTGGAGCCGGAAGCCGCTTCCTAGTTTTGCCGTCATCTGCCGTTTGGGAAATTGCAGAACACCGAGGGAAACTTTTGGCACCGTCCACGAGACACAGACTGACGGGAACGTTCGTGAGATTTACAAAGCTAACGGTGGTCCGTGGGGTGGTACGTCAGTGGATAACAAATATCAGGAGTTCCTGGTCGATTTGTTTGGACAGGATGTCATTGATGCTGTCATAAGGTTAGTGACTGATTAGCTTATTTTGGTTTTAAATTTATAATGTGTGCTCATATTTTGGTATCCATAATCTGTCACATAAATCTGATCACTTAGTTTTAAGTTAGTTTTTTTATTATTAAACGTAGATATTTGTACTTATAATATATATGCCTTTTTAAATGTTTTGCCCAATGTACAACTTTTACAGTTTTCCCATTTTGGGGTAATAATATTTCGAACAAAATTCTTCAACTTCACACAGTGATGATATGTGCATTGCTTATGCAGTTGCACTGAGACGGATTCTTCACCATATTAAGGTTAATGCTGTATATTTTCAACACTTTCTAGAAGACACTTGACAAAGATATATGTATTATTTTCTGTATTTATTTCATAGGACGAATCAAGAAACATACACGGCGTTATTCAAAGAATTTGAAATCAAGAAGAGAACCTTTAATTTTGACGGAGGCGAAATTACCTTTATTCTCCCAGGGGTTTTCTTTAGCACTTTCAAGGAAAGGAACAATAAGGATTTTACGTAAGTTAATCGACTTTTGCTTTCTCATCACCACTACCGAAACTGAAAGTATAATCACCCCCTATTCAATCATCCTCAACATCCCAGTTAGTGTCTTTCATCAACACCATTATGTTCTTTACTATCTTTTTAGCGGAGATATATTTTAAAGATGGACGTAAGTTTATTGAACAATTGCAGGCATCACTATTATAGACATGATTATCAACATTGTTATCATTTGCAGCACAGCTGCTATATTTTATCATCACTTTTATTTATGTAACCGTTTTGTTTTTTTTGTTTTTTTAAATATTGTATTACTTATTTCAAACACCAGGTGCATCTTTGAAGCTTTAGATAAAAAAAATACGACACAATTTAAATTCAGCAGTTTGAATTGTTAGAATTTAATCGAAATATATCCTCATGGGCTCGTTTAGAGGACACTAACTGACCTTATTCCTTGTTAGTGATTTAAAGGCATAAACTGACATGCAAGTTTGATCCAGCACTTTCATATGCTTTCTTTTCTAGAATTGATATAATCAAGGAAGGGTTGCGTCCATATGTCAAACTATCAGGCAATAAGATTCAGGCAAAAGAGGAGGTGGTTCAAGGTTTCTTCAAAACCACTTGCCACCAGATAGTTGTGCATCTGCAAGACATTCTGCAAAGGGAAGCAACCAAAGATATCGCTGCAATCCTAATGGTCGGTGGGTTTTCTGAATCAGTAATCTTACAGAAAGCAATAAAAGAGGCATTCTCACACATGCGCATTATCATACCAGAAGACGCAGGTCTTGCGGTTGTCAAGGGCGCGGTTATTTTCGGTCACAACCCCTGCTCTATCACAGCTCGAATTGCCAGGAGGACATACGGAACAAAGGTGCAGAAATCATTTGATCCCAATATTCACCCACTCAATAGAAAGGAGGTGGTTTTGGGTATTGACAAGTGTCCAGACTGTTTTGATAAACACGTAGAAATCGGACAAGTTGTTGAAGTTGGACAAGCTTTCGAGGCAAAAAAGTACGACCCAGTGTACAAAACACAAAAGGCAATGATGTTTGATATTTATACATCCGAAGAAAAAGATCCAATATTTGCGGATGTTCCCCCGTGTTCTTTCATCGGCAAGATTGATGTTGACCTGTCCGATATACCTGACGACGATGATAAGAGTATACTTGCCAAGATGATATACGGTGAACCGGAGCTCCGAGCGGAAGTAGTGGTTTCAAAGACAGGCCAAAAATTAAATGCCAAATTTGACTTCCTTGGTTAGATTTTATAAAAACTGATTGATCCCTTAATCTTGTACATTGTGTAATTTTGAGTTACATATATATAGGAAAAGACAAAGTCCTTAAAGTATATGTAAAAACATAAATAACAAGTATTTCGTTAGCGAGATAATAAATTATCAACTGCCTAGAACCTAATAAATGTTTAAATCTGAGATAAGCTTTCCTTCGATTAAGGAGACAATGACTTATTTAGATCTTTCAGATGCTCATTCTTCAATACGTTTAAGATATAAATGTTTTCACAACAACATTAGTGGCGATTTTTTATATATACGTTTTTGACTAAAGTGTTATTTTAAAGGATAAATTACAATTTTCATCACATCTCGAATTGCCAAGATGGTATACGGGATCATTATGTACAAAACGGCTTATTCCAAAACTCATTCACCCGCTAGAAAGGAAGTAGTGTCCGGCGTTGTCTAATGCAGTGATTGCTTTGGCGAACACGTACAAATCGGATGGGGGTTGAAGTTGGCTTGAAGGTCTCGAGACAAACCTGACGTTTAATGTCCATACATCGGACGAGAAGAATCAATTCTAAGCATATGCTACACCATGCTCGTTTCTGGGCAAGATTGACTTTGACCTGTCCGAAATTTCTAATAATGACGATTACAGTATGATTGTAAAGATGAAAGAGTGCAAACCGGAGCTTCGAGTGCAAGTAAGGGTGCCGAAAACAGGCCAACAGGCCGCATTTGACTTTTTATTATTGCTGCTAATTGAAATACAACTTTTTCTTAAAGCTTCAAATCTATTAGTGACTTTTACGCAAATTCATGTAGAAGTATTTTTATTTTATGTTATGCAAATAGGGCATACATATTCATTTGGATCATATTCATTTTAACTGGGGGTTTTCAATATGAATTTTGTTTAATGCATTGTAGTAACTCGACAATATAATAATATTATCGAATAAATCTACATTTAAAGCGTCGGATATATCTTTGGAAATAAAATAGTACTGTCTTAATAATGTGTAAAATGGACAAATAGAGAGAAGTATTGTTCTTTCAAAGTTATAAACGTCTATTGTTAATCTTTGTTATAATTCTAGAAAAATATAATAGCAAGAATTAAGTGTGTCATTTACTTAATAATGTTGTTTTTTCATACTTGGGCATCTTATTTACAACATTTTATCATTCCATCTTGTATTTCTTTCATTTCTTGAGAGTATATTGTGTCTATTTGCTTTCGTTAATCCTGGATGTAATGGAAATAAAAGACACGCAATAAACCAAGGCTCTGGTTAATTGCAATGAATATACACATATTTGTAAAATTTAATTTGGTAATTGGAGGAAAAGTGTGTACTCTTGTGTCTTAACATACACTTAAGTGTATGGTTAACAAAGTATCAATGATGGTAATCAGTGTTATAAAGACAAACTGTAACAAATGACTGTATTATATCATACTATACTATATCGATGCGTTTATGTACGGATATTAATCTTTCGCTTTTCTTTTAATATTTAGTTTTCTGGTGTAATTGTCTTTCGTATTGTCTGTAAGTATATTACTATCCCAAATAATATTTATCTGTATCTCTTTTCGTGTCAAAGTATGTGAAATAAATAAATTTTGTCTTTAACTTGATATGGTGATGAGGAAATATCAATGCCTGCCCTTGTATTAAAAAGTCATTATATATAAAAATGTATATGAATTTAAAAATATATTTTGATAATATTGCAACAATGCAACTTATTGATTGTGGCAAAATTGATAGTTAACATAAACATGAGAACACATTACATATAAATTATAAATGCTTCATATATAACTAAGTTCTGAGATTGTGAACAAAATTTAAATTGTATTAAACTAGATGAAAAACTTAATAAAACATACTATTAGAAAAATAAAACATACTATTAGAAAGAAAAATAGAAAAAAAATCATTCAATAAAACAAAACAAACAAGGGATTTGCCGATATGGCTAAGAACTTTCCTATAAACACGGATTGCATGCATTTCAGGCTAATTGTTGTTTTTTTATACAGTGCATTTTCGCAAGGTGGTTATTTAATAAAACCATGATCTATATCGGCGGTCGGTCAGAAGTAAAGTTTTTCGTAAAACACATAATCGATCCATCATCAATGACCCATCAGTCTACGGAATAATAGGGAACTCAGTCGTATGCAGAAGAAATCAGTGGAAAGGATTAAAAAAGCGAGATGCAAAAAAAAAAACATTTTTCCAGTGCTGCTCTTTACTACTTATGGTAAAATTTATGCATTTATTTATTGCGTTGCACACATAGTTATAAATTTATATCGTACACCTTTCCTTCTTTCGACTGCACATTCTAAACCTTGATTTAATAACACTGGTGATATTTCCTTTGTTACACGTAGGCGTTTATGAAAAACGGCGATTTGCTGTTCCACTGCTGTCGATTTCTGTTCAATGTTTTTTCTCGAATGAATTTTAATTCTGGGTCCTTGAGTCATAAACACGCACATGAAGGATGCAGGGTATCGGCGGGATGACTCTTGTGTTTACAATAATTATCCTGCCATAACTGTGTCGGTGCAATGTAACAGCAAACTAATTATTGTGCTGGATGTCAACCAGAATCCTTTTGTGTAAATCCTTCAACTTCTGAAATTCAAAAGAGATATATTAAATTAATTTTAAACTTGTCTTAACCAAGGTAAAATCTTATCCTGAATAAAGATACACGAACGGTAACGCTTCCTTGGTTTAAATGCAATAATACTTCATATAAAATGTGTTAAAAACAAGTTATAATCTAGTTATAATCAAATAAAATCTATATAAATAATGGAATGTTACACATTTATATTAAATAACTAAATGTAAGTGATTTTCCATCTATTATTTATAAAAAAAGAAAAGAATTAAAGCGTATGTGAAGTTTATTTATTTTATATTTTAATGAATTTTAATGAAGCTCCGCTGTTACAAGGTTGTTACTGTTACTACATATTTTGGCATAAATATTTTGTTGCTCATAATTTAATAAAGTTTTTTACAATCATGACAGTTTGGCTTATGTAGCTATTTCATAATTGCAAAACAATCCAACAAAGGTGTGATATTTGATTGATGTGTGCCTCCCGTGAGTATTGTGATGATAGCAGACGCGCTATTCTTGGTTGTTAATTAATCAAGTATATTGATCATTTATAAGTTTGCTAGCAATGTTAATTAACTGAACATCTACGTAACATGCTCTACTACATTTGAATATTGAATGTGTTATTCATTTAAAACTATGTAAGTGTGCACCGCCTGATGAATATTGTTAAATGGTCGTCAAACAGATTTTACTTCACTCCGTCGAAAGAAACAATAAGTCTGTTTCGTGATTTGTGCATTATTTCAAATGTCTTTCAATAATACGTATAAAATAAACTAAACAAAATTAAAAAAATTAAGTGATGTTTTCATTTATGAATAATGTTAAGAAAAAGAGCGAAGTGTGAACATCTTTTGCCAAATAACTGCGAACTCTCGTCTCCTTTCATTAGGGCGAACTGTGACCAATTAGGGGAATGCGAAGTGTGAAATGGGAGAAGTGTTACTAATTCATGTCCAAACACTGTTCCAGAAGGAATAATAAACCGTTCAGAGTCCCTCTTCGTCTTCTCGTGTTGGTTTCTCCTTTCAATTCAAATTTGTCAGTAATAAAGCTAGCATGTGAGCGCCGATAATTCGCGCGATTAGCTTACATTTCCGTCAAGACACAATCTACGGCTAAATATATTAGCTTGAATTCTCTAAATCTGTTATTTACACGCGCTTCTTTGATTTCTTTATCATTTTTCGCCATTTTTATATTAGTCCCTAGAGAGTCAGCGGCGAGTAGCCTCCCTTTGAAATCAAGGGAAGTAACCGAGTTGCCGAGAAGGCCAATTGTTGTATAGAGAGTAGTAATAAACTGCAAACTATGAACTGTACAAGTAAATTTGGAAAGGGAAGTAACCCTAGGGTATGTATAAAGAGGACAATAAGAGTAAGCTCCGTTGGTTCAAACCGAAAGTGCACATGTAAAAAACCCAATATCCAAAGGTGATTAAAAAGGGGTGGAACAAGGTACGTTGTTTTTTTATATCAAGAAAGAGTTGTAGATTTTGAGATACAGTTCATCGCTTTAGGCGAATGAATATATAATGTCGACTATAAGATACGCAAATTAACCCATTAGCTTGACCGTATTTATGTCGGTGTTATGTAAAATTAAAAGAAAAGAAATCAATTACTGGAACCAATTAAGAGCATGTTTTTATCTCTGAGAAACGACAATTTCACCTGCTTGCAAAATATGTGCTTTTTATTAACCTTTTTTCACCTTTTGATTTGAACAATTTCATGCACTATCGATCGATTTCGGCAAAGCGAGCTAGGTCAATATCTATTATTTGTCTTGTTGTTGTTGTTGTTGTTGTTGTCAGTTGAAAAATTGACAGACGAATGTGCTCTGAAAACGGTTTACATTGTTACATTTTATCACTTGATTTTGATATTTAAAAACAAACATCACGGTCAAATTTCTGTCTAAAAACTGTATGTGTTGAAGGCCTCTAGCACAAACACTCAGCTCTCTTGATAAGGTTTCAAGTCGAATCGAAACATCGTTTATCAAGCTACAGTGTATCTCTTTTCATTTGTATTGTCATATCAGTTACGCTCAATGTTTGCAAACTTCGTTATCAGCGTGATTTGAGTATATTGTAACGCTTTAAAATATAATATTGCACATGGATTTCTTTACACGGGTAGACAATGTGGTTATTTTATCAGTTTTAGTAGGATGTGGTTGTTTTTTTCCATTTTGCCATTTAAAGACAGGTCCTTCAAAACGGTGCGAAACTTTGAAATCTAGGAGATAGCAATAAAGTAATTATATGAAATACATTTCTCACTGGAAGCAAAATCTCTAAGGGCTGAAACTAAATATCCCTAACACGTGATTAAATACAGCCAATCACAAGAAACTTAGCAATCAGAAAATACTGCGCCTTAGTTAGGCACATAATAGTCCTGTGAAAGTGTTCCGTAAGATACGTTCTGCTGTACGATCAGCAGCTAGAACAGTATGTTTTGAACGTTCGTGTTAGTTTTTCTCGAAACTGTACCTTCGTTAAATACTGTTAATTTTGTGAATAAATATAACATAAAATGACTCATCAACTGTGAATAATTATTTCAACCGAAACATTGTTAGAGAACATGTTTTACTTGTAATTGCTAACTCGATCTATTTTGGAACCATCCTAATAAAGGAAAATCACTTTACATTATCGTAATTAAGTTGTCAGAGGTTCGTGATTTGGGAATTCCACTCTTAAGAACTTTTTACTATCGAGAACTTCTTAAACGTTTAAAGTATCGTAGACTGTTGTCACATCTGAACTTTTAGAAATTACGATCCTGGCTCAGTTGAATTTCAACTACACAACATAGCAAACTTAACTACATCAGTTTATAGATGAGGACGGGGGTGACATATCAAGATCGTGGGAAGGGGTCGATCTGCTTGTTGTGGTGGTTGTTATTGTGGTGATCTTTACTCTTTCTGCTGCCAAAATTATGCTGAGGATGAGGTGTATGAGAAGGAGGATGCATTAGAAGTGATGATTGTGATTGTGTGTGTGTGTGTGTTGGGGTGATCATGATAATGGCGAAAGGTTTTGGTTGGAGGTTTGGTATACGAATAATGGTGAGTATGATAATGAAATAATAATGATGATGGTAATAATTGGGTGGTTATGATGATGATATTGATGATGTCGACCATGATAATAATGATGCTGCTGCAGCTGCTGCTGATGATGATGATCCTTACTTATCTTCCACTTGCTAAAACATGTAAGCTTATAAAACAACATTTCAATTGTTTGAAACATATCATTTGATCAAACCTGTCTTTGTAGACCTTCTCAACAATATGGACCTGTCAGTGCCGGTGCTCAAGGCGGCGATCAAGAATCATTTGCACGTTGCTGCAATTGACTTTGGAACTACTTTCTCCGGTTATGCTTTCTCCTCCCTCACAACCTTTGAACAAAATCCACTGGAAGTTCATGCGTACAACTGGCAACGGTTAACCGGAAATCTCAGCTCGCACAAGACGCCAACTTGCATATTGTTCGGTCCCGACAAGAAATTCCACAGCTTCGGGTCTGAAGCCGAGAATGATTATGCAGACAAAATGGACGAGGACCCGGCCGCCAGTTGGTACTTTTTCAGGCGATTCAAGATGTCGCTTTACAACAAGAAAGTATGTTTCATGGGTATCTATTTCTTCTTCTATTTAAAGTATTTAGGACCGATCACCGAAATAAATATCTGAGAAGAACCACCGTACTTGGTAATGCCATTATTTGGGCATGTACGTGTATTTACCCATTACCCATTAAAACTTGTAGAAGTAAATGCGCCCTTTGATTCACTTTAACTGACCATTATCAATCCAACAAAAAGCTCTACCTCTATCTTCAGTGTTCTGGTAGATGATAATATTGCTCAGTTACATATATTATCGTCAATTTGCCCAATGTTCATATCGCGTATATTTAACTAAAGCACACTGACCGAATGAGCAGTTTTCTTTTGTCGTCCTCTAATTGTAGTTAGATTTCCCATCTGTCAACGTACATTTACTCGTTTCAAAAAGATTCAAGTCATGACTGCGCTTAATAATCGTCATTCTTTTCTGCATTTGGCTCGATAAACATTTATGCCACTTAAACTATCTGCACGTAAACAATATTTTGAACATAGGATAAGAAGATACGGGTGCAATGTAAAAAACGTGTACGATTTTGTGACGTAGGCAATTGGCAAGATTTTTATCAAATCAAACAGACAAAAGAGGAAGATCTTTCGTTCAAGAGTGGTCCATCGAGCAATTTGCAGACAAAAATATCAGCTATTTTTTTCAGGCGCTCAATCGGAAAACTCAAATTAAAGATGTCCGAGGCTTTGAGATGCCTGCAATGACAGTGTTTTCGGAGGCAATAAAATACCTCCATGATCATTTGATTAAGAATAGCCCAGATATCAATACAAGCGAGATCCATTGGGTGCTCACCGTGCCAGCCATCTGGGAAGATAATGCCAAGATGTTCATGAGAGAGGCTGCTGTTGAGGTAAGTATTTATCGACTGAGCTTAAATTGCGAATAACCCTAGTTTTTATGGCCATCGATGTCTACTAGTAAATATTATACAACATCAATAAGTAACTTCCTTAAAGTTATTATTTTAGTGAAGGATATACGGCATGAGACGAAAACTCATCCAAAACAGTTTTGTGGAACATATAAACATCTAAACTCCCCTCTGCACGCACATCATCTCCTTAAAAAATAATAATCGCAAGTCATTATTAACACATGACTGTCAGAGTAAAATAATTGTAAACTCATAAACATAATGCTATACAATAGTTTATCAACCATTATTTTACAGGCTGGGATTCCGACAGAGCATCTTACACTCGCACTGGAGCCGGAAGCCGCTTCCATCTTATGCCACTATCTACCGTTTGCGAAATTGCACAGCACCGATGAGGGAGACGTGTCATTCTCTGTCTTTGAGTCGGGAGTTAAGTATCTGGTGTTGGATGCCGGAGGTACGTAACATATACTAGCACATGATAATATAACATATATTACTATGCCTCAATATATGTTTACTTTTGAAATTATATAATGGTATTCAAGTTTTCCTTATTAAATGCCACATTGACAATATATTATGCATTAATATTTTTAAATAACCTGAAAGGGAATACATGAACTTTAACTTAATTGTCCTACGCTGCATTAAATGTTTGGAAAACTTGTTTTACTGTTCATCACCCTTAAATAACGAACTATATCAACCTAAGTTGCGCTAAAGCAGAATCAAGACGGCGAGGTCTCAGGATATCTGAAACATTGTCAGTACGACAATAACCATAGTAATAGCTTTCATAGGTCTTTTTACGACAGGAGTTTTCCCTGGAGAAAATTGAAAAGAAATTTACTAGTCTAATCAATAACATTGGGTTTGTTTCTTATATCCCAAGGTGGCACCATTGACATCACCGTCCACGAGACACAGACTGACGGGAACGTTCGTGAGATTTACAAAGCTAACGGTGGGCCGTGGGGTGGTACGTCAGTGGATAACAAATATCAGGAGTTCCTGGTCGATTTGTTTGGACAGGATGTCATTGATGCTGTCATGAGGTTAGTGTCTGATTAGCTGAGTTTTAAATTCATCACTCTTTCTTCTATGTTGGTATCCATAATCTGTCAACAAAAAGAATCTAAAATATAAAAACGTTCCACGATGTGCTTGAGAAATTATTTGTATTTCTTCTATGTTTATTTCATAGGAACAATCAAGAAATATACCTGAAGTTATTCCAAGAGTTTGAAATCATGAAGAGAACATTTGATGATGATAAAGACCAAGTGACTTTTAAACTCCCAAGGGTTTTCTTTCACACTTTCAAGGATATGAGAAAAACGAAATTTACGTAAGTTACTTCGACTCCTTCTATTACCATAAACCATATTGAAACCGAAATAATAATCATCACCCTAACCATAATCCTAAGCATCACAGTTAATATCTCTCATCAGCACTATTGTGATCTTTTTTATCTTCGTTAGTGGATATACATTTAAAGGTGGAATATACGTACGTTAATCAGACCACTGCAGGCATCACCACTATAGACATAATGATCAACATTGTTATCATTCGCAGCACCACTGATAGTCATTATTATCGTTTATGTCGCACTTGTTTTATTTTATCACTTATTTAAAATACTGGTCATGTTTGCGAAGGTTAGATAAAATAAGTTGTTCGACACAAGTTGCATTCAACAATTCCTAGACTTAACAACCAGCTATGACGATATGTCCACAAGGGGTCGTTTAGACGGCACTAGCTAATTATTGTTAGTTTTTTAAGACATAGCAGTCACATTTAGGTTCAATTCAAGTTGTTCTTATGTTTTCTCTTCCAGAATTGATCATATCAAGGAACCGTTGCACTCAAATGTCAAACTATCAAACCTTAACATTCGGGTGAACAATAAGGTTGTAAAAGGTTTCTTCGAACCTACATGCCAGCAAATTGTTGGACATCTGAAAGACGTTCTGAAAATGGAAGCAACCAAAGATACCGCTGCCATTCTAATGGTCGGTGGGTTTTCTGAATCAAAAATCTTACAGACAGCAATTAAGCAGGAATTTTCACGCATGCGCATTATTATACCCGAAGATGCGGAGCTTGCGGTTGTCAAGGGGGCGGTTATTTTGGGTCACAATCCCCTCGCCATCACAGCTCGAATTGCCAGGAGAACATACGGAGTCAGTACGTACAAACCGTTTGATCCCCAGATTCACCCACCCAGCAGAAAGGAAGTGGTGTCTGGCGTTGATAAATGTAGGGATTGCTTTGACAAACACGTTGAAATTGGGCAGGTGGTTGAAGTTGGACAAGGGTTTGAAACAAAGACTTATAATCCTCTGTACAAATCACAAACGAAGGTGGCGTTTAAGGTCTTTACCTCGCATGAGAAGAATCCAGTATTGGCAGATGATCCACCGTGCTCGTTTCTTGGCAAGATTGATGTTGACCTGTCGGCAATTCCTGATGATGACGACAAAAGTATGGTTGTTAAGATGATATACGGTGAACCTGAGCTGCGCGTGGAAGTAAGGGTGCCAAAGACAAATCAACAGTTAGACGCCAAATTTGACTTTCTGGGATAGATTGTCCGCATATCTTGTTTTGGGTATTGCTGCTAAGAGCAAATCAACATTGTCTTAACGCTTCAAATCCATAAGAGACTTATAAATGAATTATCAAATACGGTTATTGTTATTGAAGAGCATTCAAACAGAGCTTCCTTATATCATATGTATTCAAGAGTGTTTTTTTTTTCAATATGGATTGGCTGAATCTTACAAAACTATCTAATAAAACGTCATTGATAGCGTCTATTCAATAGTTTTAAAATGTATACAGTTGTCTTACCCATATATAATATGGACAAAATAGCAACTTATTTTTAAACGTTAAAAAATCCATGATTGTTATGAAGTGTCAAGCTCGTTAACTATAAAAGTTATGTATTTGTGCTTTGTATCTCCTGGATGTAATGGAAATAAAAAGGTTATGTTGTATTGTAGTGATTATACACATTTAACTTTAACAACTGTTTTATATGTTTATTTAAGAAAAATGTGTGAACTATTGTGTCTATACATATATTTAAATGTATTTTTCACACAGTACCAATGACGATGTTTCTTTCTTAACTTTATATAGGCACACAGAAATGAATGTCTGTGTTATATCATACATTGTTGTTATAGGGAGAAGGATTAGAAAGAGAGCAATGATTTGATCATTTTTCGTTTGCTTTTCTTTCAATATTTCCATTTTTTGTGTAATTGTTTTTCTTATTGTCTTTAACAATATAAGCATTGCACATACTATTTATCTGTACATCTTTTGTGAAAAAATATGTGAAAGAAATGAATACTGTTGGTAACTTAATATGGTGATAAAGAAATATCAATTCCCGCCCTTGCCTTGACAAACCATTAATCTGTAACACTACATGTAAACTGAACTCTTTTAATAATATGAGAACGATGCAACTTACTGATTGTGGCAAAATTAATAATAAACATACACGTAAGAAATTATTTCGTATAAAGTATAAATGCTTCATATTTGCTATTCTTATATTTATGCAATTAACTTCTGTGGTAATGAATAAAAAACGTATACATTGTATAGTTCTTCATATTGTCTAGCATTAAAGTAGAATGAAAAGCTCAATAAAACACACTATGGGAACATAGTTTCATTTAACATAAGAAAGCACACGGCAGATTTGCCGATATGGCAAATAATTTTTCTACAAACACGGAGTGCAGGCATTTCAGGGTATGCGTGTTTTTTTATAATGTGCTTTTTCGCAAGGTGGTTTTTAGCTCACCTGAGCACAACGTGCTCAAGGGGAGCTTTTGTGATACCGCTTCGTTCGTCGTCCGTCGTCAACATTTACCTTGTGAACACACTAGAGGCCACAAAACGAAAAATAATTTAATTAGAAAAAAAGATATTCAAAACGAAACAGAATTTTTTAAGGGAAGAAGTTTGCAATAGTGACACAATTATGGACGTTATTTGTAAATACCCCACCTCCATTGTCACTTATACACTTCACAAACAGTATGACTAGAAATTTTCTATTCTGTGTACAAGTTTCTCTTTTGCTTCGCACTTGCGTTGATTTAATGGTTTGAAAATAAATCATTGTTAATAGAAACATCGACGGGTATACATATGTACATGTTAATGGCAGGATAATAATGCATTATATTTAATGAATAATATTAATCAATATTAAATGATTATTTGCACGTTAAGGTATTTTACTCGAACATAACACCAACTGATCATTATAACATACCTGTGTCAAGTTTATTTTTTCTACATAAACAAATCCAGTAGCGTTTTCCCATGCGACGTCCTGCGAGCCAAAATGTTCAACGTTAAGGTAACACAGTTTCATCAGATGGGCATACGTCACCGAGCAGCACGTGGCGCGTGGCAAACACTCCTCTGCGCATGCGTCCAGTGACATTGCATCAGTTCTTATCATCGACCATTTTGTAAGCATTCTTAAATTAAAAGTTGGTGACGTCATCATTTTACGTCGAGCATTTAATGAATATGACGTCGATATATCGGCACGAATCCAGGCGAAGCAGGCCATCACACAAACAAAACAAAACAAAAAAAGGTATTTTGATGACAGCGAAGAACATGATGGATGAGGGCAGTCAGCCGACATAACACTAGTTTAAGCATTTGGAAAACAGAGCGAGTTACTAACTCGATGAAGAAATCCAACTGATTTCTACGATAGAGCATATAGGTCTCTATTCCTTTGATTTTGCGTGTTTGTTGAATACATCATCCCATCAACAATGGTTTTGCCCTCCGGGAATGGTGTCCAATGGGTACATTGGTGACCTGGAAATGGTCTCCCTTGTAAGGTAATATCCGAGGTATTCTTAACAGTAGGTAGGTCATTTTATTTGGAATTCTTGGGCTTTATGTTGTTCTTTTGTAGATATTGCAATTACAAACAGTGAAATTTCTTACTTTTGCATAAATATAAGCTTAAAATCTCTTAAAGAGATATGTTATTTAAAAAGGTAGATTGAGGTGTTTGTAGATGATGGATAACTTGTGTATCACAAGAAAGGCAGAAAAGTCAAGATACACTCCAAAGAGCACAAGCATAAAAACCGAGTAAAGCGAATGAAAGGACCATCCAGTATTTAGGTATTACTCAGAGGAGACTATTCATTAATGTATCTCATTGAAGAAAATATAGGAATGCTTGCACTGTGGATAGCATGCCTAGATCACATTACTTAAAGTCGCTTCACTTACAGTGTGCTGCCAACGGGCTTACCAGTTGTGAAACTTCACTTATATTTACTTAAGTGTACGCATGGAAGCTTAAGCAGACCACTACAATGTCTAAGAGATTAGTTTGTCGCGGCCCGGATATGAAACCGGGTCCTTCGTACCTAGAATCGACACTCTAGGAATTGCTCGTCAATGTCCGTTTTGACTTTTATTTGGTTTATCGTAACATAAAGCCCATAAACTCGCATACACATCTTTCATCAATGGAAACCCATTCTTACACGTCTGTTAATTTTTATCATGATCAATGACATCGTCAGCATAACAGCATAAATCCAAAGAAAGCGAATCAAATAGTGGCAGAGAAACTCTTCCATAGTTTAATTGAACTTGTAGTATTTCAACATATTGGCAGGCTTTAATAGAACAACCGGTCGCAATAATGCTTTTACTAAATTATTCTCTTTTCATGCTTCATGATATTTATTTACAAAAGGATTTCATCTGAAACCAATTAAGTAACCATATCTTCGATCAATATAACTTGCTGCTGGCAGAGGGGATTTTCTTATATATGGTAAGAGGCATTGGCTACGTTCATATTGATAATAGCGTTAATTGTCAAATGCTTTAAAGAAAGTATTAACGGACCTGGTAGCGCAATTGGTACAGCGTCGGCTCTAGGTACGGGTGGCCCAGGGTTTGAACCCGGGCAGCGACACACCAAAGTCGTAAAAATTATAGTGGTATAGCTCCCTTGCTAGCGCTCAAGAAGCAAATACAATGGTATTTTCACGACTGGTTAGCCCGGTGTCAAGATAATTTGACTGGGTGTGGTATCATGGCAGGAATTCACGGCATGCTATTATTCACAGTGAAGGCAGAACTATATCTGCGCAAGTGGACATCGTCACTAGATAACTGAAATAATGTTGGTGAGCCGATAAACCCAATAAACAAACAAAGTAAGTATCAATTAACGTTACTGTTGTAGTAACTTTTGTTATTTAGAGATGCCTCTTAACAACAGTGTCATACATTATTAAATCCAGTTTCATCAGTAAAAATGTGATCATCAAATTTGTTTTCATTTCTTAAAACTGTTGTACATCTTTCAGTTAAAAATAATATTATTGTCATCTACTTAAAATTAAACCCTCTTCTCGGGGTCTTATCAGTCGGTTATAAATCTTGTTTAAAGCGTATGCTTTCTGCTCCACCTTGAGTGTCTCACATCCGTGCCTTTGCTTGTTATGCTAATATTGTATTAATAAACCGCAAACTACCAGCTGTACGAGCAAAGTTGGAAAGGGAAGTAACCATAGAGTATTAATATAGAGGAAAATACGAGTTAGCTCTTTCGGTTCAAAACGAAAGTGCAAATGAAAAAAAAAATCCAACGTTTGTTAAAAATGGGTGGGAAAGGATACGTTGTTTTCTTTATATAAAGAAACAGTTGTAGATTTTTGAGACTGTGTTCACCGCTTTAGGCGAATTAATATATAATGTCGACTATATGACATGCAACAAACAAATTAGATTGACCTCGCCAACATGACCATAATTGGGTCGGTGTGATGTAAAATTAAAAAAAAAGGAAAGCTATTTAATTATTGGAACATGTTTTTTTCTCTGAGCAACAACAATTTCAAAGGCTTGAAAAAAAAAATTTTCGAATAAACCTTTTCTCATGTTTTGGTTTGAACAATTGCCTAGACTATATCGGTAAATCAAACCAGGTCAATATCTATTTATTATTTGTCATTTTATTATTTTATATGATTTAATTTGGAGATTTAAAAAGACAACAACATCTTTAACATTTAACACAAAAACTCTGCTGTCTTGATTAAGCTACTATCAAATCAGCGTTTATCAAACTATAGTGTAGCGGTTTTGTTTATATTGTCAAATGAGTTATCCCTTAAAATGTTTGCAAGCTTCGTTATCAGCGATATATGTGTACATTATAACACTTTAAGATATTATGTTATCCTAGCTTTCTTTACACAGGTCGAGAATACGTCTGCAGGATGTGCAGGTATATCTCTAAGGACTGAAAATAAATATCTCTATCACGTGATCAAATTTAGCCAATCACAAGAAACTTAGCAATCAAAAAATACCTTGGCAAAGATAACAGTCATGTAACAATGTTCTGAGAGATACGTATTAGTGTACTATCCCTAGCTAAAGCAGGATATTGTGGACTTTCATGTAAGTTTTTCTCGAAACTGCAAATTCATTATATGACGTGGATATTGTGAAGAAATATGACAAAACATTACTCCGCAACTGTGTTTAATTTATATCAGCAAACACTTTGTTAGACTCCAATTTTGTACCTGTAATATCCTTTTTGATACATTTTTGCATTTATTCTAACAGAGAAACAGCTCTGAAAAATTATTAGAAATTAGGTTGTCCGAGTTTCGTTTTCTGGTAATTCCACTCTTAAGAACTGTACCTATCGAGAACATCTTAAAAGTTAAAAGTTTCGTTTACGGTCGTCAAATCTGAGCTCTGTGAATTTACGATTCTGGCTAAGTAAGATTTGAATTAACAACATAACAAACTTAACAACATTAGTTATATTTGAGGGCGGGGGCGACATATCAAGACGGTGCGAGGGGGTGGGGGTCGTTCTGCTTGTTGTGGTGGTTCTGATGGTTGTAGTGCTTACTGTTGCTGCTGCCAAAATTAATCTGATGAGGAGGCGTACGATAAGGAATAGGATGCAGATAATGATGATGATGATGATTTTATGATATCAAAAATGATGATTGTGATATTGGTGTTGGAGTGCGTGTTTATGATAATGACGAAAGTAGTGGTGGTGGGATAAGTATACTTATAATGGTGGAAATGATAACGAAATAATAATTTGATGGTGATAATGTGGTGGTGATGATAATGTTGTTAATGTCGATAATAATGGTGGTAATGATGATGATGATGATGATGATGATGATGGTGATGATGATGATCAGGATGCGGAGGATGAGAAGGATCTTTATTTATTTTCCACTTGCTAAAACATTAAAGCTTATAAAACCACAGTCAAATTTTTAAAACATATAAGTGGGTCAAACCTGTCTTTGTAGATCTTCTCTACAATATGGATATGTCAGTGCCCGTGATCCAGGCGGCGGTCACGCAACATTCGCAAGTTGCTGCAATTGACTTTGGAACTACTTTCTCCGGTTATGCTTTCTCAATCCGCAAAGACTTTGAACAAAATCCATTGGAAGTTCATGCGTACAACTGGCAACGGTTAACCGGAAATCTCAGTTCCCACAAGACGCCAACTTGCATATTGTTCAGTCCCGACAAGAAATTCCACAGCTTCGGGTCTGAAGCCGAGATAGATTATGCAGACAAAATGGACGAGGACCCGGACGCCAGTTGGTACTTTTTCAGGCGATTCAAGATGTCGCTTTACAACAAGAAAGTATGTTTCATAGGTATCTATTTCTTCTTCTATCTAAAGTATTTTAGGACCGATCACCGAAATAAATATCTGAGAAGAACCACCCGTACTCGGTAATGCCATTATTTGTGCATGAAAGTGTATTTACCCATTACCCATTAAAACTAGTAGAAGTGAATGCGCCCTTTGATTCAATTTAACTGACCATTATCAATCCAACAAAAAGCTCAGTTACATATATAACCGTCAATTTGTCCAATGTTCATATCGCATATATTTAACTAAAGCACACGGACCGAATGAGCGGTTTTCTTGTGTCGTCCTCTAATTGTAGTTAGATTTCCTTTCTGTCAACGTACATTTACTCGTTTCAAAAAGGTTCAAGTCAGTACTGCGCTTAATACTCGTCATTCTTTTCAGCATTTTGGCGTAAACAATATTTTGAACAAAGGATAAGAAGATACGGGTGCAATGTAAAAAACGTGTATGATTTTGTGACGTAGGCAATAGGCAAGATTTTTATCAAATCAAGCATATCAGACAAAAGAGGAATATCTCTCGTTCAAGAGTGGTCCATCGAGCAACTTGCAGACAAAAATATCAGCTATCTTTTTCAGGCGCTCAATCGGAAAACTCTAATTAAAGATGTCCGAGGCTTTGAGATGCCTGCAATGACGGTGTTTTCGGAGGCAATAAAATATCTCCATGATCATTTGATTAACAATAGCCCACATATCAATACAAGCGAGATCCATTGGGTGCTCACCGTGCCAGCCATCTGGGAAGATAATGCCAAGCTGTTCATGAGAGAGGCTGCTGTGGAGGTAAGTATTTATCGACTGAGCTTAAATTGCGAATAACCCTAGTTTTTTATGGCCATCGATGTCTACTAGTAAATATTATACAACATCAATAAGTAACTTCCTTATATGTTAGTGAAGGATATACGGCATGAGACCAAAACTCATCCAAAACATAATGCTATACAGTAGTTTATCAACCATTATTTTACAGGCTGGGATTGCGACAGAGCATCTTACACTCGCACTGGAGCCGGAAGCCGCTTCCATCTTATGCCACTATCTACCGTTTGCGAAATTGCACAGCACCGGAGAGGGAGACGTGTCATTCTCTGTCTTTGAGTCGGGAGTTAAGTATCTGGTGTTGGATGCCGGAGGTAAGTAACATATACTAGCACATGATAATATAACATATATTACTATGCCTCAATATATGTTTATTTTTGAAATTATATAATGGTATTCAAGTTTTCCTTATTAAATGCCACATTGACAATATATTATGCATTGATTAAAATTTTTTAAATAACCTGAAAGGGAATACATGAATTTTAACTTAATTGTCCTACGCTGCATTAAATGTTTGGAAAACTTGTATTACTGTTCATCAGCCTTAAATAACGAACTATAACAACCTAAGTTGCGCTAAAGCAGAATCAAGACGGCGAGGTCTCAGGCTATCTAAAACATTGTCAGTACGACAATAACCATAGTAATAGATTTCATAGGTCTTTTTACGACAGGAGTTTTCCCTGGAGAAAATTGAAAAAAAATGTACTGGTCAAATCAATAACATTGGGTTTGTTTCTTATATCCCAAGGTGGCACCATTGACATCACCGTCCACGAGACACAGACTGATGGGAACGTTCGTGAGATTTACAAGGCTAACGGTGGGCCGTGGGGTGGTACGTTAGTGGATAACAAATTTCAGGAGTTCCTGGTCGATTTGTTTGGACAGGATGTCATTGATGCTGTCATGAGGTTAGAGTCTGATTAGCTGAGTTTTAAATTCATCACTCTTTCTTCTATGTTGGTATCCATAATCTGTCAACAAAAAGAATCTAAAATATAAAAACGTTCCACGATGTGCTTGAGAAATTATTTGTATTTCTTCTATGTTTATTTCATAGGAACAATCAAGAAATATACCTGAAGTTATTCCAAGATTTTGAAATCATGAAGAGAACATTTGATGATGATAAAGACCAAGTGACTTTTAATCTCTCAAGGGTTTTCTCTCACACTTTCAAGGATATGAGAAAAACGGAATTTACGTAAGTTACTTCGACTCCTGCTATTACCATAAACCATATTGAAACCGAAATAATAATCATCACCCTAACCATAATCCTAGGCATCACAGTTAATATCTCTCATCAGCACTATTGTGATCTTTATTATCTTCGTTAGTGGATATACATTTAAAGGTGGAATATACGTACGTTAATCACACCATTGCAGGCATCACCACTATAGACATAATGATCAACATTATTATCATTCGCAGCACCACTGATAGTCATTATTATCGTTTATGTCGCACTTGTTTTATTTTATCACTTATTTAAAATACTGGTCATATTTGCGAAGGTAAGATAAAATAAGTTTTTCGACACAAGTTGCATTCAACAATTCCTAGACTTAACAACCAGCTATGACGATATGTTCACAAGGGGTCGTTTAGACGGCACTAGCTATTCATTGTTAGTTTTTTAAGACACAACAGTCACATTTAGGTTCAATTTAAGTTGTTCTTATGTTTTCTCTTCCAGAATTGATCATATCAAGGAACCGTTGCGCTCAAATGTCAAACTATCAAAGATTAAGATTCAGGTGAACAATAAGGTTGTAAAAGGTTTCTTCGAAACTACATGCCAGCAAATTGTTGGACACCTGAAAGACGTTCTGAAAATGGAAGCAACCAAAGATACCACTGCCATTCTAATGGTCGGTGGGTTTTCTGAATCAAAAATCTTACAGAATGCAATTAAGAGGGAATTTTCACGCATGCGCATTATTATACCCGAAGATGCGGAGCTTGCGGTTGTCAAGGGGGCGGTTATTTTCGGTCACAACCCCCTCGCCATCACAGCTCGAATTGCCAGGAGGACATACGGAGTCAGTATCTACAAAACGTTTGATCCCCAGATTCACCCACCCGACAGAAAAGAAGTGGTGTCTGGCGTTGATAAATGCAGGGATTGCTTTGACAAACACGTTGAAATTGGGCAGGTGGTTGAAGTTGGACAAGAGTTTGAAACAAAATCTTATAATCCTCTGTACAAAACACAAACGAAGGTGGCGTTTAAGGTCTTTACCTCGAATGAGAAGAATCCAGTATTGGCAGATGATCCACCGTGCTCGTTTCTTGGCAAGATTGATGTTGACCTGTCGGCAATTCCTGATGATGACGACAAAAGTATGGTTGTTAAGATGATATACGGTGAACCTGAGCTGCGCGTGGAAGTAAGGGTGCCAAAGACAAATCAACAGTTAGACGCCAAATTTGACTTTCTGGGATAGATTGTCCGCATATCTTGTTTTGGGTATTGCTGCTAAGAGCAAATCAACATTGTCTTAACGCTTCAAATCCATAAGAGACTTATAAATGAATTATCAAATACGGTTATTGTTATTGAAGAGCATTCAAACAGAGCTTCCTTATATCATATGTATTCAAGAGTGTTTTTTTTTCAATATGGATTGGCTGAATCTTACAAAACTATCTAATAAAACGTCATTGATAGCGTCTATTCAATAGTTTTAAAATGTATACAGTTGTCTTACCCATATATAATATGGACAAAATAGCAACTTATTTTTAAACGTTAAAAAATCCATGATTGTTATGAAGTGTCAAGCTCGTTAACTATAAAAGTTATGTATTTGTGCTTTGTATCTCCTGGATGTAATGGAAATAAAAAGGTTATGTTGTATTGTAGTGATTATACACATTTAACTTTAACAACTGCTTTATATGTTTATTTAAGAAAAATGTGTGAACTATTGTGTCTATACATATATTTAAATGTATTTTTCACACAGTACCAATGACGATGTTTCTTTCTTAACTTTATATAGGCACACAGAAATGAATGTCTGTGTTATATCATACATTGTTGTTATAGGGAGAAGGATTAGAAAGAGAGCAATGATTTGATCATTTTTCGTTTGCTTTTCTTTCAATATTTCCATTTTTTGTGTAATTGTTTTTCTTATTGTCTTTAACAATATAAGCATTGCACATACTATTTATCTGTACATCTTTTGTGAAAAAATATGTGAAAGAAATGAATACTGTTGGTAACTTGATATGGTGATAAAGAAATATCAATTCCCGCCCTTGCCTTGACAAACCATTAATCTGTAACACTACATGTAAACTGAACTCTTTTAATAATATGAGAACGATGCAACTTACTGATTGTGGCAAAATTTATAATAAACATACACGTAAGAAATCATTTCGTATAAATTATAAATGCTTCATATTTGCTATTCTTATATTTATGCAATTAACTTCTGTGGTTAAATATAAAAAACGTATACATTGTATAGTTCTTCATATTGTCTAGCATTAAAGTAGAATGAAAAGCTCAATAAAACACACTATGGGAACATAGTTTCATTTGACATAAGAAAGCACACGGCGGATTTGCCGATATGGCAAATAATTTTTCTACAAACACGGAGTGCAGGCATTTCAGGGTATGCGTGTTTTTTTAATAATGTGCATTTTCGCAAGGTGGTTTTTTTAATAAAACCACGTTCCATATCAGCGGTCGGTCAGAAGTAAAGAAACACACAATTGATTTGCAATGCAAAATCGATCCATCAGCAATGGCCCATCAATCTACGAAATAATAGGGAACTCAGTTGTATGCAGAAGAGATCAGTGGGAAGGATTTATAACTATATCGTACTCCTCTCGTACTTTCGACTGTACATTCTAAACCTTGATTTAATAATAACGGCGATATATCCTTTGTTACACGTAGGTGTTTATGAAAAACGGCGAGTTGCTGTTCAACTGCTGTCGAACTCTGTTTAATCTTTTTCTCAAATGAAAATTAATTCTGAGTCCCTGAGTCATAAACACTCACATGAAGGATGCAGGGTATAGGCGGAATGACTCTTGTGTTTCCAATGCTGATCGTGTCATAAACAAAACTAGTTATTGTGCTGAATGTCAACCTGAATCCTTAAGTGAAAGGTCTAAATTAAAAAAAAACGTTTTTACTGGATTATGTTATTTGTTCTGTCGAAGCTTTAGAAATGCGTACAATATAAGAGACACATGCCTTTTTTCAGATGGACATGATAGTGTTGAATCTACACTTCATATAACACTAGTGTTGTAATAAATCAGCCAATAAGGAAAAATAAACCTTGTGAAACTAAATGCTAAAATCAAAAGCCATGGTAAGTCTAATAATTTGAAAAACATATACAAAAGCTTATAAATAATATGAAATATCACTCAATAGAAAGTAGAAATGAAATGAAAATGCATTGCATCAAATACATAAAAAATATGAATGAATAATTAATATGATCGCATCTTAAAATTAAAATAACAAAATCTAAAAAAAAACTTAGAGTATCCTGGGAAATTTTAAATAAGGTCAATAAAGAGCAGCATGAGGACACCCCACTAATCGAAACTCTACGTGAAATAGCAAAGATGAGCATCCCATCCATCTAAATGGTGTACATTTAGCAGAAGTATAATAAATGTAGCCGATACAACGTTTATTTGAAAAAGAAAGTAACTAAATCGTAGGCATGAACTTTGATAAAATGAGTACTTTAGTACTTTATTCTGTAGTTGTTAATATTCATAGAAACAAGTCCTGTTTATTCTCTCTTGTGTAATTCAGATATACATAAAATGCTGATTTATGAATGAGCAATGCCGCGTACGAATATTTGTCACTGACCAGACGAAGTGGTTGAAATGGGGAGCGAACTGCTGTTGGAATGAGTGTTCCACTGACTTTTCATCATATATTATGCAGATATATTTGCGATATCGGAGATCGGAGAGGAATGGTGCACTCGGGAATTTTTAGATTCAGAGGGTGTAACAGACTGTGGTTAATTTTAAATTACATGTAGTTCTCAGTTAATTTTGGTCGAATCTGGTAACATGTATGAACAATTATCTAAGACCTAACTTAAGTAAAAATCATAATAGTTTTTACCATTCTTTGCCCGCCTGTATTCGCTTACAGGATAAAGTTTAAACCGCCCAAGCAACGCTTTTGAGCACATTGATTTAACATTGTACCCAGCGAACGTTGACTTAGAGCTAGTATTAACATTATATAAATATTTTGACGATTAACTTCTGAGAAATTTACCCGTTAATGCCTGCACTATCTTTGTTAACTTGGTTTTGATTTTTACTATTCATTGAAGCTGTATATATCTTCTTTATTAAACGTTTGAACGTATAAATACTTACATGAGCTACATCTAAGCATCCATCCTACTTAAATGTCTCTCAACATCTGACCCTACATTCATCGACTGCCTCTCTGCCCTAAACCTGACTGACATTACCTCTATCTCTACATTTAATCCTACTTTCATTTCATGCCTCAGTTATCACTAAACTAAAATAAACTATACTCTCCCTTAAGGGCGTCTGTGCAATACCTTTCCAGATGGCGGGCATAGTGAGTACTAAGTAAATATCGCTGGCATTAATGCCGGCTTTATGGACTATCTAAGTCACGGTCTAATGATACTTACAGTCACTGAATTCTTTATTATGAACATCTTTTGCAAGTTCAACGCTAAAAATTTTTATTTACATTTCTACATAAAAACGCGAAGCTTCGGCAGCGAATCGCACAATAATCCAGGAATAAATGACGCGTAAAACCATACACATATGAATAAAAGTTTTTTATTGTATATCAGAAAGATCCCAAAACTAGCCAAGTAACGTACATGTAAGAAGGTTCTCCTCATTGAAAAAACACATACTGTCAATTTGCCACTCGGCAACACACAAACGCCCATGTAAACTTCCCGTTACATCCTACAAGGCAATATTTAGTGTAACTACTTCTTTAAATATCTTTCAAGATGACGGGCACAATAAGCAAACAGAAGACATCGCTAGTTGTGATACAAGGGATGTGGGCAATTTAGGTCACATTCGAATGATAACGGGGCTCGAGTAGAGAACGACAACTTGTTCGGAGCACAATTTTATTACAACTTTCTACCTATAAATTTAACAGTAGTTTAGCGTTAAGTACCTCTCTCGGTCTCGTCCATATCCACACTACTCTTTCGTCCCGCGACCCAAAAATATATACTCTACGCTAAATGCGCACCTCCTTTGCAAATTGCGCCGCTTACGCCTATTATTCTGATATCAGCATTTATAAAAGCTAAAAATAGTACTTTTATTGTTAATCGTGTATTCTGACCAGCGCTGTGTCCCATGATTTCTTCCTATGTTTTGACGTATTAATTAATCATGGTCCGAATCAGGTCATGTCGTGCGTCATAACTGTTGTTTGTCTTAGTTTCGCCGTTAGTCATAGCATATTTCCTTGTTTTGATTCCCATGTGGCAGGCGCGGTGAGCATCCAGTAGAGATCACTGGTTGTAATACCGGTGATACCACGGAAACATCGTATGGTCTCCAAATATCTTCTTTATTGCAGACATTTTAGTACTACTTGTGCCACTTACATCGTCCTGCAGAGTCTTTCAGTTAAGCGTTTAAAAAAGGTTGATCGAAAATATCATTACTAGAAGGACGTTACCAACACGACAAACTTAAGTCTGAACAGTTTTACGAAATAAACATTTGAACCTGGCGAAAAAATCTCTAAAAGCAGAATCACAGATATGTTTAAGCATAACGCTTTGTTGTACAGTTATATTTTGAACTGCTTGAAAAAGCTCCAGTCGGCCGGACTATCCTCCCTTATGTTTTCTGCATATTCTTGTTCGGCTTCTAAACTGAAGCTATGAAACTTTTGTGATACAAATGCAAATGTGGGGTCGGTGGGGCTTCCGGTTGACAAATAACAGAATGGTGCACGGACTTTCTACAGTACTGAAGATACAGCTAGTTTCTTTTAGTTACAACTACTGCTTTTTCTGTTTTAAGAGAAACACCTGCACCCAATAGAACAGTTAAGGTAAGCTATTCTAGTCAAACAGTTACAATACAGCTAGGAAAAGTAAAACTCGAAATTTAATTCTTAATTTAAATATTTTTACATGTATTTGCAAAATAGTGTGTTTCAGTGGGAGGTAATATTATATTAAGTTTCAATTTAAATAAAATCCTTCATCTATTCCTAATCCCCATCATCATCACTATCGCTGTCATCTTTATCAAGTTTGGTGTATGTGGGGCTATGTAAAGTCGACGTTTGATTTGTTCTAGCTGACGGTGTAATTGATAGTATATTTGTTTCGCATTTATTTTTGATTCCACAAACGACACAACTGTCCATTCCGATATCATTTGAGAATGTGGAAAGAAATATCAAATTTGGATAAAACTGTCTCATAAAATATTATATTAAATCTAAAGCAAGCTTGTCATTTTTACCACCTCTTACCAACTCGTTAAACAGGATTTTCCGTTTGATAAACACTTTTGTTTGTACCAAAGGAATTAACTCTTTCTTGTTTAATAAACAATACAGTTCATGGCAGCCACACCTTCGTAATTCAACTGTTACCTGCATAATTATATTAGGGTTGCTCAAAGACAATAGAAGCTATATATTTTTTATTTCTGTAGAAAAATATAGACATTATATATATAGGCATAATAGCCGTGCGTTTTGTAGTCGTCAAGTTACGAAAATGTACAATTCTTACCAACAGCTGATGTAGAACAACAGCTGATATAGAAGGTACTTATCGTTCGGTGTCGCTTGCGGAAGTGTCAAATGTTGTGAGAAAGCTGAATTTCGGAAGCAAAATGGATTGATTTTGCATGACCTTGACTACCCGCGGATAGTCTTCATGCCTGGGAAAAAGTAGTTATGTGTACAGTAAATATGTGTATGTAGAAGATGTTTAGGTGAGTTAATTGTGTCTTGGCATACTTCAAATGTTAACATTAATTGTGTTATCTCTTTAAACTAGACGTTCATGTGATTACATTGTGCAATGCAGATATACATTAATTGGGGTTTTGTGAATGAAATGCGCCCCGCATGGTTATATCTCGGTGATAAAATGGGCAAACACAGGGAGAAAAATCTTATTAGAAAGAGCGTTTCATTGGCTATGAATTATATAGCAGGCCGATATATGTGCAATATTCCGCGAGCCTATGTGGCTCTATTACAGGTGTGCAATCGAGATTTAGAATCAGATCACAGGAGTGAAGTGTTAACGAAAAGGATCACAACACTTGTGAAGCCGTTGACTATTGTTGGTGTACCGAGTAATAACATTGAATTAATTTTTCAGTGTATTTTGTTCTGGACCTGTAGCACCAAATGGCAGTTATTATGGAAATAATTTTAGTTAAAATACAGTAATATGAAAAGTATTGAATGTAAAAGTGTTTAATTTACACCGCCCAAGAAAAGCTTTTCAGCGATTTTATAAATAATGACCTAACAATAATAAAAAAAGAACTGCTTGCAAATGTACGTGTATTTTTATTCATAATCACAGAAGTTAATTATATAAAAAAGATAGTAAATATGCAGCATTTATATTTTATACGAAATTGTATCTTATGTGATTTATACTATAGATTTTTTTTTCACAATCAATAAGCTGCATTGTTGTTTAAATTGTTAAATTTACATGTATTGTCATGATTTTAAGGTTTTGTCAACACATGAGCGGGCATTGATAATTCCTTATATCCAAATCAGGTTACCAATAAAATCTATTTTTTTCCTATTAACAAATAAAACAAATGTTACATATCTCTGTGTGTTCTCTGCAATACAATATTGCCTTATTGTGTTTGTTTTATTTCCATTACATCCAGAATTTACAAATGCGCAAAGACAATCAAAAAATAAAAATACAAGAACATGACAAATTGTAGTAAATAATAAGTAAAAGTATGACATAAGAATATTCCATAAATATAACTCGTAATTTTAGTATTATTGTCATTATATTACAAATATTTTAAAGCGATTTTACCTTTGAAAGAACTATGTTTCACTATTTTGGTCGATTGTATCCGTTATTTAGGCACATGTATGTAAGTTAAAAAAAATAACTGACCCTACAAAAGACGTACTATTTGGTAAAATTATTATATGTTAATGATCAACAAGGCATGCAGCGAGTGCATAGCATAGTGAAAACTTCTCCCTAAAATGCATGGTAAAGGCTCAACTCGGCCTACTTTCCAAATATTGAAAAAATACAGAATTTAACAATTGTGTTAGATATTTTATTTAATTAATTATTTCGGAGCATATTTGTCAGTTGTCCAATTTTATCAGTGCTCTATATTTAAATAAGCATGCATTACTTCTGTCATTACATGTTTATAATAATTAAAGATAACCGAAAATAATATTCGCCTAATTATCGCATATGTCAAAATATGTATACATGTATATGTAAATACTAGTAGTCAACATAATGATGAGACGTTATGTTATATTGCTATTATTAAGCATTGTACGTATAATGTTACAGTCCACATCGTCTGTCTGTGAGTCAATAAACTAATAAAATGTTATAAACATCTGATACTTTATGATTTGTTTTGTTTGCTTCATGTTGATAAAAAGAAACAATTCGTAAACAATTTGTTTGTTCATTCAGTAACACAGAAGTATTCCAGTTGTATTACAGCTTAAAAAAACAGGAAATTATATCTGCATGTAATCACTCCTTTAAAAACTAATTTCATATCATTTAAGCTGTCATCAATGAGTCTAAAAGTGTAGCTCAGTATATTAAGCGATCAAATAAATTACTTATTACATAACAACAATTCTCTTATGTTCCCACACTAAGGTGTGAATAACAAAAGGGTCGAGTTAGTCCGGCCGAGTTAGCTTGTCGGCTGGGTTGGAAAGTAGGCCGAGTTGACCCCGATTCAAATGAATAGGATATATGTATGCTCTGATTGCATGTTCTATAGGACTGTACAGAACAAAAACTTTATTATAACTCAAACTGTGAAATATACAGTACATGAGTATACAAAAGAGATATAAAGGAAACACAATATGCCATTTAAATGTATAAGAGTTGTACTTGGTAATGCATTTAAGTCATGGATTTGGAGAGTTAGGGCAGCGTTTTGTTGCAATTAGCAGCAATACTCAATCAAGATATGTAGACAATCTATCCCAGGAAGTCAAATTTGGCGTTTAGCTGTTGACTTGTCTTTGGCACCCTTACTTCCACGCGCAGCTCAGGTTCACCGTATATCATCTTAACAATCATACTTTTGTCGTCATCGTTAGGAATTGCGGACAGGTCAACATCAATCTTGCCAAGAAACGAGCACGGTGGAGCATCTGCCAAAACTGGATTCTTCTCAAGCGTGGTAAAGACCTTAAACGCCACCTTCGTTTGTGATTTGTACAGAGGATAATAGGTCTTTGTTTCAAACCCTTGTCCAACTTCAACCACCTGCCCAATTTCAACGTGTTTGTCAAAGCAATCTCTACATTTGTCAAGGCCAGACACCCTTTCCTTTCTACTGTGTGGATGAATCTTGGGATCAAACTTTTTGTACGTACTGACTCCGTATGTTCTCCTGGCAATTCGTGATGTGATGGCGCAGGGGTTGTGACCGAAAATAACCGCCCCCTTGACAACCGCAAGCCCGGCTTCTTCGGGTATGATAATGCGCATGTGTGAAAATTCCTCCCTTATTACGTTCTGTAAGATGTTTGATTCAGAAAAACCACCGACCATCAGAATGGCGGTGGTATCTTTGGTTGCTTCCATTTTCAGAATGTCTCGTAGATGCCCAACAATATGCTGGCATGTGGGTTCGAAGAAATCTCGAACCACCTTCGGTTTTGCCCGAATCTTATTACCTGTTAGTTTGACATATGGATGCAAGCTTTCCTTGACGAGATCATTTCTAAAAAAGAAAGTATATTAAAGTGTTTGGTAAAATTTAAATGTGACTTTTAAAAAAAAATAACATGGAATAAGGTCAGTTTATGCCATCTAAACAACTTCGTGTGGCTTTATTTTGACCAAAGAACGTTGATACAAGTCCTACAGTTCAAATCGTTGATCCAACTTGTGTCGAACAAATTATTTTATCTAAAGCCTTAAAAGCAGAAGTCAAAGTAACTTACGTAAAGTCCGTATTTTTCTTTTCCTTGAAAGTGTCAAAGAAAACTGCTGGGAGGGTAAAGGTCACTTGGTCTTTGTCATAATCAAAGGTTCTCTTCTTGATTTCAAACTCTTGGAATAGCTCGAGGTATCTGTCTTGATTGGTTCTGTGACATAAAATTAGACAAAAGTATATGTATTATTCTCAGGCATATTGTGGGAAGAGTATAAGGAATCTACAGTTCACGAACTAACTGTGGCTGTTGTTTAAGGAGTATGTCCGAACACCCAAAAAATGGAAACCTTGTAATACTAGTACATGGGGCACAACATTTTAAAGAAATACGTGTATATTATAGATACATATGCCTAAGGTTACAGAATATAAAAGCTTACCACAGGTTTAAGGTAAAGTAAACACAAATATAAGCATTAATAATAAAATGTAAACAACAAAATACAACAGACATGTAAAACACAAAATACAACAGACAGCTTTCCGTAATTATTATCATCAAACGACAACGATTAGAAATAAGAGAAACATTAAATAGAAGACCGAAGCTGATCAGATACTTACCTCATTACAGCATCAATGACATCCTGTCCAAACAAATCGACCAGGAACTCCTGAAATTTGTTATCCACTGATGTACCACCCCAAGGTCCACCGTTAGCCTTGTAAATCTCCCGAACATTGCCGTCAGTCTGTGTCTCGTGGACCGTGATGTCAATGGTGCCACCTTGGGTAAAAAGGAAACAAACACAATATAATGCATTTGATTACTACATTTCTTTTCAATTTTCTCCCTTATAAACGTCTGTCGTCAAAGAATCTATGCTTCGTTTTGCTAGGCTTAATGTCTTACTGTCAATATTTTAGATATACGGAGACCACGCTTATTAAGTCAGTTTAGCGCAGCCTTAACTATGAAAGCAGTGAACACTAACTTAGGTTTTCTTGTGGTAAAATATCACAAAAACAAAAGTGAAAAATGCCAGTTTCCCCAAACTTTAAATAGGCGTAAAACTTTAAAATATTCCCATTCAGTCTGATATATAAAAATATCAACCGATACATACTATATACTGTCAAGGTGGTATTTAATCTGGTAAACTTGAATGCCTATATATAAGCTCAAATAGAAACATGTATTGGGGTATAAAAATATATGTTATCGTTAGATAATAAATGATACTTACCCCCGGCGTCTAACACCAGATACCTTACTCCTGGCTCAAAGCAAGAGAATGACCCGTCCCCTTCGGTGTTGTGCAATTTCGCTAACGGCAGATGGCGGCAGAACAAGGAAGCGACTTCCGGCTCCAGTGCGAGTGAAAGATGCTCTGTCGGAATACCAGCCTGTGTTAATAATTGTTGATAAAACTACTACATATCATTTGTATTGCGCCTGCGCATTGCAGTTCTAAACTCAGGCAGCCATGTGATATTAATGGCCGGCGATTATTCTTTTTTAAGAAGATGGTGTGGGTGCTGGGTTTAGATGGTAGTTATGTCTACAAAAAATATTTAATTACTGAAGTCGATAGAGAAATCATGAAACCCTAATTTTCAAGTGCTCACAGTTTCCAACATGAATATGACAATCAGAGAGAAAACAACAACGTTGAAACGATTATTTAGATAAAAGAATATATGTTTTGGATGAGGTTAAGCTCAATGCCATATATCATTCACTGGGATAATGGCTTTTAACAAATTGTTATTTTTGGTGCTGTAAAAAAATACTACCAAGTACACATCGCTGGCCATAAAATCCGGGGTTATTATAGGTTCAGTCGATAAATACGTACATTCACAGCAGCCTCTCTCATGAACATCTTGGCATTATCTTCCCAGATGGCAGGCACGGTGAGGACCCAGTAAACATCGCTTGGTATGATATTGGGGGTATTTTTGATCAAATGATCATGGAGGTATCGTATTGCCTCCGAAAACACCGTCATTGCAGGCATCGCAAGACCTCTAACATCTTCAAGTAGAGTTTTCCGATTGAGCGCCTAAAAATAAATGGCTCAGTCTGATATTGCCTAACTAAAGAAAGCTTGCACGTTTTGTTACACTGCATCCGTAGCTTCGTAGCCGATGTTTA
The DNA here is from genome assembly GCA_007844125.1 of Sinonovacula constricta. Lineage (NCBI taxonomy): Eukaryota > Metazoa > Mollusca > Bivalvia > Cardiida > Solecurtidae > Sinonovacula > Sinonovacula constricta. Next base: position 2,456,805 of record CM017558.1, on the reverse strand, counting down.
AATTATCGTGTACGTACAGGTAATTTAAGTGACAAAAATGTTGTGTGTTTTTTTTCAGCCAAACTGCTGAAAAAATTAGGAGTATATAGCAATGTATTGTGTTGAATCTTTTTTCGTAACTGAAACGTGTAACTGTAGGTTTATAGATTGAAAATCTACCTGCAATTTGACGAAGACACAAGAAGAACATTCATCCTGACATTGATCTTTTTCGGTTGGTAAAACATAATCGATGGCAGACATTGGGCATACTAACGGTAACATTTAATTTTACAACAGTATCATCATTATCTACAAGAACGTTGCAGTTTCAGTTAGGGCGTAATAATGGCCAGTTAAATTAAGCCTGACATGACGTTGGTAAAAGTAGAAAGTAATTCATATAATTGTAAAATAGTTCAATAGGGTGTATGGAAATGATATCCTAATATACAGATATTAACAATGCACCAGATCTTTCAAATGTATTTGTAATTAATAAAATAATATTTATATTTATCCAAACGAAGAAATATTTACAATGCTGAAGCTCACCTCCAAAGTCGACTAGTTCGTCACGTCTACTTAAAATTTATTGTGGTTACAAGTATATCAACAAGTCGGTGGTTCCTCTAGGATATTCGTTTGAATGATCCGGACTGAAATAGCTCATAAGCTATAAGTTGGCATATTTAATGTAACCTTTCTTGTATTTCACTACAAACCCCTTATGAAGTTTGGACCATTAAAAAAATCAGATAGAAAAAACACTACAGATCCATGAAACATACCTCTTTGTTATAAAGTGACATCTTGAACCGCTTGAAAAAATACCAATTTGCCGTCGGATCCTCCTCCATTTTTTCCGCATATTCTTCCTCGGCTTCAAACCCGAAGCTGTGGAATTTCTTGTCGGGACTGAACAAAATGCAAGTTGGCGTCTTGAGGGAGCTGAGACTTCCGGTTGACCGTTGCCAGTTGAAAGCATGAACTTCCAATGGATTTTGCTCAAATTCTTTGCGGAATGAGAAAGCATAACCGGAGAAAGTAGTTCCAAAGTCAATTGCAGCAACTTGCAAATGTTTCTTGAGCGCCGACTGGAGCACCGGAACCGACGAATCCATATTGTAGAGACGGCCTAGACAGACAGGTTTGATCAGCTGGTATGTTTTAAACAATTTAAATGTTTTATAAGCTAAGATCACATTATCGCCAGCATTATGGGGGTTTTTTTATTATCACCAGCACCATCATTAGTTACCACCATCGTCAATATCATAATCATGCACCCCACCACCATCATCATAATCATCATTATCAATATCATTATAATATCTTCCCCTAATACCCATCGTCATCATTATCATCATCATCATCATCAACAACAACAACAACAACAACATAATTTTCAGCAGCAGAAGCAGTACAAAATTGACCACCATAACAACCACCAAGATGACCAGAATGACCCCCACCATCTTCATGTGTTACCCTTTTGTTCTGTTTGTTCTGTTGTAGAGTTCAACATTTATTAAACCGGGATCGGAGTTTAAATGTGTCGACGGTAAAACTAAAGTTTGCATGAGTGAGAGATTCTCAATAGCCAACCGTTCTTAAGAATGCAATTCCTCCACCCGCAACCCCCCAAAAAACAACAACAACAAACAAACACGAAACTCTGAAAATTTTGATAATTTTTAGTTTATTTCTTTGTTAAAATACATCCGAAATATATTAAGGAGAAAATTACAAATACAAAATTGTTCTCTTATAAAGTTCTTTTTGTTCACATTTGCGGAGTAATTTTACGTTATATTTTTTCGAAATATTCACAGTACTTACAGTTTCGCGAGAAGAAAACCAGCAGAATAGTTCCAAAAATAGTGTTCTAGCTTTGGTTTTCACACTAGAAAGTATTTCATGGAACCCTTTCACATAACGGTTATGTTTGCATAGGCGCATTGCTTTTTGATTGCTAATTTTCTTGTGATTGGTTGAATTTGTATAATAATGTATCTTTGTTGCTATCCCCTAGATACCAAAGACTCGAAACCTTTTTGATACCCGGTCTAAATTTAAATGGTTGCCTGACAAAATGTATAAACCTACACATCAAGCCTGGTATAAAATACCCGTATTGTATACCTTATATAAAGAAAACCAGGTATGATAATATTAAGATGTTTTGTTTTGTTTTTGAAATACATTACAGCTACCAATTATAATAATTATAGCAACATCCAACTTTTTGGTGACCCCAGACACATGTCAGCTGGAAGACCATCCCACATTAAGTCCTTCGCCCTAAACGGGACTCGAACCCACGCTGCGAGAGGCTAAGCAGCCAGATGAGTTACAAATCGGCGACTCTGCCACTACGCCACGGGCGCCCCAAGGTGATATTAAGATGTAAGGCGTTACAATCCTCATATGATGCTGATGACAAAGTTTTCAAACATGTTCAGCGATAACTCATTTGACAATGTAAATCAAACGACATATACACTGTACTTTGGTATACGCTGTTTCGATAACAACTTCATCATGACAGATGTGTTTTTGAGATAAAGGCGTTCAACGAATACATAGTTATTCCAAAGAGGAATTCGAAAGCGATAACGAAGGACATGTAGGCTTCTTTTCATTAAGTCATATAAGTTAACATACATATCGCTTTAAAACTTTTTCAGAGCACATCCGTTGTCAATTGTACAACTGGAATAAACAACAGTCACAAACAAAGAAACAAACAAACAAATGACAAAAAATGTACTGACCTGATTCAATTTACCAAAATCGATAATGTATGTCAAATCAAAACATAGCTTGATGACCGTCCTACACTTAAGTTATCGTCCCGACCGCGACTCGAACCAACAAGATGTAGACATTATATATTCATTTGCATTCAGCGTTTAACTCACTCTTAAAATCTTTGACTGTATTTTATTATACAGAATCTAAAACAACATACCTTTTTCCCCACCTTTTGTTAAACGCTGAAAATTCGGTTTTTCCTTTTGCACTTTCGTTTTCGATCAAAAGAGATAACTCTTATTTCCTTCGATATAAATATACACGAGAGTTACTTTACTTTGCTATTTTACTCTTACAGTTAAGTTTGCAGTTTGTTCACAATAGCATAATAAGGAAATACTAATTCGCGTGAAAAACAGGTTAATTCAATTTCAAATATTGTATATATATATATATATATATATATATATATATATATATATATATATATATATATATATATATATATATATATATATATATATATATGTGTGTGTGTGTGTGTGGTGATCAATAACATAAACAGATGCAAAAGTTCAATAGCGTTTTATGGCGTTTTAAATTGCATTTTTCCTTACGCCTATTCTGGCGTTATGTTGGGATGGTTTTATCTTTTCTTAAATGGTTAGACAGTTTAAACAATGAATCCTTTCTGATTATATATTTCTTTCTATACTAGGCGAGTATTTCGACTTTATACATGTACTGAGTCTGATTATAAGTATGCGCATTTTTGCCATACACGGTCTTTTGCCTGGACCAGAACCTGAACACATATGTACAAACAGTCAACTCTAAGGTGTAATATGTCGGTGAACGCTCGGACACCAGCGCATTTTGGTTTTCATTGAACCCCGTTTAGTACGGACGCTGAACAAATAAAAAGGGAGGTAACGAACAATGAGCACAAACACACTTAGCACACATTATATAAATATAATATAGCAATTACTTTACAGCTTCGATACCTTGCTGTAAATATGTCTTTCGTAGCCGGAAGAATAACCGATAACACCGGTGTGAGGATGGGATTATTGGATTAGCCGGCATTTTTGCCGATACTGCGCAGCGACATTTCTATCATTATAGCACAGGGGCACTTATGAGGTGCCCAGGGACTGAACCCGGCCGGTCCATTATACTGACACCGACGAGTCAGGCGTATTGCTGTCCCCTTAGTCCCGAGCGTTAGCAGGGAAGCCACTACTACCAACTTTAAAGTCTTTGGTTTGACCCGGCCGGGGTTCGAACCCACGACCTCCCGATCCGCAAACCGACGCTCTACCACCTGAGCTATTGCGGCCGGTAAACACCAGTGTGTAACATTAGAACAGTACACGCTTAATGTAAACTGGATATATAGGAACTGTCTATATATTTATGAAATAGGTTTATATAAATGCCAATGTCATGTTCCGGTCAAGGTCATGTCCCTGTCGGCCATGTTTCGGTCACGGTCGGTCATGTCCTGGTCGGTCATGTCATGCTCGGTCATGTCCTGTCCAGGTCGGTCATGTCCTGTCCAGGTCGGTCAGGTCCCAGTCCAGGTCGTTTAGGTCTCTGTCGCTCATGTCCCGATCCAGGTCGGTCATTTCCCGGTCTAGGTCGGTTATGTCTCGGTCCTGGTCGGTCATGTCCCGGTCAATTATGTCCCGGTCGGTCATGTCCCGGTCGGTCATGTCATGCTCGGTCATGTCCTGTCCAGGTCGGTCATGTCCCAGTCCAGGTCGTTTAGGTCCCTGTCGCTCATGTCCCGATCCAGGTCGGTCATGTCCCGGTCGGTCATGTCCTGGTCGGTCATGTCATGCTCGGTCATGTCCTGTCCAGGTCGGTCATGTCCCAGTCCAGGTCGTTTAGGTCCCTGTCGCTCATGTCCCGATCCAGGTCGGTCATTTCCCGGTCTAGGTCGGTTATGTCTCGGTCCTGGTCGGTCATGTCCCGGTCAATTATGTCCCGGTCGGTCATGTACCGGTCGGTCATGTCCGGTTCTGTTTGGTCATGTCCCGGTCCAGGACGGCATGTCTCTGTCCTGGTCAGTCATGTCACGTTCCAGATCGGTTATGTCCAGGTCCGGGTCGGTCATGTCCCGGTCGGTCATGTCCCGGTCGGTCATGTCCAGGTCCAGGTTGGTCATGTCTCGGTCGGTCATGTCTCGGCCTAGGTCGGTCATGTCCCGGTTAGTCATGTCCCGGTTGGTCATGTCATGTTCGGTCGCGGTCGGTCATGGCATGTCAAAGAGGGCCAGTCCGAGTTTGTCAACTAGTTTGTCACAGTGTCCAGCTGATATTAGGTCTAAGTAGGTTTAAAAGTAAGTATATATGTATATAAGTTTAGTCCTAGTCGTGGTCAGGTCCCTTTCAAGTCAATTTAACAAGACAACACTTATTATTAAATCTTTTTTCATCATCCTCTTCCTCATCATCATCATCATCACTCGGTCGGTCATGTCGAGGTCCCAGTCGATCATTTCCCCGTCCCGGTAGGTCATGTCCCGGTCGGATATGTCGCGTTCCCGGTCGGTCATGTCCCGGTCGGTCGTGTCATGTCCAGGTCGGTCATGTTTCGGTCGGTCATGTCCCGGTCCAGGACGGTCATGACCCGGTCGGTCATGTCCCTGTCGGTCATGTCCCGGTCCCTGTCGGTCATGTCCCGTCGGTCATGTCCCGGTCGGTCATGTCCAGGTCGGACATGTCCAGGTCGGTCATGTCCTGGTCGGTCATGTCAAGGTCGGTCATATCCCGCTCCAGGTCATGTCCGGGTCGGTCATGTCCCGGTCGGTCAAGTCCCGGTCCAGGTCGGTCATGTCCTGGTTTGTCATGTCCCGGTCGGTCATGTCCATGTAGGTCATGTCCCGGTCCCGGTCGGTCATGTCCTGGTTTGTCATGTCCCGGTCGGTCATGTCCCTGTCGGTCATGTCCCGGTCCCTGTCGGTCATGTCCCGTCGGTCATGTCCCGGTCGGTCATGTCCAGGTCGGACATGTCCAGGTCGGTCATGTCCTGGTCGGTCATGTCAAGGTCGGTCATATCCCGCTCCAGGTCATGTCCGGGTCGGTCATGTCCCGGTCGGTCAAGTCCCGGTCCAGGTCGGTCATGTCCTGGTTTGTCATGTCCCGGTCGGTCATGTCCATGTAGGTCATGTCCCGGTCGGTCAAGTCCCGGTCGGTCATGTCCATGTCAGTCATGTCCCGGTCGGGTCGGTCATGTCCCGGTCCAAGTCGGTCATGTCCCGGTCCAGGTCGGTCATGTCCCGGTCCAGGTCGGTAATGTCCAGGTCGGTCATGTCCCGGTTCAGTTCCGTCATGTCCCGGCCTAGGTCGGTCATGTCCAGGTCGGTCATGTCATGTTCGGTTCCGGTCGGTCATGTCCGGGTCGGTCATGCCATGTTCGGTCCCGGTCGGTCATGTCATGTCAATTAGGGCCAGTCTAAGTTTGTCACAATGTCCAGCTGATATTAGATATGAGTAGGTTTAAATCATGTATATGTTTATAAGTTTAGTCATAGTCATGGTCAGGTCCTTTTCAAGTCAATTTAACAAGACAACACTTATAATAAGTTTTTTGTATCATCATCATTATCATCATCTTTATCGCTGTCGCTGTTGTTGCTGTCGTAATCGCTTCATCATCGTCAGAAGCAGCAGCAAGAGCATCAAGGACATCATCAGCAGCAGTTTCAGTAGCAGCAGCAGCACCACCACCGCCATCAAGATTTTGTATGAACCTCAGTACCGAAAAACAAGTACATCCACTCCAGTATCACCATCAAAATGGCATTCCCCAAATAACTCGTATATATTATTAGCGTGACAGCATCATTTATTTTCAGTAATTATATTCGTCAATATAAAGAAAATAAAAATAATGAAACCGAAGAAACACAATGCATATGATAGAGTAAAAGTAGAGTTATAATAGATAAGAAAGGTTAAATGAAACGTAAACAACTCAAAAAGATGATACAGAATTATGCGTATTCGTAAAGAAAAGTTAGAAGCCTTATCGTATTGCTATAAATTAAGTAAAAAAGTAAATGGGAAACGTATTATATTTATTTATTCATAAGCAGAAATAATATTATCATCAGCATCAGCAGAATCATCAGCAGCATAATCAGCGTCATTAATAGCAGCAACAACATTATCATTATCAACAGAAGCGCCAGCACTATCATCATTCAAATTGAGAAAAAAAAACAATTAGCAAACAGTAAAAGGCCAGTCAGAAGTATTTGAGCACAAAAGTAAATAATATTGTTGGCTTCCTGAAGTTAAAAATGATAGTTTTGCAGTATATGCCCTGTGAAATAATATGTCTTTGTTACATCGCACTGATACAATAATGGTAATTTTAGCTCGTCCAGCTAATTATTGGTAGAGGAAAACACCAGACCAATGTCCGGGTAGAACCACTACGAACCGCAGATAAGCTGGGCCACCTTCCCACATGAAGGTTCTCGCCTCGACCGGGACTCGAACTCGGGCGGCAAGGGGCGGAGGAGTTTCGAGCAGCAGAAGTGAGATCATCTTGTGTATAGCCTGGATATGTAGGGAGAGAGAAAGGGAAGCAAGAAAGAAAAAGTAGAAAAAACACTACTACAATCATCAACTACAGATGTATCATCATCAGCAGCAAAAGCAGCAGCAGCAGCAGCAAAAGAAGCAGCGACAGCATCAACAACTACTTCTTATTTCAATATACATCAACAAATCAACAGCATTAAAATTCATGCCAGCAACCAACATCCGCAGAATAAGCATCATCATTTACATAACCATAATCCTTCACAGCAACAACAACAGCAGTAATATTTTAATTATCAACATCAATATCATCAGCAGCAGCAGAAACAGAAGCAGCAGCAGCACCACCACTATTAGTACCACCATAATTATCATCAACATCATCGGAAGCAATATTGTCGTCTTCACATGAAAGATAAAAAATACAAAAGGTAAATTACTGTTACTAATGTAAGGCAATATTATGTGGTAAAGAATCACAATATTTTTAGCACACCATTGATAATCACAGTAGGTTTATTGTGATCGGCAGTAACAGTAACATTGCAGCTATGTATTGACCTGGATGAAGAGAGAAATCCACACAGACAGACAGACATAAGCAAAGATGTTTTGTTGTTGTTGTTTTTTGTTACATCGCACCTACATTATTATGGTCATTGGAAATATCCAGCTATTGGTAGAACCACCGGCGCACCGCAGGTTAGCTGGAAAATCTTTCCACATGAAAGATCTCGCCCCGACCGGGACCGGGACCGGGACCGTTACTCGAACCCACGTGGTGAGAAGGAAGAAAGAAAGAATTCTTCACATTTCTTTCTTAAAAATTTTATTTTCTGCTTTCTTCTCCAAGGTTCTTACTAAATTGATACTCGTGCTAGCTCTGTTGTTGCATAAATAATGATGGTGGTTGTGGTGATAGTGCTGTTAATGGATATGACGATGTTGTTATTTATATTGATGAAGACATTGATGGTGTTGCTCCTTCTGCTAGCGCTGGTGTTTTTGAAGATACTATTACTTTTTGGGTAATAATGCTAACTATAAACGGGCTAGTGATATATCGATAAAGGTCTTTTGTCGTGACTTATTTTTGTCTGCTAATGTTAATGGTGTTTTGTTGTTTGTGGTGATTGAATATCTGCCATAATTGAAGCTGTTTTTCTGCCTTTTGCAGTTGTGATTGTGGTACAATGTATATAACAATGTTTATGGTGTTGTATTTCCTATTTCTGCTATTGCTGTTCTGTCTGTTGATGCTGATGCTTGTCTGGCTGCTTCTGTTCTGTCTGCTGCTGCTTGTCTGTCTGCTTCTGTTCTGTCTGCTGCTGCTTGTCTGCTTCTGTTCTGTCTGCTGCTGCTTGTCTGTTTCTGTTCTGTCTGCTGCTGCATGTCTGTCTACTTCTGTTCTGTCTGCTGCTTCTTGTCTGCTTCTGTTCTGTCTGCTGCTGCTTGTCTGTCTGATTCTTCTCTGTTTGCTGCTTGTCTGCTTCTGTTCTGTCTGCTGCTGCTTGTCTGTTAGCTTCTTCTCTGTCTGCTTCTTGTCTGCTTCTGTTCTGTCTGCTGCTGCTTGTCTGTTAGCTTCTTCTTTGTCTGCTGCTTGTCTGCTTCTGTTCTGTCTGCTGCTGCTTGTCTGGCTGCTTCTGTTCTGTCTGCTGCTGCTTGTCTGTCTGCTTCTGTTCTGTCTGCTGCTTCTTGTCTGCTTCTGTTCTGTCTGTTGCTGCTTGTCTGGCTGCTTCTGTTCTGTCTGCTGCTGCTTGTCTGTTAGCTTCTTCTCTGTCTGCTGCTGCTTGTCTGTTAGCTTCTGTTCTGTCTGCTGCTGCTTGTCTGTTAGCTTCTGTTCTGTCTGCTGCTGCTTGTCTGTTAGCTTCTGTTCTGTCTGCTGCTGCTTGTCTGGCTGCACCTGTTCTGTCTGCTGCTGCTTGTCTTGCTGCTTATTTTCTGTCTGCTGCTGCTTGTCTGTCTGCTTCTGTTCAGGCTGCTGCTGCTGCTGCTGCTGCTTGTCTGTTAGCTTCTGTTCTGTCTGCTGCTTCTTGTCTGTTAGCTTCTGTTCAGTCTGCTGCTGCTGCTTGTCTTGCTGCTTCTGTTCTGTCTGCTGCTGCTGCTTGTCTGTTAGCTTCTGTTCAGTCTGCTGCTGCTTGTCTTGCTGCTTCTGTTCTGTCTGCTGCTTATCTGTTAGCTTCTGTTCTGTCTGCTGCTGCTTGTCTGTTAGCTTCTGTTCTGTCTGCTGCTGCTTGTCTGTTAGCTTCGGTTCAGTCTGCTGCTGCTTGTCTGGCTGCTTCTGTTCTGTCTGCTGCTGCTGCTTGTCTGGCTGCTTCTGTTTTGTCTGCTGCTGGTCTTGTCTGCCTACTTCTGTTCTCTCTCCTGCTGCTTGTCTGTTAGTTTCTGTTCTGTCTGCTGCTGCTGCTTGTCTGGCTACTTCTGTTCTCTCTGCTGCTGTTTGTCTGTTAGACCTTGTTCTGTCTGCTGCTGCTTGTTTGTTTGTTTCTGTTCAGTCTGCTGCTGTTTGTCTGTGTGCTTCTTTTCTGGCTGCTGCTGTTTGTCTTGCTACTTCTGTTCCGTCTGCTGCTGCTTGTCTGGCTGCTTCTGTTGTGTTTGATGCTGCTTGTCTGGCTGCTTCTGTTCTGGCTGCTGCTGCTTGTCTGTCTGCTCCTGTTTTGTCTGCTGCTGCTTGCTTGTCTGGCTACTTCTGTTTTGTCTCCTGCTGCTTGTCTGGCTGCTTCTGTTCAGCCTGCTGCTGCTTGTCTGGTTGCTTCTGTTCTGGCTGCTGCTGCTTGTCTGGCTGCTTCTGTTCTGTTTGCTCTGCTTGTCTGGCTGCTTCTGTTCTGTTTGCTGCTGCTTGTCTGTCTGCTTCTGTTCTTCTGCTGCTGCTTGTCTGACTACTTCTGTCTTGTCTGCTGCTGCTTGTCTGGCTACTTCTGTTTTGTCTGCTGCTGCTTGTCTGGCTACTTCTGTTTTGTCTGCTGCTGCTTGTCTGGCTACTTCTGTTCTGTCTGCTGCTGCTTGTCTGACTACTTCTGTTCTGTCTGCTGCTGCTTGTCTGGCTACTTCTGTTTTGTCTGCTGCTGCTGCTGCTGTTTAGCTGTTTTTGTTTTGGCTGCAGCTGCCGCTGCCGCTGCTTTTCTTGCTGCTTCTGTTTTTGGCTGCGGCTGCTTAGGCTGTTTGTGTTTAGGCTGCAGCATCTGCTGCTGGTCTATTGGCGGCTGCTGCATCTGCTGCTGTTCTATTGGCGGCTGCTGCATCTGCTTCTGTTTTGTCTGCTGCTGCTTGTCTGGCTGCTTCTGTTAAGTCGCTGCTGCTTGTCTGGCTGCTTCTGTTCTGTGTGCTGCTGCTTGTCTGGCTGCTTCTGTTTTATCTGCTGCTGCTTGTCTTGCTGCTTCTGTTCTGTCTGCTGCTGCTTGTCTGGCTGCTTCTGTTTTGTCTGCTGCTGATTGTCTGGCTGCTTCTGTTAAGTCGCTGCTGCTTGTCTGGCTGCTTCTGTTCTGGCTGCTGCTACTTGTCTGTCTGCTTCTGTTCTGTCTGCTGCTGCTTGTCTGGCTGCTTCTGTTCTGTCTGCTGCTGCTTGTCTGGCTGCTTCTGTTCAGTCTACTGCTGCCTGTCTGGCTGCTTCTGTTCTGGCTGCTGCTGCTTGTCTGTTAGCTTCTGTTCAGTCTACTGCTGCTTGTCTGTGTGCTTCTGTTCTGGCTGCTGCTGCTTGTGTGGCTACTTCTGTTCTGTCTGCTGCTACTTGTCTGGCTGCTTCTGTTTTGTCTGCTGCTGCTTGTCTGGCTACTTCTGTTCAGGCTACTGCTGCTTGTCTGTTTCTGTTCTGTCTGCTGCTGCTTGTCTGGCTGCTTCTGTTTAGGCTGCTGCTGGTTGTCTGGCTGCTTCTGTTTTGTCTGCTGCTGCTGTTTTAGCTGTTGTTTTGTTTTGGCTGCATCTGCTGCTGTTCTATAGGTGGCTGCTACATCTGTTTAAAAACTGTTAATGTTAGCCAATGTGCCCGTGTTGGTGGCTGTGTTGATTATGATGATGATTTCTTCTTATTTCTTTTCGCACCTACGATAACAATGTTTACATTTAGTCTTATTTTAATATGTTCAGTCTGTCTTTCTTCCCATGTATTCAGGTTTCTCTTCCTCTATTTCTTTCTTTCGTTCTTTCATTCTTCTTTGCTTCTGTCTGTCAATCTGTGTGGATTTCTCTTTTCATCCAGGTCACTACATAGCTGCATTGTTACTGTTGCTATTGATCATAAATATTGTCTGCTTCTGTTCTGTAATATTGTGATTTTTTACCTCATAATATTGCCTTACATTAGTGACAGCAATTTACTTTTTTCTTCTTTCATGTGAAGACGACGATGTTGCTTCTGATGGTGTTTATGATAATTATGGAGGTTTTTTTATGGTGGTGTTGTTTCTTGTCCTGCTGTTGATGATATTGATGTTGATTATTAATATATTACTGCTGTTGTTGCTGCTGTTAAGGATTATGGTTATGTAAATGATGATGCTGATTCTGCTGATGTTGGTTGTTGGCATGTTGTCGCCGGAAATGTCAGTGATTTTAATATTGTTGATGTATGTTGAATTAGAAATAGTTGTTGTTGTTAATGTTGTGGATGATAATGATGATGAAAATACTTCTGTAGTTGATGATTGTGGTAGTTTTTTAATTATTTTTTCTTTCTTGCTTCTCTCTCTTTACCCCTATACCTCGAGACTGAATATGCTCTCATTTCTGCTGCTCGAAACTCCTCAGTCCCCTACCGACTGAGTTCGTGTTCAGGTCGGGTCGAGAACCGTCATGTGGGAAGGTGGCCAAAGCTTATCTGCGGTTCCCTGGTGGTTCTACCCGGACAAAGGTCTGGTGTCTACCTCTACCAATAATTAGCTTGACGAGCCAATATGAAAATTATTGAATCGGTGCGATGTAACAAAACATACATGTTATTTCACAAGGCATATATTGTAAATCTATCATGTTTAACTTCAGGAAGCCAACAATATTATTTTATTTTTGTGCTCACATACTTTTGATCGGCCTTTTACTGCTTGCAAAGTGATTGTTAATTGTAATGATGATAGTGCTGGCACTTCTGTTGATAATGATAATGTTGCATCTGCTTATAATGAAGCTGATTAAGCTGCTGCTTCTGGTTAGTCGGTTAAAATGTATATATGTATATATATACTTACTTACTTTTAAACCGACTAACCAACCGGGACATGATCCGGGACATGACCGACCAGGATCGGGACTTGGCCGACCGGGACATGACCGACTGTGATATGACCGACCGGGACCGGGACATGACCGACCTGGACATGACCGACCGGGACATGACCGACTTGGACATGAGCGACCATGGACAGGGACATGACCGACCGGGACATGATCGACCTGGATCGGGACATGACCGACCGCAACATGACCGACCGCAACATGACCGACCGCGACATGACCGATGACCGACCGGTACATGACCGACCGGAACATGACCGACCTGGACCGGGACATGACATTGACACATATATTAACGTATTTCATAAATATATGGACACTCACTATATATCCAGTTTACATTAACTATCCAGTGTACTATATCTAATGTTACACACGAGTGTGATCAGGTATTCTTCCGCCTACGAAATACACATTTACAACAAGATATCGAAGCAGTAAAGTAAACGCTCTATTATATTTTGTTTGGTGTGTTTATGTTTATGCTGTGTTCATTGTTCGTTTCTCTCCTTTTTATTTGTTCAACGTCCGTACTTAACAGGATTAAGAAAAAATGTGCCGGTTGCCGAGTATTTAAGAATCACCGACATACAACACCTAAGCGTTGACTTGTTTGTACATTTGTGTTCGGGCTCTGCTCCTGGCAAAAGACCGTTTTGGGGTCTAATATACATTTTATAATCAGAAACGAATTCATTGTTTAAACTGTCTAGCAATTGAAGAAAAGATAAAACTATCCCAACTTAACACCCGAATACGCGTAAGGAAAAATGCCATTTGAAACGCCATAAACGCTATTGAACGTTTGCATCTGTTTATGTTATTGTTATGTTTACAATATTTTTGAAAATATGTATTGAACTCGTTTTTTCACACGTATTAGTATTTCTTTATTATGCTATTGAATTTGTTGTCCGAATTTTATTAATTAACTGCAAACTGAACTGCGAGTAAAATAGCAAAGGGAAGTAACTCTCGTGTATATTTATATCGAAGAAAATAAGAGTTATCTCTTTTGATCGGAAACGAAAGTGCAAATGGAAAAACCGAATTTCCAGCGTTTAACAAAAGGTGGAAAAAAGGTATGTTGTTTTATATTCTGTATAATAAAATACAGTCAAATATTTTGAGAGTGAGTTCAGCGCTGAAAGCGAATAACTAAATAATGTCTACATCTTGTTGGTTCGAGTCGCGGTCGGGACGATAACTTAAAGGCATCTCAAAAGCCTTATATAAGTGACCCCCCCCCCCCCCATTTATTGCCCCACCCAGCATGTGAGGGCATCTGTTTTCTGATAAGCCAGGCTGCCACAGTCTGTAACGATGTGTCTGTCACACAGGTATTGTTCAAGATCCAAGTGTATGTATGGGGGTTGAACATAGTCATTCACAGTTTGTAAAGGAAACAGTTGTGAATATACCAATTACGCAATCCAATATATACAAACTGTGAATGACTATTATATATATATATATATATATATATATATATATATATATATATATATATATAGATATATATATATATATATATATATATATATATATATATATATATATATATATTTATATATATATATATATATATATATATATATATATATATATATATATATATATATATATATATATATAACAAAATGTAACAAAAGCAATTTAAAAAGTCATTCATTGTCAGAATAATGTCCTTCAGAGTCATTTTGAATACTAAAACTTGTATCTCTCATGTATTTTCAAAATTAAATATTTAGCTATGAAATAAATACATAATCTTGCAGTTACAAAATTGACACCTAGTAATTAATGCAATAAAGAATTTGTAAGGGATCATATAGTAAACAACCCACATTATCACTTGCAATAATGTGTGTGGCTTTGTGTAAAACTAGCCTACTGTCTCACATCCATACTAGCAGGTAATTTAGTTTTGCATTAACCCATCAGAGGTATTACTGTGACAGATTAGTACTATGTTGGCTAAAGACTCCCTGCATTGATGACCAGCAATTAGCAGGTCTGGTCATAGCATGTGGGGGCCTGGCTCAGTGGGATACCACATTCCTTTCGAGATGCCTTTAAGTGTAGGACGGTCATAAAGCTGACCTACGATACGTCGTACGCCCTCCTCACCGATGATTGTCTTGACAACGTCAACTTGAAAATTATTTAGTCGGTGCATGAATAAATTAGAAACAAAGCAAATCAATTATTGAAAACATTTTACACACATTTACTGCCTTGTAAAAAGGTATTATATGAATGTGCATTTTATGTTTTGATTTTAAATACATTTTCGATTTTGGCAAATTGAATCAGGCCAGTACATTATTTGTCATTTGTTTGTTTGTTTCTTTGTTTGCTGTTGTCGTTTATTCCAGTTGTAAAGTTGACAACTGTTCACACCTATATGACTTAATTTCGATATGAAAACAAGCCGACATGTTCTTCTTTATCGCTTTCGAATTCCTCTTATAACTATGTATTCCTTGAACGCCTTTATCTCAAAACACATCTGTCATGATGAAGCTGTTATCGAAACAGCGTTTACCAAAGTACAGTGTATATGTCGTTTGATTTACATTGTCAAATGAGTTATCGCTGAACATGTTTGAAAACTTTGTCATCAGCATCATATGAGGATTGTAACCCCTTACATCTTAATATCACCTGGGGGCGCCCGTGGCGTAGTGGTAGAGTCGCCGATTTGTAACTCCTGTGACTGCTTAGCCTCTCACCGCGTGGGTTCGAGTCCCGTTAAATGCGAAGGACTTAATGTGGGATGGCCTTCCAGCTGACATGTGTCTGGGGTCTTCCTTCACCAAAAAGTTGGATGTTGCTATAATTATTATAATTGGTAGCTGTAATGTATTTCAAAAAGAAAACAAAATATCTTAATATTATCATACCTGGTTTTCTTTATATAAGGTATACAATATGGGTATTTTATACCAGGCTTGATGTGTAGGTTTATACATTTTGTCAGGCAACCATTTAAATTTAGACCGGCTAACAAAAAGGTTTCGAGTCTTTGGTATCTAGGGGATAGCTATAAAGATACATTATTATACAAATTCAGCCAATCATAAGAAAATTAGCAATCAAAAAGCAATGCGTCTATGCAAACATAACCGTTATGTGAAAGGGTTCCATGAAATACTTTCTAGTGTGAAAACCAAAGCTAGAACACAATTTTTGGAACTATTCTGCTGGTTTTCTTCTCGCGAAACTGTAAATACTGTGAATATTTCGAAAAAATATAACGTAAAATTACTCCGCAAATGTAAAACAAAAAGAACTTTATAAGAGAACAATTTTGTATTTGTAATTTTCTCCTTGATATATTTCGGATGTATTTTAACAAAGAAATAAACTAAAAATTATCAAAATTTTCAGAGTTTCGTGTTTGTTTCTTGTTGTTGTTGTTGTTGTTTTGGTTGTGGGTTGGGGGTTGGGGTGGAGGAATTGCACTCTTAAAAACGGTTGGCTATTGAGAATCTCTCACTCATGCAAACTTTAGTTTTACCGTCGACACAACTAAACTCCGATCCCGTTTTAATAAATTTTGAACTCTACAACAGAACAAACAGAACAAAGGGGTAACACATGAAGATGGTGGGGGTCATTCTGGTCATCTTGGTGGTTGTTGTGGTGGTCATTTTTGTTCTGCTTCTGCTGCTGAAAATTATGTTGTTGTTGTTGTTGTTGTTGATGATGATGATGATGATGATGATGATGATGATGATGGGTATTAGGGGAAGATATCATAATGATTTTGACAATGATGATTATGATGATGGTGGTGGGGTGCATGATTATGATATTGACGATGGTGGTAACTAATGATGGTGCTGATATTGAAAAAAAAACATAATGATGGCGATAATGTGATCTTGGCTTATAAAACAATTAAATTGTTTAAAACATACCAGTTGATCAAACCTGTCTGTCTAGGTCCTCTCTACAATATGGATTCGTCGGTTCCGGTGCTCCAGTCGGCGCTCAAGAAACATTTGCAAGTTGCTGCAATTGACTTTGGAACTACTTTTTCCGGTTATGCTTTCTCCTTCCGCAAAGAATTTGAGCAAAATCCATTGGAAGTTCATGCTTTCAACTGGCAACGGTCAACCGGAAGTCTCAGCTCCCTCAAGACGCCAACTTGCATATTGTTCAGTCCCAACAAGAAATTCCTCAGCTTCGGGTTTGAAGCCGAGCAAGAATATGCAGATAAAATGGAGGAGGATCCGACGGCAAATTGGTATTTTTTCAAGCGGTTCAAGATGTCACTTTACAACAAAGAGGTATGTTTCATGGGTCTGTAGTGCTTTTTCTATCTGTTTTCTTTAATGGTCCAAACTTCATAAGGGGTTTGTAGCGATATACAAGAAAGGTTACATTCAATATGCCAACTTATAGCTTATGAGCTTTTTCCGTCGGGAACATCCAAACGAATATCTGAGAGGAACCACCGACTTGTTGATATACTTGAACCCACTATAAATTATAAGTAGACGTGACGAACTAGTCGACTTTGGAGGTGAGCTTCAGCATAGTAAATATTTCTTCGTTTAAATATATATAAATATTATTTTATTCATTTCAAATATATTTGAAAAATCTGGTGCATTGTTAATATCTGTATATTAGGATATTATTCCCGTATTGAACTATTTTACAATTATATGAATGACTTTCTACTTTTACCAACGTCATGTCAGGCTTAATTTAACTGGCCATTATTACGCCCTAACTGAAACTGCAACGTTCTTGTAGATAATGATGATACTGTTGTAAAATTAAATGTTACCGTTAGTTTGCCCGATTTCTGCCATCGATTATGTTTTACCAACCGAAAAAGATCAATGTCAGGATGAATGTTCTTCTTGTGTCTTCGTCCAATTGCAGGTAGATTTTCAATCTGTGAACTTTCAGTTACACGTTTCAGTTACGAAAAAAGATTCAACACAATACATTGCTTTATACTCCCACTTTTTTCAGCAGTTTGGCTGAAAAAAACATCTTTGTCACTTAAATTACCTGTACGTACACGATAATTTAAACATCGGCTACGAAGCTATGAATGCAGTGTAACAAAATCGTGCAAGCTTTCTTTAGTTAGGCAATATCAGACTGAGCAAGAAATTACGTTTTAATATTTATATTTTTATCAAGTCATATATATATATATATATTTATAAGACAAAAAGGGAATATCTTCAGTTTAAGATCAAACGCTGTCTTTCGAGCAATATGCAGACAATAAAATTAAGTTTCTGATTTTTTTTTGTCAGGCGCTCAATCGGAAAACTCTACTTGAAGATGTTAGAGGTCTTGCGATGCCTGCAATGACGGTGTTTTCGGAGGCAATACGATACCTCCATGATCATTTGATCAAAAATACCCCCAATATCAAACCAAGCGATGTTTACTGGGTCCTCACCGTGCCTGCCATCTGGGAAGATAATGCCAAGATGTTCATGAGAGAGGCTGCTGTGAATGTACGTATTTATCGACTGAACCTACTTTGCTAATAACCCCGGATTTTATGTCTACTTGGTAGTATTTACAATTTTACAATACCAATAAATAACAATTTGTTAAAAGCTATTATCCCAGTGAAGGATACATAGCATTAGGCTTAACCTCATCCAAAAACATATATTCTTTTTTCTAAATAATCGTTTTTCTCGTATTGTTATTGTCATATTCATGTTGGAAACTGTGAGCACTTGAAAATTAGGGTTTCATGATTTCTCTATCGACTTCAGTAATTAAATATTTTTTGTGGAACATAACTAACATCTGAACTCAGCACCAACACCATCTTCTTAAAAAAGAATAATCGCAGGCCATTAATATCACATGACTGCCTGAGTTTAGAACTGCAATGCGCAGGCGCAATACAAAATGATATGTAGTAGTTTTATCAACAATTATTAACACAGGCTGGGATTCCGACAGAGCATCTTTCACTCGCACTGGAGCCGGAAGTCGCTTCCCTGTTCTGCCGCCATCTGCCTTTAGCGAAATTGCACAACACCGAAGGGGACGGGTCATTCTCTTGTTTTGAGCCAGGAGTAAGGTATCTGGTGTTAGACGCCGGTGGTAAGTATTGTTTATTATCTAACGACAACATATATATTTTATACCCCAATATATGTTTCTATTTGAGCTTATATATAGGTATTCAAGTTGACCAAATTAAATACCACCTTGACAGTATATAGTATGTATCGGTTGATATTTTTATATATCAGACTGAAAGGGACTATTTTAAAGTTTTACGCCTCTTTAAAGTTTGGGGAAACTTCCATTTTTAACTTTTGTTTTTGTGACATTTTACCACAAGAAAACTTAAGTTAGTGTTCACTGCTATCATAATGAAGGCTGCGCTAAAGCTGACTTAAATTAGCGTTGCCTCCATATATCTGAAATATTAATAGTAGGACATTAAGCCTAGCAAACCGAAGCAGAGATCCTTCGACGACAGGCGTTTATCAGAGAGAAAATTGAAAAGAAATATAGTAATCAAATGCATTATATTGCATTTGTTTCTTATTACCCAAGGTGGCACCATTGACATCACGGTCCACGAGACACAGACTGACGGGAACGTTCGTGAGATTTACAAAGCTAACGGTGGGCCGTGGGGTGGTACGTCAGTGGATAACAAATTTCAGGAGTTCCTGGTCGATTTGTTTGGACAGGATGTCGTTGATGACGTCATGCTGTTAGTGCCTGATCAGCCGTTGTCTTCTACTTAATGCTTCTTTTTATACTAATCGTTGTTGCTTCTCTTTTACCAAACGTGTCTTTTTGATTGTAATAATTAACGAACTGTCTGTTGCTGTTTGGTTTTCATGTATTATTTATTCTAATATTTTCATATCCATTATTTGAAACTTGTGGTTAGCTTTTTTATTTTGTAACTATATGTTTCTATAATATGCATGTCTTTTATGTAAGGCTGTGCTCTATGTTCTAGTGTTACAGGATTTCCATTTTTGAGTTTATATTCAGGGCATAACCCTTAAACTACCGCCACTGTTAGTTTGTGTAGATTCACAGTCATATAAAGCCCAACGATGTGTTATTAAAACTCTTCCCACAATGTGCAATACATATATTATTGTCTATTCTTTTTCACAGAACCAATCAAGAAAGATACCTTGAGCTATTCCAAGAGTTTGAAATCAAGAAGAGGACCTTTGATTATGACCAAGACCAAGTGACTTTTACCCTCCCAGCAGTTTTCTTTGACATTTTCAAGGAAAAGAAAAATAAGGACTTTACGTAAGTTACTTACTTATCACCATTACAACTATCGAACTCGAAATTATAATCATCTCCGATACCATCATCCTCAGCATCATAGTTAATTGTCCCTCATCAGTACCATCGTGTTCTTTATTATATTTGTTAGTTGATATGTATTTTAAAGGTTGAATTTACATACATGTAAGTTAATCAGGCCACTGCCTGCATCGCCATTATGGACGTAAGTATCATCATTGTTATCATTCGCAGCACCACTGCAAAATCTTATCATCCATTTCATTCATATCGCCAGTGTTAAAATATTGTATAATTTACATAAAGTACATGATACATTTGTAAAGCTTTAGATAAAATACTTTGTTCGACACAATCCATATCGTTGATTCAACGATATGAATTGTAAGACTTCAATCAACGTTTTTTTTTGTCAAAATATAGTCACACGAGGTCGTTTAGATGGAATAAACTGACCTTATTCATTTGCTAGTTGTTGTTTTATGTGTGTGTGTGTGTGTGTGTTTAAGGACATAATAGTCACCTTTACGTTTTACCTAACACTTTCGTATGCTTTGTTTTCTAGCGTTGATCTCATCAAAGAAAGTTTGCGCCCATATGTCAAACTATCAGGCAATAAGATTCGGGCAAAACCGAAGGTGGTTCGAGATTTCTTCGAAACCACTTGCCAACAAATTGTTGGACATCTACGAGACATTCTGAATATGGAAGCAACCAAAAATACCGCTGCTATTCTAATGGTCGGTGGGTTTTCTGAATCAATAATCTTACAGAATGCAATAAAGCAGGAGTTCTCACACGTGCGCATTATCATACCAGAAGACGCAGGTCTTGCGGTTGTCAAGGGGGCAGTCATTTTCGGTCACAACCCTTGCGCCATCACAGCTCGGATTGCAAGAAGGACATACGGAACAAAAGTGAACAGATCATTTGATCCCAAGGTTCACCCACTTAATAGAAAGGAGGTGGTTTTGGGTATTGACAAATGCACAGGCTGTTTTGATAAACACGTAGAAATCGGACAAATTGTTGAAGTTGGACAAGCTTTCGAAGCAAAAAAGTACAACCCAGTGTACAAAACACAAAAGGCAATGATGTTTGATATCTATACATCCAAAGAAAAAGATCCAATATTTGCTGATGTTCCCCCGTGTTCTTTTATCGGCAAGATTGATGTTGACCTGTCCGAGATACCTGACGATGATGATAAGAGTATACTGGCCAAGATGATATACGGTGAACCGGAGCTCCGAGCAGAAGTAGTGGTTTCAAAGACCGGCAAACAATTAAATGCCAAATTTGACTTTCTGGGATAGATTTTATTAACACTAATTGATGCCTATATTTTGAACCTTGTGTCATTTTGAGTTATATATATATATATATATATATATATATATATATATATATATATATATATATATAGGAAAAGACAAAGTCCATATATATATATATATATATATATATATATCATATCCATTTAAGGGGGAAGTTTTCAATGTTCATTGGCTACATGCCTTGTTGAAACATCACTAAATAATAATTTTATCTTAAAAAACGTAGCGTCCATTGGTGTGTCTAAATAATCTATAAAATAGACACAGAGAGAGAGAGAAACAGTGCTATTTTTAATAATTGTAATATTTGGACAACAATACAGTACAAGAATTACTTGTACTATTTATTAAATAATGTTTTGTCATACCTGTGCTTCTTATTTACTACATTTTGTCATTCCATCTTGTATTTCTTTCATTTCTTGATAGTTTTTATTCTGTCTTTGTGCCTTTGTAAATTCAAGATGTAATGGAAATAAACACACACACACACACACACACACACACACACACACACACACACACACACACACACACAACACACACACACACACACACACACACACACACACACACACACACACACACACACACACACACACACACACACACACACACACACACACACACACACACACACACACACACACACACACACACACACACACACACACACACACACACACACACACACACACACACACACACACACACACACACACACACACACACACACACACACACACACACACACACACACACACACACACACACACACACACACACACACACACACACACACACACACACACACACACACACACACACACACACACACACACACACACACACACACACACACACACACAAGAATGGCAGTGGTGTATTGCTGTGCAGATAAATAGATCTGTACCATTTGTTTTCGTTTGTTTACAAGGTACTGTGCATAATGGGCTAAATAAATAAATGTTGTTAGTAACTTGATCTGGTGATAAAGAATTATCAATGGCCACTCTTATGTTGACAAAACCATTAAACTAAAACAATACATGTAAACTTACTTTTAATCATTTAAGAACAACGAAACTTATTAATCGTGACAAAATTTATAGTATAATACACGTAAGAGACCATTTCGTATAAAATATGAATGATTCATATTTATTATTCTTTTTATATAATTAACTTTTGTTGTTATGAATAAAATACACATACATTTGCAAGCAGTTCTTTTTTATAAAGTGCATTATTGTAAGGTTATTTTTAATAAAATCGCTGAAAAACTCTTCTTGGGCGGTGTAAATTTAACACTTTTAGGGACTAATAGTACGCAAATAATATTTTCTTTAAATTTTCCGTGATAAATCAACAGCGCAACGCATTGGAAAGCAAGAAAACGAGTATACAGCTCTAAAACAACCATCGCTTCTAAATATAGATTGTACATTGGGATCAAAGCTACAATACAGTCACTAACAACTGATTAAGGTAACTGTTATATTTTACGTACAATACTTTCCATATGCCTGTATTTTAACTAAAATTATATCCATAATAACTGCCAGTTGGTGCTACAGGTCCAGAACAAAATGCACTGAGTTCAAAATTAACTCAGTGTACTCCGTACACCATCTATAGTAAACGGCTTTGCGACAAGTGTTGTGATCTAAATCCCGATTGCACACCTGTAATAGAGCCACAGGGCTCGCGAGATATCGCAAATATATCGGCCTAGTACATAATGCATAGCCAACGAAACGCTCGTTTTAATAAGGTTTTTCTTCCTGTGTTTGCCCATTTAGTCACAGAGTTATATCCATGCGAGGCGCAGTTCATTCACAAAACCCCATTTAATGTATATCTGCATTGCACAATGTAATCACGGGAACATCTAGTTTAAACAGATAATACTATTAATGTCAACATTTGAAGTATGCCAAGACACAAAGAACTCACCTAAACACCGTCTATATACACATATTTACTGTACACACCACTACTTTTCTCGCAGGCATGAAGACTCCGCGGATAGTCAAGGTCATGCTGGATCGATCCTTCGTGCTTCCGAAATTCAGCTTTCTTACAACATTGATATTTTCGCAAGCGGCACCGAACGATAAGTACCTTCTACATCATCTGTTGGTAAGAATTGAACATTTCCGTAACTTTACGACTACAAAACGCCTGGCTATAATGTGTTATGTATATATTTTTCTACAGATATAAAATATATTTAACGACTATTGTCTTTGAGCAACCCTGATATAATTATGCAGGTAACAGTTGAATTACAAAGGTGTGGCTACTATGAACTGAATTGTTTATGAAACAAAAAAGAGTTATTTCCTTTGGTACAAACAAAAGTGATGATCAAAAATAAAATCTTGTTTTACAGGTTGGTTTTTAGTTTAGTTTTTAGAAAAGCTTACCTTAACTGTTCTCTTGGTTGCAGATGTTTTTCTAAAAACAGAAAAGAAACAGTAGTTGTAACTAAAAGAAACTAGTTGTATCTACAGTTACTGTAGGAAGTCCATGCAGCGTTCTGGTACTTGTAAATCGGAAGCCCCAGCGCCCCCAAAACGCCGACTTGCATTTGTATCACAAAAGTTTCATAGCTTCGGTTTAGAAGCCGAACAAGAATATGCAGAAAACATAAGGGAGGATAGTCCGGCCGACTGGAGCTTTTTCAAGCAGTTCAAAATGTCACTTTATAACAAAGAGTTGTGCTTAAACATATCTGTGATTCTGCTTTTAAAGATTTGTTCGCCAGTTTCAAATGTTAATTTCGTAAAACTGTTCAGACTTAAGTTGGTCGTGTTGGTAACGTCCTTCTAGTAATAATATTTTCGATCAACCCTTTTTAAACGCGTAACTGAAAGACTCTGCACGACGATGTAAGTGGCACAAGTGGTACAAAAATGTCTGCAATGAAGAAGATTTTCGGAGACGATGTTTCCATGGTATCACCGGTATTACAACCAGTGATCTTTACTGTATGCTTACCGTGCCTGCCACGCGGGAAGATAATGCTAAACTGTGTATGAGTAAGGCCGCTGTGGATGTGAGTATTATTCGAATGTGACCGGAATTGCCCACATCCCTCGTATCACAACTAGCGATGTCTACTGTTTGCTTATTGTGCCCCTCATCTTGAAAGATATTATCAGAAAAAGTTACACTAAATACTGACCGGAAGTAGAATCAGTAATGAACTTTTTTTAATAATAACAGTCTATTGCTATGTTTTATCATCTGATTCTTTTTTATTTATTTATTTCAAAAAGAAAAGCTGCAAACTTGTAGGATCTGACCTGAAGTATAAATGGGCGTTGGTGAGTTGCCGGATGGCAAATTGACAGTATTGTTTTAAATGAGGAGAACCTTGTTACATGTACGTAACTTGTCTTGTTTTCGAATTTTTCTGATAGACAATAAGAAGCTTTTATTCATCTGTGTATGGTTATACGGGTCATTTTTACCTGGATTATTTAGCGATTTGCTGCCTAAGATTCGCGTTTTTGCTTACGGATATAAATCAAACTTATTTTGTGGCGGAGAACTCGCAAAGATGTTCACACAAAAAAATCAGTGACTGTAAATATCATTCGACCGTGACTTAGATTGTCCATACAATCGGGGTTAATGCCAGCGACGATATTTTGCTGGGTGTTCACTATGCCCGTCATCTGGAGAGGTAATGCCGAGAGGTCCTTAGGGAAGAATGTAGTTAAATTTAGTTGAGTGATAACGGAGGCATGAAATAAAAGTTGGATTAAATGTAGAGACGGTGGTAATGTCAGTCGGGTTTATGGCGGAGAAGCATGCAATGAATGTAGGGTTAAATGTTGAGAGACATTTAGGTAAGATGGATGCTTAGAGGTAGGTAATGTAAGCATTTTTTACGTTCTAACGTTTAAAAAAAGAAGATATACATGGCATCAATGAATAGAAAATATCAAAGCCAAGTTAACAAAGAAAGTGCATGTATTAACGGGTAAATTTCTCAGAAGTTAATTGTCAAAATATGTATATCATGTTAATACTAGTTATAAGTAATTATTGTTTTTGTTTTGTAGTTTTGTTGTTGTTGTTTTTTGTTGATGTTTTTGTTGTTTGCTTGTTTTTGTTTTGTTATTTGTTTTTGTTTTTTTGTTGTTGTTTTTTTATTTATTTATGTGATTTGTTGTTGTTTTTGGTTGTTGTTTTATTTTTTGTTGTTTTTTTGTTAAACTGCTTTTAGTGGAAGTTTAAAGCAGTCCGGGAATTGGGTAATACCATTTTGTTTATTGTAAAATACGTCACCTTAGCAAGCAGCGGTAGGTGGAAATCGTAGATATAAAGGCTTGTTGATGCTATGTTTTAACTAACAGCCAAGTTGTTAACTTAGCCTAGCATATCATATTCTCCAACTATACCACCATAATGATCATCAACATCATCAGCATCGTCGACATCATATGAAAAATAAGAAGAAAAAAGGAAAGAAGGAAATTTCTGTCACTGGTGTATGGTAATATTATAAATTAGAGAAATATAGAATGACTTAATATATATTAAAGCATATTATACATAATCGCAGGAAGTCGTGTGTGTTTTTGTTACATCGCACCGACACAATTATGGTCATATTGGCGACGTCCAGTTTATTACTGGTGTATATTATTTATATGTACATTTGTACTACTATTACTACTACTACTTCTAATACTGCTACATGTATGACGGCTACTACTACTACTACTACTACTACTAGTAGTATTGCTGCTACAACTACTTCTAACACTACTACATGTATGACTACTACTATAACTACTACTACTACTACTGCTACTACTACCTCTAATACTACTACATGTATGACTGCTACTGCTACTACTACTACTACTACTACTACTACTACTGCTACTACTACTACTACTACTACCACTACTACTACTGCTACTACTACTTCTAATGCTACTACATGTATGACCCGGGATGGCTCCAGTGGTGGGAATGGGGGATGCACCCCCACCCCCACCCCCACCCCCACCCGCCACCAACCAGGTAAAAAAGTAGATTTGTGAAAACACATACATGTAAGCTTAAAAAATAATAAGCTTTTAAAGTAAATTTTGTCGATGTACTTCATTACACATTCTTCATTTTTATTTAATTAACAGTGCAAATCTGTGTTTATTCAAAGGGAGATAATTGGATCACGTCGTCTGGAGGTCCAGATTAAACTTCCGGATTAAGCCGATGGGTTATACACAGGTATTTATCCCCCCACCAACCAGGTAAAAGAGTAGAGTTGTGAAAACACATATACGTAAGCTTGAAAAACACTAAGCTTTTAAATTAAATTGTGTCTGTTGACTGCTTAGGTCCATATTAGGGTCCCTAACTGTGTATATATATATCTAGTATCTACTGCTATAAAATTGAATGGATCTTGATTCATACCGCCCCCCCCCCCCCCCTCCACCAAAATTTTCTGGATCCGCCCCCTGTGTATGACTCATACTTCTATTACTACTGCTACTTCTAATGCTACTATATGTATGACTGATAATACAAATACGAATAATAATAATAATAATAATAATAATAATAATAATAATAATAATAATTATAATTATAATTATAATTACAAAAATAACAATAATAATAATAATAATAATAATAATAATTCTACGTCTAATACTTAAACTAACACTACAACAACAATGCACCAGCATCAACAACATAGACTTCGTCGACAACATTACCACAATCAACTTTAGCAACACCATTTTCATAACCATTAAACATAAAAACAACAACAACAAGTGTTGCATCAAAAGGCTACCACTAACAATAACAACAATACCCGGATAAGCCAATGCAGAAATCGACAACAAAAACAACATTTTAATCAATAACAAACGCAATATCGGTAGTCTAACAGCACCCTCGTTAACAACATAACCATCATCTTCATCATGGACGCCACATTTTTTTTCAGCTGCATCGTAAACAAAAGTTATCAAATCAGCATTAATACAATCAAAACCAACATTAGCAGCATCGTTGTCCTTGTCATAAAACATTTTGTTGTTGTTGTTTTATATCTATAGAAGCGGCCAATAAGGGTCGTTACAGAGACGCCCAGCTAATTTTGTGGACAAATGTCTGGATAGAACCACTGGCACACTGCAAGTCAGCTGGTAGACCTTCCTGCATTAAGTCTTCCGCCCCGAACGGTACGCGAGCATTCGCGGTGAGATGTCAAGCTTGAAGCAGTCAGTGGAGTTACAAGTCGGCGACTTTGCCACTTCGCCGTTGACGACCCACATAAAACACTGAGTTAAAATGAAACTAAAAAAGGCAGAAAAAAGTAGAAGTGGAGAAACAAACTTATGTCACCTATTGTAGAGTAATAAAAAAGGAATAAAATAAAAAGAAATTAAAGCAGACGTTTTACAAGCACAATTAGTTTCATCAAAACAGTGCAAAACACGTCAAAACAATTCAGTATCAGCAACATTATAGCACCCATAACTGCAGAAGGAAGGGAGAAAGGAGGAGTGAAAGTTAGACTCCTCATCAGCATCATAAACAACAACGATGACTTCCAAACATCCAAAAATTAACAGTGCTATCGCCAGCAGCATTACCCTAATTTTCATCATCAACATCATCAGGCAAGTTGTATCAGCTGCATCAACAACACAAGATACCAACATCATCATCAACAGCAATATCACACGGACTATCATCAATATCATGATTAGCGTCAGCAGTTACCTACCCACAACCACCATCATTCACATCAGTAGCATCAACATCGTTATTACAGCAACAACATTATTTCCGCTGACTGTATTATTGTGAATAACAATAGCAACAACACCAACAACAGCCTCGGCTCCAGCTTAGGCAGAATTATAATCAGCAAAAAATAATAACAACATCAGCTGCAATATTATCACCAACAACAACAACACAACATCATCATCACCAAAATCATCATGATAATCGCAATAAGGAGATAAAAATGAACAAAGATAGCAAAACAAAATCCTAATAAAAAAGTACATACTGCAATAATATGTGTATTGTGCAAACTGCCGCGACAATCATTTGACATAAAACACCCTAGTAGACCATTTTTTCAAAGTAACGCCGACGTTAGGTGCGAAAATACACCGATACTTTAATGACAAAACAAACAAAGATGCGCCGTTGGAATATGTATCCGGAGCTTCTAGGTTCGACACACGGACCTTAAAGTGGTATCAGACAGTTTGCTTATATCAATATTGTAACAATATTTCTTCCCACTGTTTGGGGGAATTTAGGCATTAATTCGCAACCTATATTGTTAGACAGTACATATCGCAAAAAAAAAAACACTCTAAATGTTCATTCTTTTCACTTATATGAATAAGTGATCTTGGCTAAAAATAAACATCGACGTCAGAGTGGACTACCCGGATGACATTATAACGTGATCTCAAAAATTAGTTGTCATGTGGTTTCTTAGTTTAAAAATAGCCATCTCTGCAGCGTGGCACAGATAGGAAATACCTGTGTTTGCAATGACGATTGTGGTTTAATGCGTCGCTGTTAACACAGATCTATGGCATCAATGAACAGTATTTTGCAGGACTTTTTCAGATAACAATGACTTATATGGTTATTTGACAAAAAATATTTGGCCCAAACTGTCACTTACCACCTTTAAACTATTCTGAATATTTTAGACAAGACTACTTACAAGTACGGGGATCTCCAATGTTCAGCCAGCCATATATACATTTATATACAGTTATATTTATGTGTGAACACTAGCAATGTTTACTATGCAAGAAGTTAATATCCGAGGACTGCTTCTGCACAGGAAGTAGGCCATCAAGAAAACACTTCCCAATCGATTATAAATACATCATGCATGTAAATAAAATGTTGTCAAAATCCTACCTGTGATTTCTTCTAGCTTATGTAAAAAAGCTGTACAGTATAAACGTAATCATTGCGAGGAAAAGCGGGCTTTAAGGGGGGTGGGGTGGGGGGGGGGCTAACAGCGCGCCGCGTGAAGAGACAATTTTAGCAGAACCTTCCAAAAAGTTTGTTTTCAGTGTATATAGCTGCTCATTTATGGTGACAATAGCGACGTCTAGCTTTTTCGTGGAAGAAGAAACGATGCCAAAGAAACTGTTGGGATAGAACCACTACCGCTGTTTTAATTCTTGTTTTAAAATGTATTAATATTTTTAAAGACCTAAAAATGTATGTCCAATCTATGATTTTCTTTAATTTAATATTGTGTTTGTTAAATTAATGGAAACATTTAGAAATGTGAATTTCCTTCAAAGTATAGAGCAGTTCAACTAAAAAGAAATGTCATCTTTGAATGATCAAAAACCCTACTAATATACCTAATAGACTTTTACCAATAATTATTCTATAACAAAATTGACATTTTTTTTCTGAAATAAAAAAAAACTGTTTTTGCTTAAAACCATGAAGGTTCCTTGTTGGTTTAGTTTATTTGCAGAACATCTATGCTATGCTAAAGTTGACAAGAGACCAATAATTACACAGTAAATATGAATTGAGCAGAACAATTGTATGCACTGTAATAAATCTCTATAGAGATACACGCACTAATGCGATAAAGAAAGGTCAATACATAAATGCCGTTTGACGGCACGGGAAAAACGCACTACATGAAAAATGTTGTCAATGTGTAGCTTAGACTTTAAAAAGGGGCACTTAGAAAGTACTTTTCTAGCATGGTAATGGGGTATCATAATCGATGCAGAAACATGAGATTAGAGATGGTATAAAAATAGATGGTTACTTATCAGTATTGATTAATATAATAGTACATAATAACAAACTTAAAAGGTGGAATACGCTATTTAAAGTTGTTATGAAGAAAGATCTAGAATTCGTGTCCTTAAAATCAGATTTATAACAAAGTTCGTGGGTAAAATCCCTTTGGACCGTCAGTAGGACACCGAAATCATCGTCTGCTCGAAGCAGCGGATATGACATGGTGGGTTAAAAGTGCACTTGCACAGAGTACGGAAAAGGGGTAATAAAAAGGAGCACAAAAAAAACGACTGGAGGAGACAAGAATAAGGCTAAATAAACACCAGTCAAAGGATGCTTTCCTTTAAACAAATTAATAACTTGAATTCAGCAAAGTCAAGACAGATTAAGAAATAAACAGCTGTACTCACATCAAATCCATCTAATCCGATTGTCCTATAACTATGCTGTCCAGGTAAAGGACAGGTGGATAAAAATGTCATATCACTTCTGCTACATTGAAAAGTCATAATGAAAACTTTCTAAATGTACGATATAATTACACTATAAACAATGTCAAAACACACTTTTACACGTCACAAAAACCTTTTAAAAAAATAAAATAAGTGTTCAATAAAGACAGGTAAGATTTCAAACGAGCTCTCATCACAGTTGGCGCGAGCTACCACATCGAAAGTGCGCGCAGTTTGATTTCATTGAAAAATATGAGACACCGATCCTGATTTGTTGTTGTGTTTACAAATTTGAGACATCCACTCTGATTGGCTAAAATAAATAGGACACTGTTTGATACAGTATTCGATGTTCGTTAAAAATATAAACAATCTGTTTGTCTTCCTTAAATGTTTAAATACACATCTTACATTTTAAGATAGATTTTTCGAATGACAAACTAATAATACAGAATCGACAAACATCCTTTCTCTTCGTAAATGCTGGATACAATTTAATAAACGATCGCTTATTTGTCGATTCAGGGTCAATCCCCACTAAGCTTATACTAAAAAGTTGCAAAATTACAAAAACAATGTGTGGAGTTATTGCTGTTTTGACGACGTTAAGTAAGCGGAGAAGCGAAAAAGAACTAAAGAGAGAGAAAGATTGGGAGGGAGGGAGGGAGGGAGGGAGGAAGAGAGAGACAGATTATGTCTATACGGCAACTGGAATTATTGTAAAGAAATTTTAAAAGTTGTTGCCATTGAAACATATACATTTCCAGTTACATTGTTCCACACCTTTTCTTTTCCATATTCAGTCCGATGTATGGAAGAATTTTTCATTGTATGTACGGCTAGAATGATGGATGTTGGATATTAAAATCATTGTATGAGTGGGTGGAAGGATGGGTTAATAAGCCTATGGATGGATGGAGTGATAAATGGATGTATGTGTGGATAAATTCATTTATGAATGAATGGTTGCATGTCTGGATGCGGGTACGGAAGGACGGACTAACGTACTTGGACACATTTTATGGATGAATGTATAGATAGATAGGAAGAAGGAATGATGAATGGTGAACGAATCAGTGAATGGGTGGATTAATTAATTAATGGCTACATGAATTGATGGATGGTACTAAAGGTGGATGGCTGGTTATGACAGACTATGAAGAGACAAGTAAATGGATGTATAAAGAGGTTGTGG
Source organism: Sinonovacula constricta (assembly GCA_007844125.1). Taxonomy (NCBI): domain Eukaryota; kingdom Metazoa; phylum Mollusca; class Bivalvia; order Cardiida; family Solecurtidae; genus Sinonovacula; species Sinonovacula constricta. Next base: position 2,425,208 of record CM017558.1, on the reverse strand, counting down.
GAACCGGTGGATATATAAACACCAGAAAACATGGAAAAATATCTACAATGTTCATCCTTTGGTATATTACATTTCAAATATTGAAAATTACCCTTTCATAGAGTTTTAAAACATTTTTCATTAATATGTAATGTCCTTTACAGGCAATTTAGTGTCTATTATCAACTTTACTATCGCAGTTACAGGAACAATGTGTCACTAAGGAAAAAATATTTGAAAGCAATATAATGGACTTTCATTTTTATATTTATGTGACAGCAATATAAAGGCATATTTTCTATTTCTATGTGAAGCAGCATACTGGCAATATTGTCAGTTTCACACTTACCTGAAAGCAATATGAAGTATATTATCTTTGTACACCTCTAAGAAACCAATATAAAGACATGCATCACTTTATGATTTAAGTCATACGTTTCTTTTGTCACTTCTGTGAATGGAATACAAAAACATGAGAATGAAATTGTGCCGAAGTTCATAAAAATGACTAGTTTTGATTTATTAAACGTGGTATGTGCATATATTATTTTGATATATATATATATATATATCATTTTCTGATACTTATGTATTTATATGAGAAATATCAAAATGTAGCAAGCGGCAAATATAACGCCAAAACGTACATGTTCATTTTGTGAGGCCAGTCAATGTGTACATAGAAAATTTGGCACACATTGGTAAATTGGAGTAAATGTAATTAAACATTTAAAACGAAATTTTCAAACTTTTGAACATTTGTAAATAAAAGTACTATAGCATTTACCACAATAAATATCCTAATTAAAAATATATTTCCCAATTATTATCTTATTAATTTCACGATATAACAAAGATTGTGGATTAATATCAGCTGCGTGTTTGTTTGCGCTTTAGTCTAATAATTCATTAGTTGTTCCCCTTTGTCTTACATTATACCTTAAATTACGCTATTCTTGGAAAGAGATTACTTTAAACGTGTCTGATTTTGACATTGTCTGTTGTTGTTGTTTTATGCATTGACGATGACGTCACTGCTTTTGTCGTTCTAGTCCCATCTTGTTTCCAAACTCCCCGCATTGATTACTTCCCTTGACAGTACATTATATCACTGCCACCAGCAAGTTTTTCGCCCAAATACAGGCGGATAGTTTTTTTTTGTTTTTGTTTTTCTGGACTTATCTCCTCAAAATATAGTATTTTTCCTTTAAAAATATTAATTTATCATATTAAAAGTAAAAAGTAATTTAAAATATGAAAAAATATGAAATTATGAAAGTCAAATTTCACCGTACTGTACAGAATACAACGTACTATACATACAGAAAACTAAACATGGATGATCACCTCCTCACTGATTGTGCTGATTGTGCAAGCGAATTTCAGTCGACATTGCAACTTAAAGACAAATTGAATATTAAAATCCCGTCTTTGTAATCAGATACATTAAAACGCCGCTTTTTCTCGTCACATAAAAAACAATTTTGACTCGCTTTCTTTCGTGGCGTGTTTCAAACTCCCCGCAGTGATTACTTCCCTTGACAGTACATTATATCACTGCCACCAGCAAGTCATTCGCCCAAATACAGGCGGATAGTTTGTTTGTTTGTTGTTGTTTTTTCTGGACTTATCTCCTCAAAATATAGTATCTTTCCTTTTGAAATATAAATTTATCATATTAAAAATAAAAAGTAACTTAAAATATGAAAAAATATGAAATTCAATCTCCTCACAGCGATTACGTCATGCTACTTAAATAATAATATAATGTACTGTCAAGGGAAGTAATCACTGCGGGGAGTTTGTATGAAATTATGAAAGTCATATTTCACCGTACTGTACAGAATACAACTAATTTTATTTATTAAAATCCCGTCTTTGTAATCAGCTACATTAAAATGCCGCCTTTTCTCGTTACATAAAAAACAATTTTGACACACTTTCTTTTGTGGCGTGTTTACGGAGGCCGCCATGTTTACCTTCACGTGATACCCTATCGTCACGTGATCCTTGCTCCTTGCTGGGGGCAGAGATTTAAGTAGCAACGCGTGACGTAATCGCTGTGAGGAGATTGGGCGTGTTTATGGAGGCCGCCATGTTTACTTCACGTGATACTCTGTCGTCACGTGATCCTTGCTGGGGGCAGAGATTTAAGTAGCAACGCGTGACGTAATCGCTGTGAGGATATTGTCTTGTTTCTTATTGATCCATAATGTTATTGTGTACGGTTACTCTGTGATTTGTGACAAATCTTTACCACAAAAGATCGTCATAGTTTATCCCTCTAGAAAGTCGTTATTTAGTAAATTTGTTGTTTTTCTATTATTATTTTTTATGTCTTTTTTTATAAAATGCGTTTACAAGAGTTTTTAAACGGGATTGGATACTCTTAGTTTGTATCGATATTCCAAAAATGCGTCGCTTAAGCAGGTTGCAATAGCTGGAAATTGACGATATAAAGGCTTGTCTATGATATGTTATTGACTTAGAGCCAAGTTGTAAATTAAAAAGCCTAATGTTTGTCCGGAATTAACAAGCAGTAAGGCGTTAAATTTTCAACTGTGACTTGTATCTTGCACCAGAGTGGGATATTAATGGATTGTGGAAAAATGCCTTGTGTAGAGTGGGTTTATGACAACCAAAATTAAATATTGTCAAACATTTCGTTGTAGTAGATATATAAGGTTGCTTGTCAGTTTCGGAAAAGTCATCATCCTTTAGTTTAGGAGTTAACGGTGTCTCAATGACAACGTCATAATGTGGAATTATCGGCCCTCAATTACAATGTCAAAGTGTGGAATTATCGGCCCTCAATTACAATGTCAAAGTGTGGAATTATCGGCCCTCAATTACAATGTCAAAGTGTGGAATTATCGGCCCTCAATTACAATGTCAAAGTGTGGAATTATCGGCCATCTATTACAATGTCAAAGCGTGGAATTATCGGCATTCAATTACAATGTCAAAGCGTGGAATTATCGGCCCTCAATTACAATGTCAAAGTGTGGAATTATCGGCATTTAATTACAATGTCAAAGTGTGGAATTATCGGCCCTCAATTACAATGTCAAAGTGTGGAATTATCGGCCCTCAATTACAATGTCAAAGTGTGGAATTATCGGCCATCAATTACAATGTCAAAGTGTGGAATTATCGGCCCTCATTTACAATGTCAAAGTGTGGAATTATCGTCATTTAATTACAATGTCAAAGCGTGGAATTATCGGCATTCAATTACAATGTCAAAGCGTGGAATTATCGGCCCTCAATTACAATGTCAAAGCGTGGAATTATCGGCCCTCAATTACAATGTCAAAGTGTGGAATTATCGGCATTTAATTACAATGTCAAAGCGTGGAATTATCGGCATTCAATTACAATGTCAAAGCTTAGAATTATCGGCCCTCAATTACAATGTTAAAGCGTGGAATTATCGGCCCTCAATTACAATGTCAAAGTGTGGAATTATCGGCCCTCAATTACACTGTCAAAGTGTGGAATTATCGGCCCTCAATTACAATGTCAAAGTGTGGAATTATCGGCATTTAATTACAATGTCAAAGCGTGGAATTATCGGCATTCAATTACAATGTCAAAGCGTGGAATTATCGGCCCTCAATTACAATGTCAAAGCGTGGAATTATCGGCCCTCAATTACAATGTCAAAGTGTGGAATTATCGGCCCTCAATTACAATGTCAAAGGTGTGGAATTTCCATATTATATTAAATAGTTTTATTAACTGCATAACAGAATGTTAAACTCTAAGAATTCTCACTTCTGATGGGTTTTAACGGAACTTTGGAGGAGAATCAAATAAGTGAACTTATTATTTTTATTAAAACTTATAATTATGCAACATGCAATAAAACCCGACGTAGTAATTAAGTGATAGTATTTAATTGTAACCATCAAAGCATTTGTTATTGTATTTTCTGATAGAATCGATTCATAAAGCACATACATACATATTAATACATATTATTTTTTAGGTCTTGCTCTTAAACTAAGTGACTCTTTACAGATGAATTATGCTGTCTTTATATTATTTGCCATTTCAGTCCGACTTCGGATGCTTGATTGAGAAAGGTTGCTATAAGTTGGGGCTTATACAAATGATTTCGTAAATGTACGATAATAACCTGTCCTCTTCATAATAATATTGCAGCAATGAACATGTTTCTTGGGCCTGGGACTTGAACCCAGATCTCCAGATTACGTAATCTGGTGTTCGACCATTGAACCAGCCCAGTTTTATGTCCAGAGTGCATTATATTGAAATCAAATTAACCATTGGAATTTTATCATATTAATGTTGCTAGGAGACATCAGGTGTCTGTCTGTGAAAAACCCCTGGCGCATCGCAGGTCAGCTGGAAGACCTTAACACACATGAAACCGGGACTCGAACCCACGTGGTGTGGGACTGAAGAGTTACAAGTTTTCTTACTGCTCGGCCTCGGGTTTCCCTTATATCGGAATATAAATACTCAGTAAACAAACAAAAAGCAACAGATGAAATAAAAGCAGAAAGTTATAACAATAAAAACTTGCATAATTAATAATTTTAAGAGAAGGCATATATAATTTGGTTATGTTAATAATATAAGTTTTTATTTCGTCTTCATTACAAGATACTTTTTCCGTCATTTATTGTACAACTGTCATCAGTTCGGCGAGTGATTTGTCAATCATCAGATCAGAAATCGTGTAATACGATCATCATCTGACAGTTTGTACTTGCACAAGACGAAAGCAAACTAAGTGAAATAGTGACAACAGCACCGAGATGAATTATTACACAAAATATCAATAATATTTTATCAGGGAAACCACGGAACAAGAAAATGAAAATAACACTTTTAACACATGTACAATTATTTATACAAGATGAAACAAGTTTATTGAATGGTATATTTTGAGATTGATTTTATAAAAAAAAAGAAAATCAATATAATGAATTAATTTTAATAATATAAAACGTTCGTCTCGACTTCATAGCGAGATGAATCTTCTTTCTATCGTTTATTGTACAACTGTCATCAGTTCGGCGAGTGATTTGTCAATCATCAGATCAGAAAAAGTGTAATACGATCATCATCTGACAGTCTGTACAGCTAGCTTTTTTTCAACTTAAGGAAGTATCAAATGTTAATATCATGGAGAATACTTTGATTTTCTGCTCCTGGGCAATTTAAGACAGCCTTTAGTAAGTTGGCTTTAAATATAATAAGTTTATTTTTAGCGTATACGTTGGCAATACATTAACAACAGTTAATTATATAAGGTCGAAAGTATTTTTATTTTCACAGTAGTTACAATCCATCGCCATAGCACAAATCTGTTTGGTCCTAGGCTTGAGCCCGGACTCAAACTTCATGAGCCGATTAAAAGAAAACAAGTTCATAAATGTTTGATAACAACAGAAAACACGCGTGACTGTGCTTTTAGCCCCCAAACAAATTAGTTTTTTCTTCAAATAGGTAATTATCAAAGCATAATTTGGGGAGTATTTATGCCTTATAAAGCAACACAAAACTGTCATCAGTTTGAATTTGTCAACCAATATAATAGAGCTCGTGAAAAGGGGTCATCCGCTGACAGTATGTAGCTTTAAGTCTTTAAACGAAATAAACAAATTGCAATACGGCGGCTAAATAAAAGCTGAAATACATTTAATATTTAAACACCGCCATCACCCGAAATATCAGTGTTGAAGGTCAATCGTAAACATCTCCAATGTCCCCTAAGTGACATCACGGCCTCCTGGTCGTCGAATTCAATCTTATGGTGTTGGGTAAAAATAATTTCCGTCATGTTTTATCTGATCTACCATAGCCTGCTACCTCCTAAGCAACTGGTCCCGGGATTTAAACCGTCATCTCCGAGACCACGTGATCCGGTATTCTGATGTTAAAACAACCCGATTTTGCAACAAAACATTTCCATCAATAAACCAATATTCAAATAATACTCAACTGTTATATTTTAAATTCGTTATGAGATGCAAGTTATTGATAAAACCACGAATAACACTCAAACTTGAATTTTCGTTTCCGCCTTTTTGAGAATGTTTAGAATTGTATGTAACTCTAGTGAGTTGACTTCCTTGAAGTGAGAACTGTAAGTCAATATCAACGAGTCGTATAACCCATCGACTTTAGTCCGGAAGTTTAATCTGGACCTCCAGACCACGTGATCTTACATCTCTTTTTGAATTACAGATTTGCATTGTTAATTAAATTAGGTTAAGAACAGGGACTTGTGTAATGAAGTACATCGACTGTTCGTATTCTAAACATAAATTCTTATAATACCGATATTTTTAGATGTTTTTTATAATTTGAAATTGAAAAATACAGATAAATTAAATTATAATTAATTATAATACACAACACACAACTGCCATCAGTTCGGCGAGTGATTTGTCAATCATCACATCAGATATCGTGTAATAAGATCATCATGAAGCAGTGTGTGTATGTCAGGGTTATGTTCAATTATCTAAAATAATCAAAATCTTACAGAATTTCGTGTTCGTTTTAACAGGTCAATAATAAATATAAATTGTCGGCATGGACTTATGAGTATCAACACATTAACCGAATATATGAGTATTTAAAAATTAACTTCTTAGTCACCACCTCGCAGGCTCGATCCACGATCAATCAGAAAATGCAATGTTAAGAGGTATCCTATTTGACCTGCTGTGCGCAGGAGGTTCTACAAAGCAGGTATGGATCCAGGGGGTGTGGGCTGGGTGTGTGGGTACGCATGCCCCCACCAACCAGGTAAAAGAATAAAGTTGTAAAAACACATACATGTATGCTTTAAAAAATACACAGATTTTAAAGTAGTTTTTGTCTGTTGACTGCTAAGGTCGAAGTATGGGTCACTTTCTTGGTATACATATATCAAGATCCATTCAACTTTATCACAAGTTGAATGTATCTTGGTTCATACCCCTCCCCGTCCCCACCAAAACTTTCCGGATCCGCCCCTGCTACACAGACATGTGTCAAGCGTCTCTCACCATCTTTAATAGAATATCTGAGCGCCTTTATAACAACGTCACTGCGAGATTTTACAAACAATTCCAAACATGGCGTATTTAATTGAAAACATAATTTACAGATAGTTGAGTTTTGCAGTCGTTTTTCTTACCATCCAGTGCGGCTCTTGTTATCTCTGTATTGTAATTCAGGGTGACACATCACGTTTAAACCCCTCTGATAACAGCAGCGTTCTCCCGTTTAATGAACCCAATGCCACGTGCAGATAACGGGGCATGTTATCTCCAAACCACGTGACACCGCAATATATTCACAAGCACGTGTTCAATAATAGTGACCTACATCGTAAATGAGAAGATTAATCTTATTTGAATTTTATTTGAATCAGCTATGACAAAAAGGTGTAGATCTAGATTAGCAAGGTACCGTAAGAATATGTTATAAGCAACCAAATGAGTACTTTTAAAGGTAATTCCCTTGAAATAACATGTTAAACATTTACAAAGTTCACTCAGAAAGTAATTACAAGTTTGCTTTTGATTATTTTAAATAAGATTTGGTATTCTTAATAAAGTAGTTACGTTCAGGAAGTGTGCAACACCACAACACCGGTTAGATGCGTGCACAACACCAACCACTTCCGGTCTTCTCAAGTATCAGCAAGTGGTCGTATGAAGGATTCGGTTAACTTGTGTGCATCAGATTAAATGCATAGATTTGGTGCAAATGTTTGTTGTTTATTCGTTACAAATTTAGGCCTTAGGGTTCGAAGATTCAAGCATTTCACATGCGTTATCAGCTAAACGTTAAAATAAAATGACAATGATAAAGGAAAATAAGTAATTACAAAATAAAATTATATGAAATCATTGGAATCTTGTTCTTTTTTATTTCAGTATAAATTTCCAGTGTGAAGACTGTGGTAAGGTACACTAGAAGGGCAGGTCACTGCTGCTTGGAGATGCATAGCTTGTTTGAACATTTTTGAGTTGCTAGACGTCTCGCGATCATTTACAACAAGGTAAACATGGGAAGATATCATTTGTAAAGGGGAATGTTTGCCATTCCTGTAAAAAAGAGTTGATGTTATTTTACCGTTGTATAGCAAGAAAAATAAATGGTATTGTTTTCAAAATGAAAATTAAAAATAAATGAGAAAAACGAATGATGAAATAGATTCAAAGATGCAGCAATATATTCATCACAGATGTTTTCATATAATAGCCTGTGACTTAGACACTAAATTCATTAATGACATATAAATTCTCTTCTGCAGCAAAATGCAGCAGGTTCAAAAATGGGAAGCAGAAGCTAGGCCGTGATAGAAATTAAAGTCTAAAATTTGACAGTGAGTTGGTGTTATTCAAAGAAATTCATTTGTTTCGAAAACAATATATAACAGTAAATGAATTGGAATAAAAGAAAAAAAGTTTCCCACCTCTTTTGCACGTAGATCATTGCATTAATGTGGCTAATCGAATTATCAGTTTAATAAATCGTCTTCCTTTTTAAGTAAAACGAAATATACATATATGTATATGCCGCTATCAAACACTTAATTTTACATAAACATGACGCTAAAATGAAATATATGTGATCAAATTAAGAAAATCTCTCACCGTTGATGCCGCCTCTAGCTGCTCCACGTGTTTCAATTTTAAATAGGACATTGGTTATATGTAGGCGTGCTGCGGAAGGATACTTTACAATAGTGATTAGGTCAGAGATAACGTTTAACTTCCTCGAGATCTAGCTTGATTCAACACGACCTAGAAATTAAATGACAAAAATTAGAACATTAAGTGGCATCTAATTAATCAAAATCGTTATCTTTCTATCCTTGGTTTTAATAATAGTATATAACTACAAGCGTAAAACATCGCAGTTCACATTCCCCGATGGAACTATTTTTTGGCAACAACGGTTATTTGGTCGAGAAGTAAATGTATGATAGCGGACACTTCAAAACTCGAGCTGTGGCACGTCTGCGCGTCTCTACCATAAGGGCCAGCAGCCTTATCAATATGCAAACAAATTCGCCATTAACCGGGCATATCCAGAGTCCATAGAAGCGTATGCAGTGACCTCGCTCTAATACTGTCCCAAGGTATATAGATGACACGACGCTGCATGATTGCTAGTACATTCTATGATACTTTAAACGCAATATGCATCATGGCACAGCTACATGTATGTCTATTCAGTGCAACCATATCTGGGGAAAATAACTATTTATTCTCTTTCACAATTAAGATGAAGCAATAAAAGGGTTATAACATGCAAAAAGATTCTGCGTGATGTAAGACTCAAATTTGCCTATCTGTAACCCGCAAATTTCACTGAAATAATTATGTACTTCCGGTTTAAACATATGATACTATCATTTGGCATATAGGTGTTCGCGATTAATTTCAAGTTTCCCATTCTACATGTTTTCAGCTTTCTTTAAATCAAGAGATTAAGACTATCTTTAAAAATTAATATTTCGTTTGGCTATCAACATTAAACGACAATCGATACGTTAACAATAAAATTATTGTAAGTTAGTTTGCGGTTTTAGTGATGCTTTAATATGCTGATTGTTCAACACACTATCCATGTAAGGGTTTATATTTCTTTGTTTAGCATGTATTTTGTGTAGTTGGGAAATTGAAGCTCGAGTAAATTAATTTAAAAGAAATATCCACATTATACTTATATTGTCCGAAAGAACCGGAAAGACGCTAACACTAACAAGTACTAACAGTGGTTCAAAATTAAAAGTGCCAATACCCATCCACAAGAACATTTGAAAAGGTATTTCAAGTATTTGTTGATCAATTAATTTAGAATTACCATACTTAACAAAGTAAACGAATCAGTAAAAATAATCTTCTAAATCAGTCATTATCATGTTGATATCTAAGTTAACTTATGCCATTTCTTTTGTAATTTCTAATTACTGGGTTTCATTTTCATTGTATACTTTGTGACATAAAAACATAAACACTAAAATAGTTACTAATTACAGCTTGCATTAAGCATTGCGATGGATTAGAAAAAAAATTAAACCTTATTTTCAAATAAGAAACATGAGAAATATTTTAAAACAAACATTGAATATATCGTTTCAAACATATCATTTGATTCTAATTCAAAAATATAAAATACCTACACTCAAGGGAGATAACTTGACTTTCGTTAAGTTAAGTTATCTCCCTTGAGTGTATGTATTTTCATATTATAATTATGAGAACAATTCACAATTTCATTATTATTTTTTTTATATTGTAATGCTAAAAGCACATTTATTTATTAATCTCCTACATCACCATACAACCGCGTGTGCCTGCTGCAATCTGAAATGTTCTCAGTAGTGAAAAGGGTGGAAAAATCTTTTATTTTCTAAATCCACTATACTTTTTGGAAAATAGCATAGCTTCCGTTTATAAACGAAAACCGGATGTACGCATGAAGACAGTGATAAGTTATCATGGTTAAACGATTACCTGAAAGATGTTTGGCCCACAAAGCACTGATAACTTAAGCTTGTATAGAAAATGGATTGATATACTCCGGGGTTTCGTTTGATTGCGTCTAAGGACCATTTGATGTCAGATAATGGCTAGATAAGGGTAGGCTACTCTAGCAGCAGACATAAGACCTAAGGCATAAGCGTTAACAAATATGTGTATAAAATAAATGATGTCAACAAAACAGTTATTTCTATAAATGAAGAAGGGCTCATTCTTAAGGCCCATGAAAATCGATATATAGACCCTTTCAGTTACTCGCCCTAAGTCAAACAAGAGTTGCGTCCCGCGAACGGATATGACGTCATACGAGGATTGAAAACAAAAGGCTACTATAGTATTTATAAGCGAATTTTCGTGCTGTTTTAACGTAAGTATGTGCTTTATTTATTTTTCAGAACTCAGAAAATCACCTTATTCAAAGACAGTGATAATCTGTTTTAATTTACAGTAAAAAAAATATGAATAAATCAGGAAATCTGGGATAGTTCGTCTTTTTTCCAGACGAACTGCAACTGTCATACCAATGAAAGTAAATAATAAAAGGCTCTTCAAAATTACTTAAAGACCCTTTGAAATGGTAGCTGGAGTGGGAAATGGTATTTATAATCGCATGTCTCTCTTGTATTAGATCACGCATGATCCATGCTGCAGAGATAGCTATTTTTAGATTAGTTTTGGGATAACGTTCGCTCTGACGTTGATATCTATTTTTAGTAGACTGACATCTCTATCATGCTTATTTATATATTTGGGAAGAATGAACATTAAGTATGTGTTTTTTTTTCCATTTTGTACTGTAAACCAATATAGGTAGTGTTGAAGATTGTCTTTACTTAGACTAAAGTATGGATTTTTGCTGAAATTATGCCCATATAATGCATATTTCCCAAAGCAGGGGTAATATATCATTACATGTATTTGATATAGACAAAATGTCGGATACCACCTTTAACATAGCACCTCTTGTTTATATTTTAAAATTTTATTCTTAGTTCATGTAACAATCTTGGTCTTTAATGTGCAAATGTTTATATTCAAACAGCAAATGTTTATAAATCCAGTGATGGATTCGAAATCAAAGAAAAATAGACAAATGATGGAATTCAGATCTTGAACAGTCATATCATATGCTGACTTGCAATTAATGTAAAATTTGCATCCGATAAGGCTTGTATCTATCGCGGAATTCTCCATGCTTACAATTTTATACAAGTAACAGAATATTTCTTTTTTCAGAAAAAAAGAAAGACATAAAATATCAGTCACCTGATCATGGCTAGTCCCGTTGGCGAGATTCCAACTCTGAATTTAAGTGACAGCATAGTCAAAAGCTTCACCATCATGCAGCTGCAGTTGTGATAAGGTATGCTATTAATATCATTTATTGTCACTTTATACTTCTGAAATCACTTTCCTAGACTTTTTGTCAGAGCAACAGGGCTGTATCAAGAACGGCAGAATCACTGAGGCATGCTTTTCTAGGCATGATGGGGAAAGCTGGGGCTGCCCTCGAAAATTTTACTGTCAAAATGTGACTTTTTGTCACAGCTCAAATTTTGTGCGCCTCAGCATGGCTATGGGCCTATGCTCAATCATTTAGTCTAGTATTACTTGTGTGGTAAATGTTAATTGGAAAATAAAGCTTGTGATTCAGTTTTAAATAAGTCTGGTTTATTAAAGCCCAAATCTATAATGGCCTGCTTCAGAGGGCCATAAGTTGATGGTTGTTACTCCCCAACAATCTTATACTGATCATTATTGATATGTTCTATGGATTGCTTTCTCTTGGGTCAAACCAGTATTAATGTAAAAAATCAGAGAAGATTCTTACCACATGATGGTCTGTTTGGCTCCTGGTAAGATGTGTGAAAAACAAATCTCTAATTTTTATTGGGGGAAATCCACTAATGAGAATTTTAGTATAGAATATTATTCACACAGTAAAACGAAAATCCTCTATGTATGGTAATAAAATAATGGGAACAAAAACAGTTTACAGGCTGGTGCAAGCTGTTCACATATTGTAAGAAGTATGGAAACTGCCAGTACACCATGTGATAAGATTATTTTCCCAAGAATTATCATAATGTTTACCCAAATAGTGATAATGGTATTTTGTGTAATATTGGGAAATCAGTGTCTTTAAAAATATTTTTGATTTATGTGAATCACAAAATCAGTTCAACACAAACTAAGTCAGTCATAAAAAGGGATTAGGGATTAGGGATTAGCCGGCATTTTTGCCGATACTGCGCAGCGACATTTCTATCATTATAGCACAGGGGCACTTATGAGGTGCCCAGGGACTGAACCCGGCCGGTCCATTATACTGACACCGACGAGTCAGGCGTAATGCTGTCCCCTTAGCCCCGAGCGTTAGGAGGGAAGCCACTACTACCAACTTTAAAGTCTTTGGTAAGACCCGGCGGGGTTCGAACCCACGACCTCCCGATCCGCAAGCCGACGCTCTACCAACTGAGCTATTGTGGACGGTCTCAGTCATAAAAAAAACTATATAATATATATATTTAAATATATATTCATTTTTAATTCAGGTTACTGTGAATGAGATTCCTGGAGTCCAGCTTCCAAGAGCGCCAGAGAAATGTAAATTGAGCGAATTGAGGATTTGATTGAAAAGTAGATGCCAAACAGTGAAGTCAAAAGAAGCAAGCTTTTACCATCAGAATAGACTCGGATCAGCATGCAAGGTGTACTGTGTTTGCTATTCGAATAATATAATTTATTCACTTATTATATTTATACCTCTCTGTGATAAGAATGAATAAGGGTAAAGGTTACTGTTATTTAAAATCCTTCCAGGAGGTTTACCTGGAAGAATCTCAAACCATATTTATTTTCATGAGATTTTTGTGATGTTTTTGTACCTGAATTGTTCAGTTTCATGATTTGATCCTGATGTGCATATTTTTTTTATCTTAAAACCATGTTTATTAATATTCATGTGATTTGGGGGATGCTTGTGCAATTGAAATGGCCAGTTTCATGATTTGCCTTCTCACTGCTTTTATTTTCAAGCCTGTTGTTTAAATGAAATAAATTTTATCTGTTACTGGATATGCTTTGTGCTGTTATTTGTTACTACTGTCATTTTATAATTGTAAGCATAAAATTACTTGGTTTTGGTAAAAATTCTAATGTTTATTCATAAATAAATGGATTTGATTCGTTTTGAATCCAGTTACTTGTGAGGGATGGGATTCGCCGGCATTCTTGCCGATACTGTGCAGCGACATTTCTATCATTATAGCACAGGGGCATTTATAAGGTGCCCAAGGACTGAACCCGGCAGGTCCATTATACTGACACCGAGTCAGGCTTAATGCTGTTCCCTTAGCCCCGAGCGTTAGGAGGGAAGCCACTATTACTAACTTCAAAGTCTTTGGTTTGACCCGGCCGAGGTTTGAACCCGCGACCTCCGATCCGCAAGCAGACGCTCTACCAATGGAGCTATTGCGGCTGGTTCCACTTGTGAGATCATTACAATCTGTGGATTGATTGCACAACAAATAAAAATGAAATTGAGAGCAAAGAAACTATCCATCATCTCACATTCCATTAATGGTAGCAGCTAGATTTGCTGGAAATAAAACAGATTTTATGTCCACATGAAAATGTTGTACCAGTGGTATTTATAGCTTTTGCATGAAAATTAGCCCCCACGTAGTCAAATGTTACCACAGTTGTTGGGGCAGACTTTCCTTTGGTGGCTGTTTTACAGATTTACTCCAATTTAACTGATAATGAATGGTTCCAACAAGAAATAATTCATCATTTTTTTCTTCATTCTTCAAACTTTTATTTTTATACAAATAATCTTTTTTACAAGTATATGAACTATCAATAAAAATATACAATAATGTTCTACCTTGAATAATGTTATATACATCTAACTAATTATTGATGAACATGTAAGCCCTATAATTTATGTATGCATGATAACAGTGGAAAAACAGTTCTAGTCCAACAACACTGCAATATTAACACAGCATTTACCATGTTTGTAATGATACAGAATTTATAATTTACTGAATAATTAATGACAAACCTCATTAAGACCACCCCAGTTTTAAAATTCCTTTGCCCAGTACCAAATATAGTCTTCATTGTAGGATTGTAAAGCAGACTGTTTTAATTTCCAGGACGTGATATAAAAGGGTCCTGGAACAGTGTTAGCAAGGCCCAGACAGTCCATATTTGATTTATTGTTCCAAACAGAAAAACTGAAACAACCTGGTCAAAAATATGAAAGTTTTTTATTTTGTTAATGGCTCTTTCTACATGAATTCTTTCTGCTGCTATATTTTGTGTCATCCTAACCTCATTACCAGTCGTTTGATCATATTGTCTTAAGAAGTGTGGAATATTTAGTCTCACTGATTTATTATCCAAAAGATCTTGAATGTCAAATCCCTTGTCGGCCATTACACTGTGACCTTTCTCAAACTCAAGCCCAAGGAAACCACTGCGCAGTGTAATTTCTCTATCAGCGATATTGCCATGACACAATTGGCTAACAAATGTTATGCTACCCGAAGGTGAGATTCCTACTAAACCTTTTAATGTATTGGCACTCTTATAATTACTGTAAGTCTTTTCAAAAGCAGTGATGATGTCATCTCTATCTTTATTTCTGTACAGTCAATTATCACTCTTGTTGTCATTCCTGACCTGCAAATAAATAAATACATGCCACAGCTTAACAAAAAAGTTTTAATATTTTTATATACTTTTTTTCACTCAATATTTCATATGTATTCTCTTTATGTTTGTAAATAATGTTGTTTATTTTTTTTAACTACAGTTTTAATATCTAATTTTCCAAAAGAAAATTCTAAAAATAATTCTTGAAAATAAAGGCTTGTATCATAAAATACATTTTCATTACCTAAGGGGTTATAGTCGCTGACTTGAAACTCCTCAGCCCCTCACCGCAAGGGTTCGAGTCCAGGACGGGGTGAAAACTTTCATGTGAGGGGGTTTTCCTGCCAATCTGTGGTGCTCCAGTGGTTCTAACCAGACATAATTCTGGGGTCTTCCACCACCAATAATTAGCTGGACATCACCAAAATTACCATAATTGTGTTAGTGCCATGTAACAAAAAATGTAGATTGCTTATATTACTAATACCTTAAAACTTTTGTCTTCATCTCGCCTGATATGTTGGCCAACCAAACAGCTCAAAGTGGGTCATTTACATCTGGAAAGGCATGATAACTCAGTTTTCCATGACCCTCACTTAATGAATAACCTGTTGTATGACATTCTGGTACACAGCATACTCGATTTGACTGAAAAAAGAAAGAAAATGATCTTTAGAACCAGGGGTCTCATTAATGTAAAGAAGAGCTTAAGTATTGTACCAAAATTACCTTTATCCAATATATAAGCTATATCTATACCAATGTGCCTGATGATAAATAGATCCCTGTATCAAAGTTCCAACAGCTATATCTATACCAAAATCTATGACTGTTGGATGCAAGTGTGTAAATATATAAATGTGGGTAAATACTCAATAGTTGTGTTGTGGTATAATAACAAAATCTAGTCATTCTATGTTTATCCTGATGATGTGGAATACAAATATACCTAGATTTTAAAATGAACAAAAACTATGTACAGAAAAAGTACCTTGTGTTTCTTTTCACTCCCTATTTTCTGGCAATCTTGAAATTCTGTACCGTCAGGTTTGGTGTTTGAAACACTTGTACTGAGCGACATCTTTGAAATATGATGTAGATTGATAACTCTGAAAATTTCCGTTCTCAGGTTAAGGTTATCGAGAAATTGTTTGTGTCATGCCTAATATATATTGAAATACCGCTGTGACCAAGAGTAAGCTGGTTACATTTTTATTTTTGTATAAACTGACTCTGTGTATGAATGTATTCAAAAAGTTTGCCAAATGCCGCATTAACTAGTTTCAGAGGTGTAAGCCTAAATATTCCTGCGAGACATAAATTTCAAACATAACACTACGCATATTTAGTGTTACCCAACTAAACATTGAAAAGCATGATTCATGACTACCATCTTTCAATATGTTTTGTTTGTTTAGGAGAACTGGAACATTTATGCCGACACCATGAGCGGATCTATGAATTTACTAGAGCAGGGGCTTGATTTTGTTTCAAATGTGAGTTAAGAGGAGAGAAAAGAAATTTGCGTTTCGCCCATACCTTAGGATATGTGAATGACATATAGAATTACAACTGAATGATTAAGTACATCGGATATAAGAAATGAAATGTTGTTTTTTTTAATATATAAAGGTCATATAAAACGATTTTAGATTAAACATTTTTTTATTTCATATGGTTGATAAAGGTACGAAAAATAGTTTTACAAACTTTCATTTTTAGTACGCATTAGTAGGTTCGAAAATCATACTTTTTAGTCTAAGATGATTATCTGTCCCCGGTGTGGACGTGGAACATGATCCACGTGCTACACGCGGAACTTATGGATACCTGTTACAAAGCCAAGTCACATGAATTCACCTTTCCGCGAGATCTAAAAATAGATATTACACATTGTGTATCAACATGGAATTAGCCAATCACATCGCGTTGATTGACACTTTACCTGCGTTGTGCTGATTGTCACTTACACACTGTCCCACAAACAATGATTTTTACAAGCGATCAGTTTAAATCTGTTTGAGCCTTTGGTTCAATTTAATAGGAACAGGGTTGTTTGTTGTTTGTGGTTTGCAAGGAATCGTACGTTGCTGTACTCGCTTCTCTGTTTGCATCTTAATTTAGTTTATTGGATGAGGCTTGACCATTTCTGCATCGAAAGGTAAAATCTCGCTGTAGCAAGCAACAACTTTCTTTCAAAATTTTGTGTCATGAATGCATCATTGGGTGAAACTGTCTTTATCTTCATCTAAACATCTCCATCACAAGCTCTTTGCATTTGGGAGATATCAAATTAAAATATTTTCGCGGATCTGTAAGATAATCTGTAAGATATGTCACTTTAAACCAGGTTGTTTGTGGGCAAGGGGGCGGAGCTTAAACTCTATTTTTAGACTCGCGGAAAGGTGAATTGGACAACACATTAATTAAAGTACGTCAAATTGGCATTTTGTGTATGTTGACTACGGGTAATGATAAATTATGTTCAGCTAAGGAAAACAGAAGTCTATATTTTAAATAATGTTTTATTGCACAATAATTTAAGTCATGAACAAATATCACAAAATATGAAACGGTTTAGCATACCTACAATGCAAAAGATAAAAGGGTTCAATATAAATAAAATTGAGTGCTCAGTACTAACAAAATAATACATGGCAATTATTTAAGAATTATTCTAATTAGACATTTTTTTAACCAACATGCAATGAATATAGATACACGTTATGCTTTATAATGAAAACGACTTTTGACATTTGTTAAAATTATACTTATATTAGGAGGATTTTTCCTATGACTAGAAGTAATTTACGACGACAAAGTAATTCAGAGTTTGTCATCAACGTATCATCATATAAAAAAGCATTGCAGTAACACAGGAAATGCGCGATGTCGTTTTAGATATGAATAATAATTCTCACACACATCTTAATTTAAATTTAAATATGTTTGTCTAGTAAGCGATTGGGTTGACGATGCCTCCCAGCCCACCCAGTCGTCCAACGCGGCCCAATCTGCCGATTGGGTTCACCAAGCCGGATCCAGATAGGTGTCCGCAGAATCGTCTCGTGCAAGCCGATGGTGCGCCGTTTATTCCACACGTGCATGTGTTGCACCCATCGTAGTAGGACTGACCCGGTCGAATGAGTTGTCCTCTGTAGTCACGACAAAATCGGTTTCCTATGCTGGGGTAGTCTGCAATTATAACATATAACACTTTAAAATAAACAGCATGATACATAAACAGATTTTACATTCAGGTTGTTGATATATGGAGTTGTTAGGGTTTTTTATATTTAAAACATTGTTTGTTTAACAATCTCTTTAAACTTGCATTCATTGATGGACTTTCATTTTTCGAAACTGTCATGAAATCAACATTATTACCGCAATGGACAACACTGTAGTACATACAAAGGACATTTACTAAATGAATTTTAAACATCATTAAAAGCTTGATTAGTCGTTGCATTATTTGTCAATATTAAAGTGAAACTCGTGCATACATATATTCACGTAATCCCTTTTTACTGTGTAACTAGTTCTACAATGATTCATTTCGAATTCATTAAGTAAAGCAATATTTTAGCTCAGTTTGTAGAATCTTGTATATATACAGTTATGACGACGTCTGGTTCGAAATATACTTCAGCCTCTAATTATATCATAATGTTTTTCGTTTGTATTGACGTGTGTTTTCACATGTACAGTTCCAAGATAGACTTTATTTGTTAAGCTTAAACGGTCAAATATTACCCTAAAAAGCGTCTCGACGGTTTAGATATTTCGCACTGTAATACAATATAATCTTTTACAGACAAAACAACGATGGCAGCCACATTGACTTGGTACATGGAAGTTTCTTTTTCTCTTGTTTATGCATTATGACCTGCAGACTGCTACTAACATTTTCAACAAATTCAAACAAAGCTAAACCGTCCATTTGTCCAACTATTAACAAGTCAAAATATCGTTCATTATTCAAGTTGTGAATAAATGCTTATTCGCGATTTAAATCACTGCATATGAAAATAAATGATCGGACTTACCAGCCATACATGCGACCACACATGCGGCAAGAATACAGACAACAGCCAACTTGTTCATGATGTCTCGTTTTGTTCTGTTCCCTGAGGTCTGGTTAGCTTCGTCAGGCTTACTGAAGTCGTATGCTGCTCACTGTCGTTTACTATCCAGTATTTATACACACTCCACCTGTCAGTTTTCTCGTTTGTAATTCATTAAATGACGCGAAACTAACGTCTTGTCAACCGGTGATATATTTCTCTGACGTCGGTATTACAGCGACGCGATTCGATTGGTCGACAATCAACATAGCAGCCAATCAAATCTTCTGTTTCACAGTTGTCACTCACTGAACAACGTGTAGGAGACACTGGTTATTTGTTTCTGTTTCATAATCAAGAAATATGGACAATAAGGAATTATCACTGAATACAAATGATAAGCATACTGTATGAATCATAATCGACAATACGTTTTTCTGTAAAATGTTCTTTGAGTTTTCTGTGAAAAAAGTATTTCTTGATCAAAAGTATTATATCATAATATGTTTCCTTACAGAATAATTAATAAAAATTATTATCAAAATACTATAGTTTCTTAAGTCAAAAACATTTTACTATAAAATGAAACGCTAATTATGACGTAACGCTTTAAACGTCCTATTCGTTGATATATAGAGAAACTGAACACTCGTAATGAAGAACTAAAATGTGAACGCAAACACAATTTTATTTACAAACACAAATCTTGCCCTTGATGTTACATAAAAAACTAGGAATAAAAAAATGATACAGTCATTTGTGAAAGTAAATGAAACATATTTATGGGTAAGGTTTCCGAGAACTGAAAACAATAATGAATACATCTTTATTGCTCTGAAATTTTAATTAAAATCATGATCACAAGTTCTGACTACAAACTGTGTTTTACTTATTTACTCCAACATTTACCGCAAACATCTGCTTTATAAACACTTTCACAATTAATGCTGTTATTGCATGCTTCAATTCTAGATAGAATAATAACGACGTCGGACGCGTAAACAAGGATTACCGTTCTTGCAAACGTACTGTATCTCTTCTGTCTTTACCCATGCCACGTGTCCGTGTACGTCGAGACAGCTTACACATGACAGTGCAATATACACATGTAATTATAAGGACATTTATTATTTAAATGATTTATGTTAAATGAATACACCTTTTGAGTATCTTCGTGAAATGACAGTTTAATACATGTAGCAATTTACAAAGAAACAAACAATCGCTTGCGGCGATCCAAATTGGTTCCAAATGTATGCCCAAGATACGGCGCCAAAAGGGGTGGAATGCATGCCACAATAGGTGTTCCATCTTTAAAATTATGCGTGTACATGTACACTATATTTATTTCGACACTTTGAAAAAGTGTAATTCTCAACTTGTGATTCCATGTGATATTATAAGAAAGAAAAAAGAAAAAAATATGGCGTCTCCAATTGCTATGTAAAAATAACTCCAACTGTCGTTAAGGTAAAATATCCAAGATTTTACTGAACATTGTTTATAGTACGACTTTATAATAATACTTTATTGTGACAAAAACATAAAAGTTTGAGTCTTGATGGTGGGTGAACCAACAATCCTAATAATTTCAAATGATTAACCGTCTTGTGTTGTATACACTAGGCATTTATTTAAAAAAAAATGTATCCAATGTACACTTTAACATAAAATAAGACTTCTGTCTTATTTCATTCATGAAAGTACAACCAATTAGAGCATCGTTTGATTATATAGTAATGTGCATTACAGCAATTAGCAACAATGGGCATGTACATTTGTAGGTATTGTTTCATTTTTATGTTAATATTTTTTTTCATTTACAAGATTACTGCAATGCTGACTATTTTAAATCGACAAGCACATACCACTAAAAAGAAGACCACTAAAGTATTATTTACAATTATAAATAAATCAATAGTCCTAATCCTGTATAATTCATTCACGCTATGCAAAAAGCAATATCAAGCTCACCCTAAGTATTTATTCAAAGTATTGTTGTTTACTTTTAAATTAAAAGGACTATTTACCCTAAAACCTTAACATCATGCATTTCATTTGGACAAGTATAAATGGTCGTTATGTACAGTCGAATTATTTATTTATTAAAAGGTCTTTAAACAACATAAACAAACAAAAAAATAGTATCATCATGCACCTATGTGTACAATAAACCCTCTCCAAAATGCACCTCTAAGCATTTTAACCTCTGGGCAGCATCACCTCTGAGTAAAGGTAAACGGTCATACAAATATGTCTCCAGAGGCTGCAATAACCTCTGGGCAGCATCACCACTAAGGAAAGGTAAACGGCCATACAAATATGTCTCCAGAGGCTGCAATAACCTCTGGGCAGCATCACCTCTGAGTAAAGGTAAACGGCCATGCAAATATGTCTCCAGAGGCTGCAATAACCTCTGGGCAGCATCACCACTGAGGAAAGGTAAACGGTCATACAAATATGTCTACAGAGGCTGCAATAACCTCTGGGCAGCATCACCACTGAGGAAAGGTAAACGGCCATACAAATATGTCTCCAGAGGCTGCAATAACCTCTGGGCAGCATCACCTCTGAGTAAAGGTAAACGGTCATACAAATATGTCTCCAGAGGCTGCAATAACCTCTGGGCAGCATCACCACTGAGGAAAGGTAAACGGTCATACAAATATGTCTCCAGAGGCTGCAATAACCTCTGCTGTGCACCACCTTGGGTAGATGGTAAAAGTGACATTGACTTCTCTCCATATACAATATAATTTGAGTTCATGTTGAGGCGTTTATTTACACTTTCTGTGCTTGGTTTGCATCTACTTAGGATGCTTAGCCTTGTTCTGTTTTATTTGAAGCTTGTCTGATTCGACTAATTAGGAAATTTACACTTTAAAAACACTTTGTCTGCTTATATGCTTTTCTGCTTTTTCAATAAAAGTTAACCTACTCTATGAATATATGAAATAATACACTCTTTATACTATTACAACATCAATAAACATCAATAAAGTAAAGTTAAAATAAGATGTTGTTTTATATAGGTTGTTGTTTTCATCGCATCAGTCGTGACCTCTGCAAGGGCAGCAACTCTCAGCAGCAGGAGCTTTCTGTGCCTCCGCCAAATATTGCTGTAGAGAAACCTCTATGTGAAAAAAAATCGTAAGACATGACAATCTGACGTCATAACGGCCCTTTGGCGGAAAATGCCAGACCGTTTCGAGCCCATTGACTCGGCCCATTTCTGAAAAGCGACGATATGATAAGCCAAATTAACACCAAAATTGCCTAGAAGAGTTGAAATACATCTTTCCGTCCTAATAAATAAAGAGATTATACTTGAAAATATTATACTGTGACTATATATAGACCCTGTATAGGTGGTATCCGAAAGTTTGCCTATATCTAATATATTTAACAATATCTGACCTCTGTTTGTGGTATTTGTACATAATTTCTGCAGAAAGAAAATCATGTTTTAGTCTAAGCTTTGACGAATTTTAACAGTATCTCAATTTTAGGGCCGTAAAACTCGTTAATCAACACTAATAATGTTCATTCTTTTCAAATCTATAAAAAAGAACAATTGGGATTCCTGCTAAAATAGACATTGACGTCACAGTGGATGACGTAGATAAGCTAAAACATGACTGGTCACGTGGTTTTCTTAGTTTAAAAATAGCTAACTGTGCAGACAGGAAATACATGTTTGTTATGACGAGTGTGGCGTTATTGTTCACTTTTCAGACAAGTGTTCGACACCAATAAACAACATTTTGCGAGATCTGTTTATTAAGATTTTAAATGTTTGGTCCAAATTGTCGGATACCTCCCGTATAAGAAATGTACCGCACTGTTATGTGTATAATAGTGATGTATAGGTCTATTGGCTTTTCAGAACTGTTCCGACAGTTGATATTTTGCAAACTTCCTGTTGTAAAGCATCAATTCAAGTTCATGCACAAGACAGAGCTACGATGTGAGACATCCAAGGTGCCGTAGAGAGCATGCGCTTTAAACAAGAAAATGACTATCCCGGGAACTAAACACACTCTCTTACACAATCTCCCATGCAGAGTTGTCGTTCGTTCCTCTCTCAGACACCTCTGCAATGGGCTCACGTCAAGATTTTTGACGGAAATTTTAAAGTGTTATTTTAAGGATATTTTCAAATTAAAATAATACTTCTACATTAAATGAATAAACATCTACTAAAAAGACATATATTGAAGTAAATAATTAAAGGTATTTAATTAATTCAAGCGCACTATTTTTGGAAGAATAACATAGTGATATTAATGCGCATTTGTAAATAAACATGGACGTGATCCACAAGGCAGACAGGTGGATCGAAAGTAGTCCCGACATTAAGTGAGCCAATAACAGAGGTGAATGTATGAGCCGATGGTAGAGAGTGTCTCTTACACTGTCGATTTATTATATAAACATTTGACAGTAAAGAAGCATAACTCTGATGGGAAGTAGAGTATTTGCTACTTTGTTTTCCTTGTTCTCTGCCACGTCTGTATTTACAAGCGGCATTGCTAATGTCAGTATACTCAGATTCTTTTGTTAAATAATATTTCACCAAACAACTGCGAATTCCCATAAATACTAGCCAGGGGCGGATCCAGAAGAACGTTGGTTGGGGTGGGGTGGGAGGAGGGTATGAATCAAGATCCATTTAACTTTATCGCAGTAAATAATGGATACACAGTTAGGGACTATTACTTCGACCTAAGCAGTCAACAGACAAAATTTACATAGTATTTGTTAAGCTTACATGTAGATATATGTGTTTTCTTAACTCTACTCGTTTATCTGGTTGGTAGGGAAGCATACCCCATCCCCACCCTCCCTTGGGTCCATCCGCGATGTCAGCTACTGTTTTTTATATGCAAGCTACACATTATTGTATACTCTTCTTGCTCTGAAAAGGGTCTCATAAAACAGCTCCGATATCCTTATTTTGTTATCTACACTATTAGCCCTATTAAAATCAAAGCGCCGCAGGCACTGTAGTGTTCATGGATTGAAAATTTAGTCAAAATGATTAGACAGTAGTCATTACAGTCATGACTTTTACGACATAAGTTTCAAGCTAACTGCATTTTGAGGGGGGGGGGGGCGGGGTGCGGGCGGCATACCTTTGACTGTTGTATTATGGCAAACTCTTATGACTGGACTGTTCATAAGAAACAATGTAAGAGGAAATAATCATGGCAAATGTTTCTTTGAAAAAAAGGCTCAAAATGGCAAATAAACCTTATGAACAGTAAGTAATGAGAATTCTATTCTTTCTCTATATGCGGCTGTGGTGTTTTTAACCTATACAAAACAAGAGGGCCATAATGGCCCTTAATCGCTCACCTGAGGACTGGGCATTTAGTAGGCTCATATCTGGCGTCAAGTAATTAAGTATTATTTATTTCAGAAATCTTTGGTAAAGATTGGATCATTAGGAAGGACAGTGGGCTGATAACAACATTTTCTAGGACTTTACCTTGTAATTTACTGACCCTAAGTGACACAGTTTATAACTCAACTAAGATTTCATGCAAGCAAACATTCTGGCCAAGGTTGGGCCCATAAATGTGGACCCTGTCGTGTTCACAAAGATTTGACCTAGTGACCTACTTTTGACCCCCACTTGACCCTGTTGGGATCCCATTTAAGTTTTTATGCTGGCAAACATTCTGACCTAATTAAGTGAAGATTGGGCCATAAATGTGGTCTCTAGCCTGCTCACAAGGTTTTTCTAACATTTGACCTAGTGACCAAGTTTTTATGACCCCTCTTAACCCAATATAACTTATCCAAGATATCTTGCAGACAAACATTCTGACCAAGTTTGATGAAGATTTTATAAAAAAAAAAAACTGTAGCCTCTAGTGCGTTCACAAGCAAACTGTTGACGCCGCACGACGGAAGAAAAGCTTACTTTGCGCACGTTGTGCTCAGTTGAGCTAAAAAGGTTAAGCCAAAAGAAAAGTAGGAATGTGAAATGGAGGGAATATGTCGCGAAAACAGTCGAGTGAAAAAAAAATCCGGCATCATAAGTCACATATTGTGTGCGACGTAGCGTGGTTTTCGGTCGTTCTGCGATGGAAAGACCTATGCACGTGCTTCATGCGATACAAAAAAATGTGCAGCTCTCTCTATAATTTTACATGATCATATTAGAATTAATAATATGTATATTGGAAGAGCATCCCAGTTTTGCGCCCTAACACTTATAATAACATTATTCGCACTTCATATATGTCTTTAAATGATTCAAGCCATTCAGGTTGATGTTTTTATGACTAACGTGTGAAATTTACGTATCTTACGCACACGCAGCTGGAATGCGTTAAAGCGGCTAAAATAGTTTTAAAAACATCTCGACGCTTTTTATTCTCCTTTCCCTTAAACAACATAGTCTTTTGAGAAACAACATGCTCACATTAAATGTAGAGATCTGATATTACATGCTATACAATTAATCATTGTGTGTTTAAAAAATATCACTTTTACTGAGTGACATAAACAGCCAAATACAATATTTGGAGAAAAACGTTTGTTGTCTGTTTTCATTTACCATGTCGTTTTTTACATGTATATATTTACATCATTTTGTTATCGTCAAGAACATATTTATCTAGGCTATAACCTGGATTTCTTTTGCCAGAGAAAAGACTACAAATGTGATTCCTTGGTCTAAGCGAGCCGTTCCATGATATATAGACTTCAATCCAAATCCAAACAAAGAAGTAGGTGTGTAGTAACAGATGAATGAAACGATTTAATTAGGCCAACAGAAGATGCACACAATGGAAAGCAATACACAACTCTGAACAGAACTATGACCAGGAACATCATAAAATGTAATCCCGAGGCCTTTCAAAGCGCAGTAACCTCTGCCACCAAAAAGGAAAATTATCAATTGACTAAACAAACGAGATTTGGACGAGATTATTTGATATAGTTTTTAACTATAACTTTATAGGTTTTATTCTGACGATAACGTCTGAGGAATGTTTACATTTTAAAAATAAATATTTGGTTTCAAATTTGGTAACGTCCATGAACTTTTGCAAAAATATGCAAAGAAGGCAGTTGTTTGTGTTTGACTCTTGAAAAGGGCAATTTTCATAAAATTTAAATGTGAGCGGTTTTAGAAAAAAAAATTAATTGTTTTGATTATGCAGGATATTTAGCGGAACAACCCATATCGTCTTAAAGTATATAAGAAATGAATGAATTCTACACTTATACCTATGGATACTTTACTAAATAGTCTTAACTTAAACAAGGCCTTAACTGTGGAACGTGATCATTTTAAAATACGTAAAGGTAGTGGTTTATTGTCGTGACTGCATGTGTTAACACATGACTCCAGCTTTTGTCTTGTTTAAGGAGCAGTTGTACGTGCCTCTGTGCCTTAAGGACTTTGATCATATCTGAAAACTTCCTGTTCTTTTTATTGAAATTTATGACTAGCAGAAGAATAATGGAATACGAAGACGCGTGCTTTTTTAAATATAAGCGTTTATTTATTTACTTTGTGATAAATCTGAACATATATACCTTTTTAGTATTCTATGAACAAGTAGGCAGATCCTCTCAAGTTGACAAGGTTCCAATTTGTTTCCTTGTAATACACTCTCGTGTCGTGCATAAAAAACTTGTGCACACGTTTCATATATACGGGAAATAAATACTTCCCTCTTCCTTCTTCAATTTAAATATAAGCTTTATTACCAAATACACATGTTAACAGTAAAAGTATGTTTTGGTTTGTTTTTGGTATATCGAATTTAACCATGTTTTGCTCGTTTGTAATTAAAGATTCCATCGTGTATGCCCTAGTTTCTGTCTTGTCTAGTCTCAGTTAGCTGATTAATTTATTAAGGTTGATCCATTTTTGATTTTATAATAGATTTTTAATATAACACATGACACATATGCTTATTGCCAGCTGGTCCTCGTTTCCGCAGCTACATGCGACACGTGACCGTGTTAAAGCGGGAAAGGGGCGAGGGAGAAGTGGTTGTGCGCAGCAGGGGCGTGTCTGGGCTAACGCACTTACGCACGTGCGTACAGTTGCTTCCAAAAATTGAAAAAATCCACACAAAAAAATCGTACATAACCTGTGTTTGCCACTTGTTGTTAGCTGTTTCATTTTTTTAAATTAGAGTTCTTTAACCCTTTTCCAATTACTACAAATACTTCTACAATCCTACCTGACGTACTTCTGTCCCTTCCTGCTTGTTGTGCTGTGACAGAGTTTCTCCCCATAATATTTCCTTTCATGTGCATTTCAAGATATGTGCATTTTATCGGATTAACCGGTTAAGCGCTTACATCCCTAGTCTTTTAATATACAACAACTTCTTTAATACACGAGGTTTTACTTTAAGCTGGAAAATGTTGTTGTTGCTTTTTTGTTGTTTGTTGTTGAAATGAAAACAACGCAAACTCTTTATTTCTAAAGTTAGGGACCCTAACTTTGACCTAAGCAGTCAAGAGACAAAATTTACTTTAAAAGCTTACATGTATGTGTTTTCACAACTCTACATTTTTACATGGTTACACCAACACTATGCAATATACAATCCAATATGTAAGAAGAGTTGTATACGAAGTGAATATATACTGTACTAGCTTCTTAATAAGCTATTCACATTTTCCTTAATTAAATTTCTATTATCAGACATGAGACGTTAATGTACAGCTAAATGACACAAATGAGTTCCCACATTTGCCGACATCCTTGACACTTGTGACATTTTACTGGCCATTTTTTTAACTATACATTAATGCCCTACATGGTACCTCAAAGACTTTTTTAAATAAGAAATAAGAAAAAACCCGTCGTAAGATTAAATGTTGCCGTTAACTTGCCAAATGTTTGCCATATTTTAAGTTAAGCACTAGAAAAAGGAAATTGTCAGAACAATTCGCCAAACTTGAGATGGAGTTTACATCGTTCAATAACATGTTTCAAAAAGAGCTGAGACAGCGTTTTGCACTATTTACTTCCTAAAAGTTTCAGCTCTATAAACCTTATCTCTAAAAGTTACACATTTGCTTTTTACACCCCTCGTGGTAATATTAACATGTCGTCCCACATGTACTTTCAGCCAATATAAAGCGCAGTAAGGGAAATAACTGTGGTAAAAGCTATTTATAATCTGTAAAATATACAACGCAGGTTTAGTCCATCGTCTTTAATTTGATATAGGCAAACAAATTAAAAGACCCGTAAACGAGTAATTACATAGTAGTCCGTCAGTACAATGGTATCGGTCATAGTTATACTCACTTATGTCATTTGACATGTATTTACATGTACAGGACAACACGATGAGCGCATGGTATGTGATTTAATGTTTTGTAATATTTAATGTCTTTAAAAATGTTACTGACTTTAAATTTAAAAGGTTTTGGATTGGTTTTATTTCATTGTTTGATGAATAAAAAGTAAGCATAAATAGAAATCACTTGAACATGTTTGTTTTGTAATTAGTCACTGAAAATTAATTTACGTTTGATTAATTCGAATAATGTTTGTGTGTATTTTTTTTAAGAAGTTTGTTAAAATCTCCGCGTACATGTTAAGTATGCATTCATTTAATCCATCCTATCTGGATTGTAACCTTCTTCTGATACGTGTATTTTAATTCTCCAATTCCATATCACCAAGAACATGCTACTACAATACAGTACATTTATCCTCCAGTGTTGCAGCTTTCATTCATTCAAATTAATTATTTTCTCACCAGTCTAGTAATGAGAGACATTAACGAATAGTCTCCACTGAACAATGCCTAAATGCAAGTAGGTCCTTTCATTTATTTTACTCGGTTTTTATGATTGCGCTGTTTTGAGCGTATGTTGACTTTTCTGCCTTTCTAGTGATACCCAGGTTAACCATCACCAACAAATACGTTCATTTTCTTTTCTAAATAACAAAACTCAGTAAGTATATAAATGGATTATAAGCTTATATTTATGCAAAAGAAAGAAATTTCACTGTTTGTAATTGTAATATCTACAAAAGAACAGGCGATAAAGTTCAAGAAATCCAATAAAGGACCTACTAAGTGTGGGAATACCTCGGATATAATCTAACAAGGGAGACAATATCCAGCTTTTCTAGAACCGGTCGTACCCGACAACAAAGAAGACAATTTTGTTTTGAATGATATCACTACTTTTTAATATCATTGCGTCATTACTTAGTTCCAAGTAAATATACATCACTTGGATTGCTTTGTTTTAAACTGATGATTTATTTTTACTGTATGTATTTTTTGAAAATAATTAGAAAGTTCGAGGTTTCAGCTCTGTAAACCGGTCCAAGCACCCTAGTGGGTATTTTCTTAACTGACCTTTTCAATGCCTGTATTGTTTTCTCCAGTTTTATGGTGTTTTTTACCCATGCCATAACACCTTATTAAAATGCTGATTATTGAGCTTTGAGTTTGGTTTTAAGTCAATTATTTATTCAACTTGATTTAAATTAAATAATGCAATGCTAAAGAAGACAGCCATAAGTTTAACTGACATTAATTTCGTTCATAGATATTTATTGCAAAAAAAATAAGATACCAAATATAAGATACTTAATGTAACATAAGGAGGGAAAGTTGTACTTAAGAGTTATCGGATGGGAAACCAACATAATAAACAGTTTGGCTAGTATACAATTTCGTAAATCATTTGCGAATAAAAAAAATCTTGTTAGAAAGTAATCATCAATAATGTTTTACGTTCTGATTTTCCTGCCTTTGTATTAAGGTTTGCTTTAAAGCCAAATGAAATCCTTCAAACCTTGCACTCATACTATTAAGCTTATGTCTGAAGTTCATGCTTCATATGATGACCAAATACATCAAAAATGCATAAAACAATAGTTTTCATTTGATAATCGATCAGCAGCTCCTGTCGGATGAGTATAATTATGTATCGCAATCATCCCTGTGAAATAATACAGTTTGCATCCAAACTCCGGACATTAACTGTAAGGTAACGCTTGTTTGTTGTTAAAGTAAATTCCGGTTAAAGGGCATTTGATGTTTACTTCTAACACAATTAACGTTAAGTATCTGTTTGTAGATTGAAAATGATTATATTTTGGTAAAATGATTCCTATTCGCATGTATATAGTGTAGTTTCAAATATGCTGAATTTAGCTTTGTGTAAATCATATATACTATTCAAAGTATTATAGTCCAATGAATTAAAATATTATTGTAAATAGCCTAAAGTCAAATACTCTAAATGTGTCCGCATGTGTCTTTATTTGGTTCGATCTACACGAGACGGCTTTCCGAGAAATTGATATTTTACTTTATGTAATAAAAACGACAACAATAGAGTATGTTCAATAATTCGTTATTTTATTGCACAATAAATAGAGGATATGAAAGTTGCATTAATTAAAAATATATCTTATAATATCAATACAAGAGCATAAATTACAACCAGCGTCAATCATAATAATGGCACATGAATAAATTGTAAATTAATATCAATATTAAAATTAATTGAATTATATAAAGATAAGAATTAATAATGTTTTATTATTTCGTTTACAAAAATCCTTCTTCCAAAAAATTTCAATTTTACTATGCAGAGCTATAAAAGTGATTCTCTAAGTGAGCAGATAGAAAATGTAATCTTTAAGACTTTTGACAAAAGATAACCACTCGCCTTACGCACAATGTCCATTATGTGATAAAAAGTGTACATTAACATCTATACATGAGGTATCACAAAATACTGGTTAGAAAGTTTCTAGTAAGCGATTGGGTTGACGATGCCTCCCAGTCTTCCCCCACGGGGCCAGCTTCCCATTCTACCGCCAGGGTTCACCAGACCCCCGGATCCGGAATGTGGTCCGCAGAATCGCAAAGTGCAGATGGACGGGGTGCCGTTTATTCCACACGTGCATGTGTTGCATCCGTCGTAGTAGGACTGACCGGGTCGGATGAGATTCCCTCTGTAGTCACGACAAAATCTGTTTCCGATCGTCGGGTAATCTACAAGAATATAGCAAAAGAGTTAAAACTAAATACTTTCGAAATATTTCGTCCCACGAAATTAAGACAAGGACATTGTGTGTACGGGGGTGGGGATGGGGGGTGAGGTAATCTTTGCTAATTTGCTTAAATAAATTAAATTGTCAAAATCGCATCTGATGAATTGTTAAAATATGTAAAACGTCAACTTTCAAACATATATTGCTCACCAAACAATTGTTACTGAAAGATTCGATATAAATAAGACATTCAAATATGGAAGTCAATAATAAAATCGACAAAACTTTGAATTTTCACTATAAGACCTATGATATAGTCTTTAGACATGAATAAAACATGGTAGAGCGTCGGCTTGCGGATCGGGAGGTCGTGGGCTCGAACCCCGGCCGGGTCAAACCAAAGACTTTAAAGTTGGTAGTAGTGGCTTCCCTCCTAACGCTCGGGGCTAAGGGGACAGCATTACGCCTGACTCGTCGGTGTCAGTATAATGGACCGGCTGGGTTCAGTCCCTGGGCACCTCATAAGTGCCCCTGTGCTATAATGATAGAAATGTCGCTGCGCAGTATCGACAAAAATGCCGGCTAATCCCATCCCATCCCATGAATAAAACAGTTAAGATTCAGGTTCAAAGATAGCCATGAACATTCCAACTTACCAGCCATGCAGGCGACCACGCAGGCGGCAAGAATACAGACAACAGCCAACTTGTTCATGATGTCTCGTTTTGTTCTGTTCCGTAGGGTTTTTGTTAGCTTCACGCTGCTTATAGAAGTCGTTTGCTTCTACCGAACACCAAGTGTGGTATTTATACAGACTATGTTCGTTTATTTCCTCATACGCACGCGTATCTTTCATAGAACGACCGTAACGCTTGTCAAACAGTGATGCATTGCTGTGACGTGTATTCGACATCGACGCAACCTGATTGGAGGTTAATTTAGACGTCAACCAATGAAACAGCGTTTTGTTATAACTGACATTAAAAATCTAGTACGCTGACTGTTGTTTTGTTTTGTTTTACTTAGAAAGATACACATTTTGCTTTTTTATTACATTTATTAAAGCAATAGCATGTACGTCTGCTTACAACAACTACAGTATACTATAATTATGAATATCATACGATACCTATTGTAAAAAAAAGTAAACAACTAAATGTATCGCATGTTTGTATGCCTGTTTACCTGGTCCTATGACTTAGTATGAAATGGGGAAGGGTTTGTGTGCTGTGTTGAAACGAAATGCAAGTCAGAACTAGACATTGTAACGAAAAATGTTAAATATGTTTAAATTTATGTAAAATCTACCACTCTTATACATGTTGTTTGTATTAACGGTTAAGTAAAATGTGTGTGTGTTTTGCAATCGGTAAGCATTTACATATTTCACAGAATTGAATGATTTTGTGGTGTAGTCTTCTCATTTTTTTTGTTCGGATTAATTTTGCGGTTGTGTCAGAATTGTTTGGTAAAAGTTGTGGAATGGGGGTTACACCTTACCCTCCGTTTTGTTATGATTGTCATTTGACACTGTTGATGGGTGTGAATTGGTAACTGTAACAGCTATGAAAATAATAATTAAAGTTTTTATTTATATCTGGCTGTCTTGTTTTAAATGACACTGTACGATATTTAGAACGTCTCATACAAGACATATTCCCATAAAACGATGATATCGGCCCAAAATAAGTCAAAATAGGAAGTATATGACACAAACGACTGAAAAACATGATTGACAAAATAGAGATTGACAACTAACTAATTTTTTATGGTCCAACTTGAAGGGAAGTTTGTGTTGGCCTGTTTTGGCATATTTTTGTGAAGGATTCGAACCAGTGATCACCAGCATAGTTATGTTGCTAAAGGTTAGTCTTAAAAATCTTCAGAACGTATGTCAAATTCGGTCTTCGCCCCCCCCCCCCCCCCCCCCCACACACACACACACACACACTAGACGCAATTGCAGCCATACGACCTTTTATTTTGCTTTTCTATTACATTTTGTCTTGTTATTGCCTTTTCTCTCGATAGCACATTTGCAGCTCTTACATTTGTTCACAAATACGTTTTAGTATTTCTTTAAAACATATATTGCTATGGGTATGGGAGCGTAGGATGACCCCATGTTCTATCTCGGGCCGCTTTGTATCATAGTAGTTAGAAATAAAATTGGCATTGCTCCCTTTCTGTCCCTTGCAAATATGGGTGTTGATGCACACACACACACACACACACACACACACACACACACACACACACACACACACACACACAAACACACACACACAAAAAACACACACACACACACAAAAACACACACACACACAAATACACACACACACATGTGCAAGAGGTGTAGAATGAGGACACCTGATTTTCACTACCGATTGGGCACACCCATTTCCAATAGAGATGAAACTTTGTATGCAGGCTCTATGGCATTTTGCAAATGTTACTGGCTATATGGTTTAGCTCCGGTGTTTTTATTTCAGGACCTGACCAAATACCTGAAAACGAGGACTATTTCTTTAACGCTTCATTCTGGGGACATAGCTTAATGGGGGCATACAAAACATTGAGGACAATTTCTTACACTTCGCACTGGGGACATAACTAAGTGGGGACTCTTTGCACTCGATATACGCCACCTAATGTAACAATATTCACACAAATAACGTTGCTTTTGTGGTTGAGTAGGATTTCCTGAAATTTCATAATTAAACTGTTTAGGTCATTATTAAAGAAAAACACAGTTTTATCATCACTTAACAATATTGTGAACCGAGGGCAGCTGTGTTTATGGTCTATATAAACATGATTCATGGTCTAAACACATTTTACCTTTTCTCAATAAAAGCCATAGGCACGTCTAGGGTTTTGCTTATAACCATTAAGCAAAGTACAAGGAGAGTCTATCTTTGTATCATAGACGGCAGTTTGCTAATGTAACTGGCCTTTTTGGTCTAACTTCTGCTACTTTAATTAAAGACCTGGCCGTCAGGACAATAATATTTTGCACATCGCATGTCTCCTTGTCTCCTTCACGCACGAGACATTGGGGACTTTACCACCTACTGAGGACACTCATATAAACTTGATTTTGGGGTATGACTGATAATCAATTTTTAAGCGTCTTAATACTTACTGAGCAGATAATGAAAATAAACCCTTTGTTCATTATAAATTAAAGCTCCGTTTTCGTTCTTTCCGTTGGCACTCAAGTTTTGTGAACTAAGTGGGGTGGAGACAGGGGAGGGGTAACTGTGTTTAACCGAGTGTATGGTCATACAACAGCTCTACTATCTTAATTAAGTGTGTTTAAATAAAGTATTCGGACTAGAGTTTGTCTAGTAATCATTTGCTTTATGAAAAATGTTTTTACGGAGTTTCACCTCCACTCTCTTCCCTGCAAAAAAACACATGTTATAATTGATTTCTTTTGATATCAATGTATAAAGTTTCTATGAAATTAGCGTCATATTGATATTTATTGCATTATGAATCATCCTCTAAAAATTGTCACATCGACGAAAATTGACATTCCGTTGTTAAGGCACTGGCAATTTTATTATGTACAAGAACGCGCACTGCGGCAGTACATGTAGGAAAAGGCATAAATAATGTTCACCTCATCTTTACTTGCAAATAAAATACAAGTGATGTGTAAATTAGACAAAATCACTATGTATTGTCTGTATTTTGTGAATATTAAAGGCATGGGCGGATCCAGTGTGGTAAGGGTCAGGGGAATTATCCGGAACCGCCTTAAAATAGCGTCCATGAAGGTATTTTAAGCAGTTCAGGGTGGGTCAAATCTTTGTGGCACTAGTAATATTATTGTCACATATGTGTCTAGTGTCTTAACAAATAAGCATGTATCTACGTCTTTAATATCTTTAAAAATCTGCATTGAAATCTGAAGGCCTGTCAAGCACTTGAAATGCGGAAAATGGCACTATTTGGCTTCTAAATATCAACACTTTTTCTCTGGGAGCACGCCCCACAGGGTAACACTACTCGTATGTATGGTTCTCGCTCAAATTGTCCTCTCCCCTCACCCCATGAAAAAAAACAAACATATATCCCCCCCCCCCCACATGGCTAGCTCCTCTGCTGCACGCTTAATAGATGTTGGAAAAAAATCATGGTTCCGCCCTGAAAGGGAACTGTCTGTGTATATATAAAGACTTGATATGCATCGTGCATTGTCCTGCACTTTGTAAGAAACACAATGAACTCAAACAGTAAGTTCTAACTAAGCGTTAAATAAGGGAATATGTGTAGGTTTTACATTTTGCATAGTACCTTGTATTTATATTTTAAGAGCGTGCAGTATGCATGTAAAATTAAAAACACTGTGTAGTTTTTGTAAAAGATACATCTGCGTATTTGTGACAATGTACTCATGTCAGTGTCATACGGTTTGCTTAATTGATGTACTAATTCCAAACTTTACTTATATTTTTAGATCGTAAAGACAAATAGTCTTGACGAAATAGACATGTTTGTTGCCATCAGTACGTTATTCGTATAAATGAAATTTTGATACTGTACATGCGAGACAAATGCGATTTCGTATGGATTTCATATTATATTTGTACATGTATAAGGAAACAAAACGTCTGTCTTGGTGATAATATCAAATTAAAGCTGTGTTATAATACAATAAATAATTGTTTCAAATATTACTTTAAATGACTAGATTATATGTTAACATGGTATTCTTAATGGCTCTGTAACCCTTTGCAAACATCTTGTTATGCCATTTCAATCACGCGTAGGCGTTCCTTGACGTATAGGATAGAGTCTATTAAGACGTTTCTAAAGAATATAGAAGCCTAAACGAGCGCAGCCCATAAAACTTTTGATCAAACTGTCCATCGTATTGACGTGTTCAAACTTGTCGTCACAAAGGGAGCAGTCATGCCAGAATGCGTGGTTTGTTGCACATGCGCAATTGATAAAAACATTTAGCAAAATAGATCGATCTATTTTGTTCATTGTAAAATAGAAAATAGAAAGGAGTTCTATTGAAATAAATTGCTGAGGAATTTGATTTTTCATAGCTTCTGATTGGCTACGAATGTAGGGCGACTTCTAAATATCTTATGAAGTCAGCGTATTCTATATATTTTTAGAGTTTTGTTAACAGGGGTGTTATATTGGTCAAATAAGATTTTGAAATACACTTCTTGCTATAGTGGAATAAGAAATGAGTCCTTAAGTCGAACATAATAACGGAAAAGAAAACCGCGGCGTCATCTTTTTCCTACATATCCTATTTTGTCAGCATGTCTAAGCACTCGCTAGACAGTTCAGAGAAAATTTATAGTTATAATCAAGAGAGAAAAACATACAAAAATTAGTGATTTCTTAAAGAATATTTTATTTACTCATTCTTGCAATTTATAAACCAGCGCAATAAAGACCCTCGTCCACGTTTTCCATATATGTTCCATATTGTCAGCGTTTTCCCATGATATCCTATATCGTCAGCATTTTAAAGCACTCGCTAGGTTTTTTAGGGCAGTTAGATCCCTTTTATATGACTTATTAAAATTATTTACTATTATAAAGATGCCGAGGTGTTGCAATTTCCAAACCAGGGCAAATAGAGAGCCGGGTCCACGTTTCCCTATCTGTTCCATATTGTAAGCGTTTTCCCCAGATATCTAATATATTCATCATTCTAAAGCACTCGCTAGGTTTCTTAGACCAGTTTTTTTTTCTTATATAACTTTTTAAAATTATTTCTTATTTCAAAGATAGCGATCAGGTCAATTATTATTTACAATTATTAAAATGCTGCTGTCCCGTCGTATTTTTGGCCTACTGAAAACAAATGATGGGGGGCAAAAAAATCAATATGGTTATATACATAAATCTAATGCAATCGTCTTTTAATAACTAACATACTTCCATGACAATTACAAAATTTGCTTTACTGGACATGACTTCGGGGCATATGTCTGTTTACAACGACATTTCTTGTTTGTTTGTTTTGTGTTGTTTTATGCTGTTTTTTGTTGTTGTTGTTGTTGTTGTTTTCTTTGGGTTTTGTGTGTGCGTTTTGTTGTTGTTTTTGTTGTTATTTAATCCAAATGAACAGTGTACTGGAAAACCTCTGTTATGTTTTGGTTCAAGTTTTAATGAACGCTTTGAATAGAAATTCAATTAAAAATATGTTGATGTGCCGAAACTCCAGTGTATAATTTAAGGAAAATATCACAATTTGGGAAAGCTTAGTATGTTATGTTTGTTGTACAATATTTACTGATAGTTGTATTTTGTCTGGTCCAACACTATAATAAAGTCTTCGTTGCAAAGCAGTACTGTTCTGTTGTCACGCCATTTATTGAAGTCTCTACTGAAAATTTTGGTAGTTTTAAAAGACGGGTTTTATTTGTAACTTCTATAAATAGTCGTCTTCGAAATTATGCACAACATGTTCCCAAAGACGCAACAAAAATCTCAATTCAGGCAGTATTAATGTACATGTTACGCATAAAATCCGACGATACCGCAATGGATGTTTGCTGAAAAATTGCGCTAAGATAGCAAGATTGTTTTATTTTATTATTTTCTTTCATCTAATATGCAAATTACAATCGATGGGAAAACAGAGCTGCAAATGTAATGTAGCTGCATTTTATGACCGGACTCTAATTGACGTATGTCTTTGCCTGTTTCGGCATTTTTTGTGAAGAATTCGAACCAGTTATCAATAACAAAGTTACATTACTAAAGGTTTATGTCTTCGCTTTTTCAGACTTTCAGAGTCTTACTAAAACAATTAAAAAGGAGATCAACCCTTTGTCAAGATACACTTCTGAACACATCTCCTATATCTTAGAAACACATTAACTAGATTATATATAGAATTTCAAAATACTAGTACTATGCTGTCTACATCTACAGGCTGGAGGAATCAAAACGTCCTGACCTTTTATGGTACTTTAGCTGATGTAAGTTCAAAACATATAAGTATATATTCGAACTGCCAATGCCCACTTGTCATAAACTATATGTCAGGAGCGGATCCAGAAAACTTTGGAGCGAGGGGGGGGGGGGGGGGGGCGTATGAATCAAGATCCATTCAACTTTATCGCAGAAAATACTAGATATATATACGAGTAATATACCCAGTAAGGGTCACTCGACACCCTAACTTCGACCTAAGTAGTCAACAGACAAAATCTTCTTTAAAAGCTAAGTATTTTCTGAGCTTACATGTGTTTCCACAACTCTTCTCTTTTACCTCCCCATCACCGCCCCAATCCCCACCCCTGGATCCATCCATGCAATATGCTTATTGGCTCGATAATTCAATAATTTTAGTTATGTCTCCATAACGACGCCATGGAAAAAATAACGATCCTACGTTCCGAACGAGTCTTATAGAATAAATCTGAATATAATCTAACTCTAGTTGATTTGCTTTTGTATATTATGGAATAGAATCTAGACGACACCAAAAACATAAATGACTCAATACTCGTTAGTGACCTATCTGTTGTAGAAATACACCGTGGAGAGTGGTGCGTCTTTAGTTGTCACACACAGTTTCGTTCGGTTAGGTTCGAATTGCCATGCCACATTCCATAATATCAGGTAAATGCTGACTTTAAATGTTGTTTTGAATGAAATAGTTATGTATACACAAAGTTATGTTGTCAAATCGAAAAAAGCAGACACTTAGCAATAAAGGTTATGACCTCTATGTTGAGTTTCCCTCAAACCATTCTATATATAGATGACGTCATATAGGTGCTTCCGTATTGAAAAAGTGTTCAGTGTATAAATATAAAACCGTATATATATATATATATATATATATATATATATATATATATATATATATATATATATATATATATATATATATATATATATATATATATATATATATATATATATGTATTTGGTAGAGTTTTCATTAATACATAACATGTTAAATAATTATTTGACAACAATTAATATGCTTGGAGCCTACTTTCGATGATAACTTACGTGACCACGGTTGTTTGTCAGTTTCTAAGAAGATTTCGCAAAACGGACACCGGATTCTTGCTCTGCACCCCCAAAACCCTCCATGGGACATAGTTTTGGCTAAGGTTTGGAGCAAAGTGGATTTCATCCAAAATCGGCCTAAAATCCGACGTTTTGATCAGCGATTTTGGCATTTCTTGACGAAATTGTTTTTTTAGACAGATGGTTCAAATTTTGCTCTTAGGCTAAACCAGGCAAGCTGGACACGAATCCGGTGTTAGCTTTGGGCTATCTCTTAAGGTGTTGGCGTACAGGTCGCTTTCTTGAAGAGGTGCTCACGTGAGCGTTTTGCGCCCTATTGATCTCTAAAACGATAAGAGATTTCGCAAAACGGACATCGGATTCCTGCTTTGCATCTCCAAAACCCTCCCTGGGACATAGTTTTGGCTAAGGTTTGGAGCAAAGTGGATTTCATCCAAAATCGGCATAAAATCCGACGTTTTGATCAACGATTTTGGCATTTTTGACGAATATTTTTTTTTTTTACAGATGGTTCAAATTTTGTTTCTATGCTAAACCAGGTATGCTGAACGCGAATCCGGTGTTAGCTTTGGTCTATCTCTTAAGGTGTTGGCGTACATGTCGCTTATTTGAAGAGGTGCTAACGTGCGCGTTTTGCGCCCTCTTGATCTCCAAAACGATAAGAGATTTCGCAAAACGCCAGATTCTTGCTCTAGTTTTGGTTAAGGTTTGGAGCAGAGTAAATTTCATCCAAATCGGCCTAAAATCCGACGTTTTGATGCTCAGCGATTTTGGCATTTTTTGACAAAAATTGTTCAGAATAATGTTCAAATTTTGTTCCTGCTGAACACGAATTCATTGTTAGTTTTGTGCTATCTCTTAAGCTGTCGGCGTACAGGCCGCTTTCTTGAAGAGATGCTCACGTGCGCGTTTTTGCGACCCCCTTGATATCCAAAACGGTAGTGATTTCGCAAAACGGACGCCGGATTCTTGCTCTGCGCCTCCAAAAAACCCTAGAACATAGTTTGGATTAAGGTTTGGAGCAAAGTAGATTGCTTCCAAATTCGGCCTAAAGTCCGACGTTTTGATCAGCAATGTTGGCATTTTTTGACGAAATTTCATTTAGACATATGGTTCAGATTTTGTCCCTAGGCTAAACCAGGCATGCTGAACACGAATCCGGTGTTAGTTTTGGGCTATCTCTTAGCGTGTCGGCATACTCTTACAATGTAAAGTAGAATCTCTGACAGCCGTATCTTCTACATACCGGAACCATTTGCTATCCGGGCCTTTTTTAAAAGTCCCGATTTTTTTTTCTTCTTAAGTAAAATTGTCTTCTACAATATGAAACCTCTATATTCTGCAATCCGGTTGAACTTCTATGAAATTTTGTGTATTCCCTGCTTAAACTGCACTCTGTAATCTGAATTTTACTGTTTAAATAACGTCCCACAGATTGTTTTCCCTGGAGCTTCTAAGGCTTGTATTGACGACGAACGAAAACATGAGTTTAATATGCTTTTATTTATTGCACATCATGGCGAGGCATGGTAAAATAAATATAAATGACGACAACAGTACATAAATGACATTACCAATACATTTTGGAGAATTTTTTTCCAAATAGTTTAAACAACAAATATGTAATACAGTTTAAACATATTTATAGTTTGCAGTACGAGTTGCTTTACTCAACAAAAATATATATGTAGATATTATTAATTAATGAATTTTTAATACATAGGATTGGAAAATAAAATTGAAACTCATTTTGTAAAATCTATGTTTCTAAGAGCATTTCAGTTTTTACAGAGTTATTGCAATGTGTTAAAATTATTGTTATCTATCGAAGCTGAAACAGTTACACATTTCTTCGGTGAGTTATTAATAACGAATTGGATTAATGATTCCGCCAATTCCACCGATTGGGCGCACGGGTCTCACTGGACGGATAGGGTTAATAATGTTGCTGCCACAGAATCGTCTCGTGCAAGCTGTCGGTATGCCGTTTATTCCACACGAGCATGTGTTACAACCATCATAGTAGGACTGGCCTGGTCGAATTAGTTGTCCTCTGTAGTCACGGCAGTAACGTTGACGTACATGGTGCTGTGCTTGGAGGACTGAAAACGAAAAATACAGGCAGTAAAAACATGAACCATTTTTTACCGTTTTTTAAACATTTTGGATAAATTTTACAATTGTCCTGCCACTACTTAAGACTTACCGATTGATAGGGCATGATAACGTTTACGTATACGTTCAATGTATTTTAGATTCGTTGTCTTATTTAAAATAATTGAGGTTCTTTAAAATATACATATATCTACATCATGTTCTGTTGTTTTTAAGGATATTACAAAAAGCTGTCCGCTATATTTGATCTACTGGTAATGACTTGTAGTAGGGTTTGAGGCTACGTTTGAATATGGATAAGAACTGTTTCTTTATCATATATTCCAAATTTGGTAAAGCCCCTCGCCCACAATGCAGTCTTAACATTTTAACCAATGTACGGTAAACGTCTATAGCCCCGCCATAACTTTCACATCAGGTCATAATCTAAAGAAAGCGTCAACAATATGGCAATAAAGAAGGATTTTAACCATAGATTCTTGATCAGCATAAGTTGGGAAAACGTGTCAGTTAAAAACGTATTAAATTCCCTAAAGAAAAAATGACACATTTCCCATACCATGTTAGTAATGATACTCATCTACGGTATGATTCCAATATACCAGGAGTGCAACAGATATTAGAGCAACATATTTATAAACAAATAAAGAAAAAGAACTTACCTGCTTGACAGAGAGTGACGCACACGAAGAGGACGCAGAGTGTTGCAAACTTGTTCATTGTTGTATTTTACTTTTCTCCAAGCTCGCACAAGATGAGATTACTGTACTGTTGTTTGTGAATGAACACTGTTACGGTGCACTGGTTTATATACCTGTGCCGAGTTGCTAGGGCGTAATTTAATCACAGAACCGTAACTACGTCAACGACGTATCAGCGAATCCAACTCCGTGTATCAAGGTCGTCGATCCAGCGTAATGTTTTTACGCCAGCCAGCGTTGACAGAATAGGGCATAAAACGCAAGCAATGAATGCCCCGTTTCGCTCATATGCACTTACGTGGTCTAATTATCCATGCGTCATAGTTCGTCGAATTGGGTGACCGCAATAAAGCGTCGAATGTTTGTTGTGACTATGTCAGTAATAGTTTAAAGACCATTAACGGTATGTGATATATATCTTACTCTTATAGGCATGTCAAGTTAAAAATTACTATAACAAAAAGTATTGTTGTTGCTAAAATATATTAAAACTCGTAAAATGAAAATTTGTCTATATTTATCTAATTTGTCACCGGCCGCAATAGCTCAGGTGGTAGAGCGTCGGCTTGCGGATCGGGAGGTCGTGGGTTCGATCCCCGGCTGGGTCATACCAAAGACTTTAAAGTTGGTAGTAGTGGCTTCCCTCCTAACGCTGGGGGCTAAGGGGACAGCATTACGCCTGACTCGTCGGTGTCAGTATAATGGACCGGCCGGGTTCAGTCCCTGGGCACCTCATAAGTGCCCCTGTGCTATAATGATAGAAATGTCGCTGCGCAGTATCGGCCAAAATGCCGGCTAATCCCAATCCCAATCCCTTATCTAATTTGTCGATTTAGACTGCTTATATATAAAATTGTATCATACTGAGATTTTTTTCTTTTTAAAAATATTGTAATTCCTTATCTTTGACAGCGGTATCTTATCTTGTTTACCTGGCACCCCGTAAATTAACACCAATAAGCTGATTGTGTGTAACCGTCTACAACATGTAAGAAAACGTGCTCTGAGTTCATGGATATTTATTTACAAAATGGACTATCCACAACAAAGTTACAAGATATAATATGTACGTATATTGTAGAAATATAAGAGAACGCGTGGTAAATATATATTTAAACATGAATACAAACATATACAAATTTTTACACAATATATATATATATATATATTACTTTCTGTGTGCAATAGATCTTGAAGACCTGTCGCTTAGTAATCAATATCTACATATCCTTACTTAACAAAAAACATATAAACACAGACACGTCTCTTTGAATTCTTGTCTTTTGCATAAAAATTGAATTTTGAAAGCCATAACTACTCTGGCAGACACCCGTGTTACCATTTCCATAAAAGTTTGAATTAGTGTTTGGGTTAAAAAAATATTAGACGACTTATTGTTGATAAATTAAGAAAATGTTGACATGCTAGTAAGTGAAAAAATAAGAAACAGACCAAAATACAGTAGAATGATAAATATAGATACACTTAGATTGCGCATGATTTGAACCCTGGTTCTCTTGTATGACACTCTAGTCTTGGAATGCTTGTTGTAAACTATTTGGTAAGTAAACTGGCAAACTGTTTGCAGACATATTTCATCACAACTTATGTTATGACTTTGACAGGTTCCAAAGGGCGCTCATTATTTTATTTTACTTAATGTATGAAACAATAAAAGAGGACAATCAATACTTTTTTCTCAGACTTCTTCTTTGAACTGTATTGTACCGAGGGCATCGTTAAACTACTTGTAAACCGTATATTTAACTGTGTAATGTGTGGTTTTGTTTAATTGTAAGACGATTAAACAGTATAAATAAATATAGACTTTTCAAATTCTTTAAATTCACTAACAAATCAGCTAAATTACTGTTTTGTTTATTTATACAATTTCCAAATTTTGAGCTGTGACTATTGTGATGATAGTAAGAAATCTCTTTCATATGGACAATTGTGCAACAAAAAGATAAGACAGTGAATTCTGCTTGCAAATATAGGGCAGAAATTATACTTAAAAATATAAGACACAAATATAACATATCTATAGCTAGTAAACATAATGCATTACAACAAACCACCTGCAAACAACGTGTGTTACTTAGAAAATGCTTGGTCGGTGCTTGGTCGGTGTTAATTTAATTCATCCTATAAGGATTGTAACGTGTATTTCCTTTGATGGACACTGAACTTTGGTTCTTAAATTCCATCTTCACATGAACAGGATGCTACAATCATTTATTCGTCTCTGGTCATGTTTGTTCATGATTCA
The DNA here is from genome assembly GCA_007844125.1 of Sinonovacula constricta. Taxonomy (NCBI): domain Eukaryota; kingdom Metazoa; phylum Mollusca; class Bivalvia; order Cardiida; family Solecurtidae; genus Sinonovacula; species Sinonovacula constricta. The sequence continues at coordinate 2,380,839 of CM017558.1, read as the reverse complement.
GAAAGTTAATTTAATTTTATTTGTGGTCAATCATTTTGTGTTGTTTTTCAAATCGAAACAATAACATTCCTTTTCTGAACACTATGTGGACATTATTTTTCGATGACGTCACTACTTTCGCCATAACGTATAGAAAATATCAGCGCATGGACATTTTGTTTTCAAATAGATCGTTTTTCTTTTCGTTACTTGCATTTGAGAAACTCGTCAGGAAGTGCGAGGTTAGAGTTCTGTAAAACCGGTTAAAGCACCCCAGTCGGCCCATATATTGCCGACTGACCATTCCAAGGCGGTAACTGTCGGGTTTGCTCTTTTAGTTAAATGACTCATCACAAATTTGTTCTTACTTTTCGCTTGGCTTGCATGTGAAATACCTTTATTCTGGGCCTTTTCGGAGTTTGGTATATGTTGCAATACTCATAGAACTTTGTCATATATTCTTGAATTAAGGAAATACTTTTATAAGAGGCTGGGACAAATCTAAACCAAGACGCTTACCATTTGTTTAAGTATCAACACCGGGCGACACTACCCAAAAGCAACAAATGGATTTTGTAATTCTAAAATTATTTTAAATATCTAAAAATATTTTAAAATATTACAAAAGCTAACATCGTAAAAAATTTAGGGCATATGGAACTTGGCTTTTGGTATGAACATCATTAAATAAGTTGCGCGTGACAGGTTTATAACATTGATGGTTAATATGGGAAGTGTTATAATACCGAAAATTGAACGTTTGATAGAAAGTATGCTTTCTTACGTACACTCTTTACACGATGTTTTTATATAAATGATGAATGTAGTGTCATCAAAGGACACCACCATCACCTCCCATAGAAAGAGCGGTTTTCATCTAAACATATGGGTAATGTTAGTTAACACTGTTTTAGTATGTGAATTTTGTTAAAAAATTGCTTTCGTTTGTTTAGCATTTTAACAGCTATACACTCGTTCTATCCTACACTAGTACATCAAAACAAAATTATTGATAACATTTCATAGTCATTCTAAAATATTGCTTGATTCAGGTGAATCAGAAAAAAGCGTAATTACATATTTAATGGTTTAACTGTAGTTAGATTAAGCTATGCTAGGGTGGGGAATGATGGTCTGATTATGGACAAAAAAGGTTTCTTGGCAGTAAAGCCGGAATGAAATTAAAAAAAAGAGCAACTCGGTTATTGTGAGAAAGCATACTATTCATAAATATCAGCTGAGGTGAGAAGCTAGTGTTACATGTCATATTTGTAATTTGCGAAACATTTTTGAAATATATAGATTGTTATTTTCGAGAAGATTAGGCCATATTTACTGTGTTTTACGGTTAAGTAACATAGAAAATATGTTTATTTGTTTTGTTAAGTTTAGTTAATTTACTATAGCAAATTACAGTCAAATTTAATTACTTTCATTTGTATTTAATTCAAATGTGTTTATTTTAAACCAAATGAAAAGCAAAATACAGAATTCCTTTGTTGAATGAGAATATTAGTTTTCATCAAAATATCTCATAGACATAAGTATATGTTGTTCTAGTTTGTTTTATTCAGCTTTGTATCATTCACTTGTGCTTTTATATACAGCAACTCTTTTACAATTTTAATTTAGGTTATTATTGTTAAAAGGTAACGTTGACAACTATAAATGTGTCTGCGTATGCATTTGCTTGGTCCAATCTACACGAAAATTCTTTCCAAGAAAAGAGTAATTTGTCATTGTAGGTTATAAAGATAACAACAATGTATATCCTTCAATAATTGGTTGTTTATTGCATATTAATTGCATATTAGGCAAAGTATAAATACGACAGAGAGATGAAGCAGAATAAAAATAATGGCATCTGGCGACAATACGAGAACATGGGCAAACTCAGTATCACTATGAGAATAGCAACTGAAAGAATATCACCAACATTGAATAACACCACGTGATTTAATTTGTTTACAAAAAGAAATTAGTCTACTAAAGGATTCCAATAAAATTCTCTACTAATAAGTTAAATGATAACAACTATATAATACTATTTAAACAGCATAAGTATTTTCTGGGTGGCATTGCGAGACAAATAGGAATCAAGATTATAATATTCACAAGAAAATTTTTACATGTAACTGTCTACCATTCGCAAAAGGCACAGGATGTGATGCGATGTGATGCGAAAATAAATGTACATAATAATTACACATTTTACATGAGGTATCACAAAATACTATAAATAGAAATTAATCTAGTAAGCGATTGGGTTGACGATGCCTCCCAGTCTTCCCCCACGGGGCCAGCTTCCCAATCTACCGCCAGTGTTCACCAGACCTCCGGATCCGGAAAGGGGTCCGCAGAATCGCAAAGTGCAGATGGACGGTGTGCCGTTTATTCCACACGTGCATGTGTTACATCCGTCGTAATAGGACTGGCCCGGTCGAACGAGACGCCCTCTGTAGTCACGACAGAATCGGCTACCAATTGTTGGGTAGTCTGCAAAAAATGACAAAAACGATATCTATAAAATACTGTCGGTTTTTTTTTCTTTCTAACGAATAAAGAGAGCTTATCTTAACTGCGTTTGTTTGTTGTTGTGTTTTTGTTGTTGTTTTGTGTTGTTTTGTGTTGTTGTTTTTTGTTGTTTTTTTGTATTTCTTCTTTTTGTACAACAAAGAAGACAAAACATTTTTAGAACCTCCAATTACTTATGTAATAAGTATATGTTTAGATTAACATTTTAAACTTGAAACAATATTTACCTAAGCTTCCTTTTCTTTCTATTCAAACCCACATAACAAATGCAATTGTAAGTTTTTGTTGCATATAAAACACTACACTAATATTTTTATTAAACACTATCGGCCAAACTGCATCATTTAAATATAAAATTATTATAAAATCGAAAACGCTGCATTGTGAAATTGTACGATGTTTTAAATTGTTTAAAAACTCGTGTATTTGTTCTTCTATCATAATGTTATTTTCACCACTTTCTGTTATTTTACATTGTGTGGCTACAAATATTGTTAATATTTAATGACATCACTATACAAAACATAAGGCAAAATATAACTTAATATTATAATCGAAAGAGAAGGCATTTTACTTAAAAACAAAGTTTTCTGATACAATAAAACCATTTCATATTAAGCTTCAAATACGGTAATAAATAAATGACATAAGACTTACCAGCTATGCAGGCGACCACACATGCGGCAAGAATACAGACAACAGCCAACTTGTTCATGATGTCTTCTTTCGTTCTGTTCCGGGGGTATTGGTGATAGCGTACTGTTTACAGAAGACGTCTGCTTCACCGTAAAATCTGGTGTTGTATTTATACAGATGGTGTTTCCTCGAGTGTATTACGCTGTTACGCGCGGATACTGTTCATAGAATGAGCGTAACGCGTGTCATGCAGTGTGATAAATTGCTGTGACGTATGTATGACAGCGACGTGACCTGATTGGCGGTTAAGTTAGAAGTCAACCAATGAAAACAAATGAATGTTTGGCAGTAGATGACAGTAAAAAAAAACTATACGTTGATTGTCTGTTTCTATTTACTTCCGCGATATAAATTTATCATATTATTTGGAAATCACATAAGTGAGTAATAACATGTAAGTTGGATTACAAACACCACATTATATACTTTCCTATTCATGAATAATATACTACTGTCTGCAGTATAGATAGTTTCCACATCAGTGAAGATTCCTTATCTTGGCAACCATCTTTGTTAAGATCTTTTTCAAGGGATTTCCAGATGAATTGTAAAGTAAAATTACTTTCTTGTCATTAGTTCCTTTGTGTATCTTTTAAAAAACACAGTGGTGCGATTAATACAGTATTCATAGTATATGTTATACAAAATGTAATACATGTAGGTTTCTATACAAACATTCTTTAAATTTAACATTGCGTCAAAGGACAATGTATTTTTGCAATAGATAAACAAGACCAGATTTCGGGGAATCAAATTACTGTGTGGATTTCTTATATTTTTAATTTATGATGCGATGCAGTATCACATGTAACCATAAAGTTCAGAAGATTTTCATTTAACACACCGTTGTTATGACAGCGTTGTTAAACAAAAATGACTTCTTTCACTTCTTATTGCATAACCCTCGCAGAGCAACATTGACAATTGATACTTGTTTAAAAAAACAGACATTATTGTAAAACAACTGGTTATGTTGTTTCCAAACTCGGGACAGATTAATTATAAATGAAAAAAATCATGACTCTGCGCCGTTTTTATCTTTGCGAAATTTTCCAGAGTATCGCACACACTTCTCCCTGGTCATATAACATAATTAATACTCGTGATCAGCAAGAACAACTAAAAAGTTTGTTTCCATAATTATCATTATATATATTTTAAAAGAACCTGGCTTCCCTCCTAATGCTTGGGGCTAAGGGGACAGCATTACGCCTGACTCGTCGGTGTCAGTATAATGGACCGGCCGGGTTCAGTCCCTGTGCTCCTTATGAGTGGTCCTGTGCTATAATGATAGAAATGTCGCTGCACAGTATCGGCAAAAAATGCCGGCAAATCCCTTAAAAAGAACCACCTTATAATTCTAACAAAACATACTATCTGCAATCGTGCAGAAGCTTTTTTAAAGATGTATAACTTTACCATTTTGATTTTTGAATAATTTATAAAGCAAAAGAATAAAATATTACAAATCAGCATGAACACAACGTCCGATAACTAGTTACATGCGTAACTGATTGACGAGAGCTCACGTTCATTCCATGTTAATCAATATAACAATAGAAGGTATATATGTGTAATTTCAAAACGCTTTGGTATGTTATTGTTTGAATTATGAATATGTTATGGTGTGTAAAACAAGTGTTTTAATAATGTGACTCTTAATGAAAATAAGTTTGCTGGATGGCTATGATATGAAACTGATATTACTTTAATTAATAAAAAAATTGCAGGAATATGCGTTGATTGGTGAACGTTTTGGTCAGAACTGAAGATTTGCACACACAAAAAATAAACGTGAAAGTTTTGCATTTAGTAAGGAATATTTTGCAAAACAGCGGAACGACAAAATTAAAGTTATTTATCGTCGATCAAACAGTTACATTTTTCTTCGATTGATTTCTTTGGAAAAAGAAAATACATGTGTTCAATCACGAATTGGGTGTAGGATTTCTTCCGTTACTGGAAGTGGTTGCACGGGACGAAATAGGCAGTACGGGCGCAATCTGAACTCCTAGGGTTATTCCGTCCTCGAGACAATCATCCCTCAGATGTATCTGTTCGCGGAAAGTCGGAAGAAGAATATGCATATGTAGTTCGCACAAAACATAAACAATGCCATCCATTGACAGCTGCGAGTCTGCTGCGCTGGATAAATTAAAATACGATGATTTAAATTTGAAACCGCCACAAATTGAAGTTTTACTGGCACCGTACTGTAGTTAAGCTGCCATCTTTGTTTTGACGTCTGTCTCAAAAGAAATTCCATTCAGGGAAACTGCCGAGGTGATCCGACTACCTACATACATCCGAGAGATGATTCGTGAATTATCCGAGGTGTTCCGATTGGTCCGGACGAATCGGCTTAACGCACGCTCTTTTCGTGCCACCCGGGTTGCCCGCTTGTCTACACCCACAACAGTTATATCCATCCAAGTAGGACTAGCCCGGTGGAATGAGTTTGTTTATGTTTATTAGGTATATCGTCCCATCAACAGCTTTCCTGTTATCTGGAGACGGTGTCCACTTCAAGCAGATAAAGTGCTGACATCACGGGACCTCCCGTTACTTGAGGAATTATTTGTTGTTTTTTTTGGAGGACTGGGGATATTTAAAAATGTAAAATACAGATGTTACCAGTGGCCTGCTACTTCTAACGATTAAACGAGTGAGCATGTTTAATTAAAAAAACTTTTGTAAAACTTACGATTTTTTCGTCTAATTAGGGTAATTGAAGATTTCCCACTCTAATCCGATTCGGGCGGGTCGTCTTGACAAATAAAAATGATTTAATTCGACAGTAATCGCTTCGTTCAAGGAATTACCCGTACATATTTTTCTCGTTTTATAATATATTATATAATTAGTATGTTGTATATCATACATACATCGAATCTTAGGATTGTGGCGTTATAAAATGGAACAGAGTTGGTGGCATAATGGCGGAAAAAGCGTAATTCGTGTACTCGCATCGTAAAATCTACTGATTAAATCGCAGAAAACATTTCACAGAGATTAAAGGATTGAGATAGGTGTAGATTACTATGTAGGTGATATAGGTTCTCTAAAATACTGTGTTATTTTAACAATATGCATCAGTGTTAGCCGTTAATTTTTACCTTATGTTCAGTAATTAGAGAGGTGTTTTTGTTACGGATAAAATAAACAAGAATCTTAGCGACATGCCAGTTATTTGTATTTTACAATTATTTCAATATGAGTCGAAGTGTGGTCAGGACCAAGATATCCCAGCATACAGGAACAGCCTACCCCAGACATCCTCTACCACATACTCAGTGCATTAAAAAGATGAAAAGTCAACCAATAAAAGACATTTTATTTAATGCTGTACAAAGGTAAACAGCCTCTTAGCTTAACATAATTCTTTCAAAAACTACATTCACCTTCTGGTATTGATATTGCAGTAGTAGTATTGATATTGATCTGCGTTTTCTAATATAATGATAAGAAAACTGGATAAAGTGTTAACAATAAGAATATATGAAAAAGTCCTATGGCAACATATACCAAACTCTGAAAAGGCACAGGACAAAGGAATTTCACACGTGAAAAGTAAAAACAAATTTGTGGTGAGTCATTTAACTAAAAGAGCAAACCCGACAGTTACCGCCTTGGAACGGTTAGTCGGCAATATGGGCCGAATGATGTGCTTAAACCGGTTTTACAGAGCTCTAACCTCGCATTCTGATAGGTTTCTCAAATGCAAGCAAAGAAAAGAAAACCGATTCATTTGAATATATGTCCAAGCGCTGATGTTTACCTTGATAAGTTATGACTAAAGTAGTGACGTCATTGAAAATTAATATCCAAGGTGTTTAGAAAAGAAAGGAGTATCATTTCAATTAGAAAAATAAGCAAATGTCTTGTTTCTCAATCTGCTATAAAGAAATAAGTTTAAACTAAAAATACGAAACAATGACTTAGCAGCTTGACAAAGAGTAGCGCGCACAAGAAGAATCCACAGTGTTGCAAACTTTTTATTTTTGTATCTGTTTTAAGAGCGCAAAATATTATTTGTTTCCGCTGTTGTGAAATACAGAGATACATACGTTTATGTAAATAAAGGTTTATAAATAAGCAAAGCTACAAAGGAATATCACTCAGTGACTAAATGGAAGGGTTTTAAAGAGGGTTTAAACTGTTATAAGAACGAGTGTTCTACTGACTATGCATTATGTACAAGGCCGAGCTATTTCCGATGTCCCGCGCGCGGTCTCACTGCTTTCTGCGGCTCTATACCAGGTTATGACAAAAGCCATTAGTATAATTTTATCATCTCATGCTTTAGGAAAAAAATAGTGCAATCGGGATTTAGATTCAGATTATATGGATGTAGTGTTGACGAAATAAATACTTGGAGTAAATTTTTTAACTCGGTATATGTTTGCATACCTTTAATTGCTTGCGGGGTAAACTTACACCACTCAAACAGCACGTTGGCGATTTGATATCAATAGTGTATGTCATGTAAGTTGAGATTGTTGTAGGTATTTGTGGGGTCGGACCCCATTTCATTTCTTTAAGGATTCAATGTTAACGTATGAAGGCATGACACTGAATAATACAGCCATTATTCTCTCCGATTTATGATGCAACGCACATTTAAAAATTTAAGGAAAACCATAGGTCATCCAGCACTTTAAGCAGCTACAGGAGGCTAAAAACCACTATCTACAGTATAAGTCCACTCAGAACGCTTGACTAGGCTAAATCACTGGATTTCCAAATTACTTGTCCTGACTTTTCTCACACTCACAGCAACATAACAGTGTAATTAACTGTCTAACCTAGATTTCTGCTTAGATTTCAGATGGTTTAAATGTCACATATTGCTCCATGTGCTGTTAGATACTCTTTTTCATATTAACCTCCGCCACATGGACAACCAAGGGCAGGTAATTGGGCTCTAAATCCATCTAGCTCAATACATTTGCATGTACATGTAGGCCAGTTTCGAATGTATCGTTATCCAACCATGAGTACTCGTGGGGACCGAAAGTGCGCACCTGCCACTTCAGGGTAGGGCTTTGGTGTAGTTCGTTGCAAGCATGCCTTTATGATATTCTCTCTTCGCCATACTTTCCTCTCTCATTGTTACTTTTCGCTGTACCATTTAACAAGTGGGTGTGTCAACATGCTATGTCTGTAGATGTGGCTGCCCTTTTGCAGCGGTTGCTTTCCCATTTTACCGTCGAGGTTTATTTTTGAAAGTGAAACACCATAGTCAGCTTTTGTGTTTTATATACTAAGTCAATATTAACATAACGATTCTTTAAAATAGTGTCATATTAATATTGTGCGAAAATGCATTATTATATTTGGGTGGTTTTAGGATTGATTCTGAGCTAATCGCAAAAAACTGTTTTATTTTTAATGGCATTAATTCTTTTTATCTTACAGTCCTTATCTTAGAAGTACTGGTTCGAATACTTCCTGTTATTTGATGATTTTATGGTAATTATTAATTGAAAAATACGAAGTATGTTGTCAATTACTGGAAATATAGCAAATTACCAAGTTCATTAATGATACTGATTAAGTGTTGTTCGTGTTATCGTTTGTCGTACATTAATCTAATGATTCTGTTATTTTCGGGGAAAAATAAATATCATGACGTGGGCCATGCCCTAAGATAAGCCACTGGCCAATCAGTGGGGAGGTTACTGGTGGCTTTCTGCTACGAAACACACTCTGACAAAGCGACCACGACAATTTATAACTGTAGACAAATTTTAATTGCTTGCGTAGTTAGTTACATGCATTTATGACATTAATCTCAAACCTAGAAAGGTGTCTTTCGTTCGGTCAGGGCATGTTTGTCACTTATATACTCTTTATTTCCACTTTTACAGTGAGTTTACATATGCAAATACATTATGGTACAAACAGATAATGTACAAGTTAAATTTACAATGGACACAGTGAATAAACATGATGTTATGAATGTATTTAAATTATTATTGTAAGGAAGACGTCAATACAGGTAGAAAAATGGTTAAATACATGAGAACACAAATCAATTATGACTGATCATATTCACAGCATTTTTGGGCAGATATTTAGTGGCAACAAATATTGCATATCATTCTTTAACTTTGTCGATAGAGCTCGCATAATGGCGAAATGTGATGTTGCTAGTGGCGTTCTAGAATTCTAAGATTCTTATCAAACACAGGTTATGTGAAGAAAATTTAGCGATAGTGTATTTACTACAACAAAGTAAAGCATTTAGAAAACAATGGCTTCTTCTGCTCAATTTGTATGGCTGTGCTTTTGCGATTTATTAACACACAAAAAAAAAACAGATTTACCCGTTGTCATGATGTTTGTGTCTATATGCAGGCAGTTATTAAATGCTTGATGCATGAAACGGGAGCGGTGTCTTCTTAAATACGGATCACTTGTTAATATAAAAATACTATTATGCGATATCGCTTTTCTTTCAAAAGGATGTGTTTATGCATTGTAAGCATTGCTTGGCGTTCGTGTTTTGCTTAAAACGATAAACCATTATGTTCATACTTCTCAATGTGCCCGCATTGTGTCGAGTAAAATATCGAAAAAAATTATTAGATCCTGTTAATATTGTATATACTTTAAGGCGTTTCTCTTGCAGCAGATTCAATTATATATCATTTGTTGGCTAACATGACAAAGGTTTTAAACAACATACAATATGGCGCCTTAGTTATTGTCAGACTCAATAAAAACGGTTGTAAGATGACAATTGCTTTAAAATCTCTCTACTACATTTAACAGTATCAACTCTCATGTAGAATTACTGGGCTTGTATTGACGACAAACATAAACATAAGTTTAATAAAAGTTTATTTATTGCACTTCATGGCGAGTCATGGTAAAATAAATATCAATGACAACAACAGTACATGTATAATATTGACAAGTCATATGACACGGAGACGCAGTGAACAACATACATTTCAAATAATTTAACGATATACTATTTATTTTACTGCCATGCAGTCATATTCTTGTTTGTTGCGCGGTGTTTGATTTTCTTGACGAAGTATTCGTGCTTACATTATTTACAAAATATTCCATTTGTAAGGTCTATAGGTAAAGAAAACACCAACAATAAAGCTATTAGTAAAGATAAGACTTAAGCAATAAGTATACATATATGGCAATAACAGTACATGTATCCTTTAGGGTGCCGTTGTAGTCGCTGAAATAATTATGCTTATCTTTCTATACTGAAACAGTTGATACATTTCTCAAAAAAGAATGCTAGTTTTAATAACGAATTGGGTTAACAATGCCACCGATTCCACCGAATGGGCGCACGGGCCTCACTGGACGGATAGGGTTAATAATGTTGCTGCCACAGAATCGTCTCGTGCAAGCTGTCGGTATGCCGTTTATTCCACACGTGCATGTGTTACACCCATCATAGTAGGACTGGCCTGGTCGAATCAGTTGTCCTCTGTAGTCACGGCAGTAACGTTGACGTACATGGTGCTGTGCTTGGAGGACTGAAAACGAAAAATACAGATAGTGTAATTCAATATGTTGAACGATAGCATGTTCAAATATAATCTAATGGAATGTGGTGATGTCTTAATCCAGTGTTGTTTTTCCAGGCTTTGATTTTTTTTAAGTTAAAATTAAATCAAATGCAAATTTGACCAACTTGTTGATCTGATCAAATATTAATGAAGATTTTCCGTCTCATTAAGATTGGTTGAAGCGATTTCAAATATATTCATGATGTTATCTAAATCATGTTGTGCCAAGAACTGAGCAGTGTCCAAATATCTCAAAGCTGAATTTTAGCTTAATTGGGAAGAGTTGTTAGGGCTTGTATGAAGCTCGACCTTTATTCCTTTTTCAACTTGATTCAAAGTTTGATCGGTCGGAAAACGTGTTACTCTGACAAAATATAGCCAAAGAATTTCAATCAAAATAACTATGTGGTGTAAAACAACAACAACAAAAACAACAAATATAGCGCCTTTGAAAAAAAAAATCATTTTCTTGAAGACTTATCATAACGTTTGTATAAATTTATTTATTTTAGTTTTTGTAGACGCCAAGCTTTGATATACTAGTATATCTACGTTGTCCAAAATCCGAGACGGTGAAATACGAAAAGTTATCTGGACAAATTATATCATAAATTGAAGAAGAAAAAAACAACTTACCAGCTTGACAAAGTGTAACACACACGAGAAGAACACACAGAGTTGCAAACTTGTTCATTGTTGTTTCAGCTTTGTCCTGATCCGCACAAGATGAGATGAATGTACTGCTGTTTGTGAATGAAAACTATCAACGTGCACATCTTTATATACCGAGTGCCGAGCTGACAGTTGTCTGTATAATAACGTAATTACGTCAACGACGTCATTAGCGAATCAAGACTTGTGTATCAATCTTCCATTCACCATAGCGCTGTTGTACGTCAGTTAGTCAACAACGTTGACAGACAGACATAAAAAGCGCCACAACCGACATTTAATTAGCTGTGTAGATGACTGTGATGTATATGACATTGATTGAAACATCTTTACTTCGCCGTAACGTAAAATGTAAACGTGTGCTGACAAAGAGTCAAACATGATCGAAGAAACAAAACAGTCAACGTCGCCGAAATGTAGTGGGCGGTCAAAACTGGTTCTTCCGTGTACTTTTCTTGTGCATAAGGTCATGTTAAGCGTGGTTGTAGCTGTATGAACTTAAGAAACATAAATAAAGTAGTAGTTAAAGTAGTAATAGTGGTTGTAGAAGTATTAGCATTTGTAAATAATAGTAGCAGTATGTAGTAGTAGTAGTAGTAGTAGTAGAAGAAGAAGTGGTAGTAATAGTAGTAGTAGTAGAAGAAGAAGTGGTAGTAATAGTAGTAGTAGTAGAAGAAGTAGTATTTGGTATTGATGAAAAAGTAGTAGCAGAAGTTATAGTAGTAGAACTAGTAGTAGTATAGTAGTAGTGCTAGTAGTAGTAGTAGTAGTAGTAGTAGTAGTAGTAGTAGTAGTAGTAGTAGTATACTAGTAGCATAGTAGTAGTAGTGGTGGTGGTAGTAGTAGTAGTAATAGTTTTAGTATTAGTTGCAGTAGTAGTAGTAGTAGTGGTATCAATAGTAGTACTATAGTAATAGTAGTAGTAGTACTATACTAGTAGTATAGTATTAGTAGTGGTGTTAGTAGTAATAGTAGGCCTTTTAGTTGTAGTAGTAGTAATAGTAGTAGTAATATAAATAGTAGTGTAGTAATTAAAGTAGTATTAGTAGTAGTCGAGTAATAGTAGTAGTAGCGGTAGTAGTAGTATAGTAGTACAAGTAGTAGCAGCAGTAGTAGTGGTACTGAGCATGGTTGTTGGTTGATCTGAAACTAAGAATTAGTTTATTTTGGTGATAATGTCGAACAGAAAAAATGGAGATTTGTAAAACAGGATAATAAACCATATACCGCAAATTTGTGGTGGCGGAACATCAACCTCAAAAATCATTAATTATCTGTGGTACTTCTGGCAGTGATTGGTCAGCTCTTTACTGAACATGTACATTATGACTTTTGCATGTTTGTTATCTAAATTAATTTTAAACACTTTATTCCACCCCCACCCCCACCACACCCTCATGTATCAATGTGGTCGAGGCCATTCCTATTGCTCCATTCAACTGTATGTACAAGAACAACAAACCATTTCTATTATAAGTGTATCCATTTGAAGCGTTTACGTATTCTTACAGTGATTTGCTATTACAGCTAGTGTCATCAATAATTAAATACATGTGTGTAATTGTTTTGACATGCTCATGTTTTCCCTTATTGAAAATTGTAATGTAAACATGGTAACTTCAAAGAAAAACGGACTGAACAATATCGCGATTTCTTTGCTGCCAAGATTTATATTTTTATATAATAGTGTTCATATATTGGGGGGGGGGGGGGTATGCATCCCAACCCCACCAACCAGGTAAAAGAGTAGAGTTGTGAAAACACATACATGTAAGCTTAAAATACTACGTTTTTTAAAGTAACGTTTGTCTGTTAACTGCTTAGGTCGAAGTTAGGGTACCTTACTGTAAGTATATATCTGTTATTTACTGCGATAAAGTCGAATGGATCTTAATTAAACCCCCCACCCGCCCGCCCCCACCAAAATTTTCTGGATCCGTCCTTCGCGCTCATTACATGACTAGTTCGTTTACCTTCTTGCCGAGGATATAAATTAGCCATTATATTTAGTTAGTAACTAGTTCTATATGTACACATTGTTGCTATGCCATGCGTTGGCCAAAACATTTCAGTTATGTTGACCCTAGTTGTTAGCATTAAGAGTGCTAGAAATTGGTGATGATTGTGATTTGCCAACATTTTTGCCGATACTGTCCAGCGACATTTCTATCATTATAGCACAGGGGCACTTAGGAGGTGCCCAGGGGCTGAGCCCGGCCGGCCCATTGTACTGACACCGACGAGTCAGGCGTAATGCTGTCCCCTTAGCCCCGAGCGTTAGGAGGGTAGCCACTACTACCAACTTTAAAGTCTTTGGTTTGAACCCGCGACCTCCCGATCCGCAAGCCGATGCTCTACCGCATGTCTTATTGAGGCCTAATATATACTGATGTAAGGACTGCAAAACTTTTACCTAGATGTATTATACTGCTGTAGTCGCATGTACACTGTTAGCGACACTTGCTAGTCTGTATTATCTATTTACGTATGTTTAGGATGTTTGTTTTTTTTACCTGAGATGTAAATATAATAATTTAACTTTTCGTCGCTGTCAAAAAAAGAAAATAAATAGCCAAAACATCTGAAATGGATAGAGGTGTTCCGATTTGTATCAAGTGTAAACTGGAGGATAACAGACCCCAAACAGACTTGTGAATATTATCTGACTGTTATCTATTTGGACCCAGTTTACACGTTTGCGTTGAATGGTTTCACAAATATGCTTACACACGTGTCAATGCATATACAGTTTACTTGAATAAAGAAACTGTTACACCAAATTAAGGCGCAGACCTGTTACAGTGTGGGTTTTCTGTTATTAATTATTGCAACATATCAGGCTTTTACCAAACGAAATCAACAGCAATGTCTCGGCCTAAGGTTTATCTTAACCAATCAATGCCTGAACGGTTTTTGGACCAATTACGTGCAGTTTGTGACGTCACGTTCTTCGATGAAGCCAAGGCGGGTTCGATACTTGTGCCGCGAGAGGAGTTCCTGGCTCGGATTCGAGGCGTTGATGCCATTGGTGTCGTGCTTCCGACAAAAGTGGACGCCGAGGCCCTAGATGCAGCAGGTAACGTCTCACGCTTAAAAACCATTCTGGTGCGCTTGTTGCTATGGTAACTAATTGTTTTTTGTTAACAGCTACTTCAAAGGGTACAAGGGATATTTTCCTGATGTTATGTGCATTTAAAAGATTAGTGTAGATGTTTAATTTATGTTCATGGTTCAACATTACTATATCATTTATGTGTGTTAAGTGATGGCTGTAACCGAATGTTCGAATGTTATTTGAGCATTCGAATGTTTGGTAAAACTGCACTGTGACTCATTTTTTTCAATTTTTTCAACGATTTATTTAAAGTGCATAGTATAGTTTTCGTAATTCTCGATCCGAAAGTGACGCAAAAAATGTATAACAGTGAGATATTTAGTACTGATTATATGATATCTATTTTAAGATGCTCACTTCCGGACGAGATCATGTAAACTTTGATCAAAATTATGTTATGTTGTTGTTTTTTAAATATCGAAATACACGCCATCGGATAACGGGAAACTGAATAAACTGGACTTCAAAATGTCACCACTATTTCCGGTTGTTATACACTTAAAAGAAGATGCATATTTTTGACTACCAATAAAATAAAACTTGAATTACAAACAGGTCCCCAACTGAAGGTGATCGGTACCCAATCTGTGGGGTTGGACCACATTGACCTTAACGAGTGTGCTAGGCGAGGGGTCAAGGTTGGCTACACACCGGAAGTGCTCACAGACGCAGTTGCCGAGGCAACGATAGGGCTCACACTATCTGTTGCTAGGAGACATAAAGAAGGTACGTTGCTGTTGCTAGGCGACATAAGGAATGTACGGTATCAAAATGTGTTTTGCTGCACGCATACCTTATTACTGGGAGTATTGCGAACAAAGCCGTAGAAATGGCCGCTGTGTATAATGTGTATTTTTATTGCACTTGTACGAATAATGTAAACCAAAATGGCTTATAAATAACTTCTTCGTTCATCAAATGAACGTATACCTCTTTTGTGTATTATCTCCATTAACATTTTGTGGTGATTGATTACAAGGTATAACGACATTGCACGAAGATATTGCATTGGATTTTAGCGTTGTATAATATTTTTACGCACCTGATGTGCTGTTGGCAATACGACATCTTTAAATGTGTATCTATGTCAATTGTTCATATGTTGTAGGCACAGAGGCAGTAGTGCAAGGTTTGTGGGGCAGCACATGGGCCGATTCCCTGTACCTTTGCGGTAAGGAAATCAAGAACTCAGTTGTTGGCATCGTTGGTTTAGGGAGAATCGGTCTAGCGGTGGCCAAGAGACTTCAACCGTTTCAGGTGAAACAGTTCCTGTATTGCGGGAGAAATCCGAGGGACTCCGCGTCGGAGGTCGGTGCCAAATTCGTCACATTCGAAGATCTTCTTGAACAGTCAGATTTTGTCATAGTTACCTGTTCTGTTCACCCTGGCAACCATAAACTTTTTAATGCAGCCGCGTTCAAACGTATGAAAAAGACAGCCATTTTGATCAACACATCTCGTGGTGTAGTGGTTGATCAGGATGATCTGTATGCAGCACTGACCCATGGAGAGATCCACGCCGCTGGCCTTGATGTGACCACGCCCGAGCCACTGCCGCATGACCACAGGCTACTGAGCCTTCCCAACTGTACAGTGCTGCCACACCTTGGTAGCGCATCGGTCACAGCTAGGTCCGCCATGATGGATCTTACCGTCCGCAACACCTTGGCGGGCCTAAAGGGCGAGCCCCTCGTAACGCCGGTACCCGGGGTATAACTACTGAATGTATTAGATATACTGTAGTAAGCTTAAGCATTGAATATTTTTTACAGTTATTTCAATCAGATTGAAGTCTTCTATGTCATGCATTATTATAAACAGACTAGTCAATAAATTGTCAGCGAGCGTTACTGTATTTTGCCTTCTGTGTCACGATCAAACATTCAGACATGATTCACAGCGACTTTTGCAATAATTTCGAATTTTTATTTCAATTTTAAAACCGGACCTGGTAGCGCAATCGGCAGAGCGTCGGCTTCAGGTACAGGAAGCCCGAGGTTTGAACCAGGGCCGCGACATACCAAAGTCGTAAAAATTGTAGTAGTATAGCTCTCTTGTTAATGCTCAAGCAAATATAAGGGTAGTTCCACGACTGGTTGTCCAGATGTCAGGATAATGTGCATAGGTGTGGCATCGTGCCAGGTGTTCACGCATGAAATATACACAGTGAAGACAGCACTATATCTGCTTCAAGTGGACACCATCTCCAGATAATTTAATACTTTTGGTAGGGACATAAACAAAACTAAAACACCTTGCTTCAAACTGTGATATACCATTTGAAACCAAACTATTCTCATTGTTACAGATTTATGGGATGCTTAAAATAAGAAAAGGAATAAAAATGCAGTGGTTTATTTTATTTCGCTTTATTCAATGTACCTTGGGTGTAAAGCACTGTAAAACCTTAAGTACTGTATATTATTGGTGAAGAATTACAAATAAATGTGGAGTCTCAATGCATAAACATGAAATAAATTTTAACAGAATTGTATTAAAACTCTGATACAAAAATTGGTCCATGGTAAATAATTTTACTTAAAAAATGCAGGATTTAGTTATCTGCTTAACTTTGCAGTTATCAGGGTAAAAAGCAAGCTACAATTAATATGTTTATAAAGTGTATTAGGACAATCACATTTGAATTAAGAAGTAAGTTCGATGTAGGATGTAAAACACTGTGATTAATTTCCATGTTTGATAAGTCACCAGAATAGATAACAGATGTATTCGAAGTTCTAGAACCAATCCAATTCCTAACTAAGAACTTATATCTTGATTCTAACAAGATTGATGAAATACACTTTAAAAACATACATTGATTGTAGCCAGCAGTCACATGTAGTAAAAAGCACCAAGATAAGATTGAATTATGTACATTTTCTATCAGATAAGGACAAATACATTGAGACTATATTATGCAACTTGAGGCAGGTGCTTTTTAGCAATGTACTGTATGAAGAAACAGTGAAAAAATAATTGTAGAAATAGCAGATGAGAGTTTGGAGTTTTAAGTTTTAACCATGTAAGCAAGTATACTACCGGTAGTCAATGTCATTTAAAGTACCTAAAATAGAACATAAAAACATCTGGATGCTTATTATTATTTCTCAGCAATTTATGTTAAATTCTACCCATGTTATGTTTACATTTTTTATTCATAAACAATGATGCCAATTTCAACACTTATCACACGAACAAATTACACTGTCACAATCAGTCACAGTGAAGCCCTTATGAGTAAGGATGTAAATGAATAAATGACTTATTATAATCAAGTACAATGCAATTAATTACTAAGTTTGTTTGCTAACTAGTTGAAGGAGTTTCATTTGGTACAGTGAATATCTTTAGTCTATTTTTCAGTAAAGTCACTTCCATGGGGATAGCCTCAAAGTGTTCTCCATCAATGTCGTACCACATCTCCCTACCCTGAAATGGCACAACAAACAATAATACATATATCATTATTTTATAGAAAAGTATACAGGTACCTTCAACAAACCTAGCTTATCAAATGATTTTTTGTTTTGTTTTTTAAATACATTGCAATTATGAGCATTGTAGCAACAACCAGCTTTTTGGTGCAGGAAGACCACAAACACATGTCTGGGTAGAACCACTGGCACACAGCAAGTCAGCTGGACGACCTTCCCACATTAAGTCCTTCGCCCACGAGAGGCTAAGCAGTCAGAGAAAGTACAAACTGGCAACTCCACCACTAAGCCACAGGGTGTTTGTTGTGTATATATGTTACATCACATCAACACAATTATAGTCATACTGATGATGTCCAGTTAATTATTGGTGGAGTAAACCCCATACATATGTGTAAGTAGAACCACCAGTGCACAGCAGGTCAGCTGAAAGACACATTAAACTGGCTTTAAATAGGACAAGGGGCCTTTTTTAGCATTCCACACACCTGCGATAAGACATTAAATGTGGTATCCATCAGTTTAGACCAAAAATATTTTCATTAGACATCTTAGTAAACAATTGTTATCTGAAGAGATCTCAAAAAATGCTGTTTATTAATGTCCTTCACCTGTCTGAAAAGTGAACCATAAAGCAACAATTAGTGTTACAAACATGTACTTCCTATCTGAGCCACGCTACACAGTTAGCTATTTTTAAACAAAGAAAACTATGTGACCACTTATGTTTTAGCTCAACCACATCATCTGCAGTGAAATTGATGTCTATTTTTAGCAGAAATCCCAACCATTTTTATTTATAAATTTGAAAAGAATGAACATTTAAGAGTTGATTAATGAGTTTTACTGCCCTGAAATTGTCAAATCTTAGACTTAGGTATGATTTTTCTGCAGAGATTATACACAAACACCCCAAACAGAGGTCAGATATTGTTACATATACAGGCAAACTGTCGGATACCACCATTAAAATTACTCAAGTGGTGTTCGCAGCAGTGACTAAACAGCCAGTCCGCTAATACAGTCCGATGTAGTTGTTCTAAGTAAAGCTTTCAAACATATACTGTGTGAGAAATAGAAAAGTTTAAAATGTAAACTATAATGTATAAATGTGTGCTGAGTTAAACAGTTTACTTACAAGACAGTATGTTGGGTTAGACAGCTAACTTATATGAAAGTATGTTGGGTTTGACAGCTAACTTATATGAAAGTATGTTGGGTTTGACAGCTAACTTATATGAAAGTATGTTGGGTTTGACAGCTAACTTATATGAAAGTATGTTGGGTTTGACAGCTAACTTATATGAAAGTATGTTGGGTTTGACAGCTAACTTATATGAAAGTATGTTGGGTTTGACAGCTAACTTATATGAAAGTATGTTGGGTTTGACAGCTAACTTATATGAAAGTATGTTGGGTTTGACAGCTAACTTATATGAAAGTATGTTGGGTTTGACAGCTAACTTATATGAATGTATGTTTCGCTAGGCAGCTAACTTATATGAATGTATGTTTCTCTAGGCAGCTAACTTATATGAATGTATGTTTCTCTAGGCAGCTAACTTATATGAAGTTAAGTTGGGTCAGACAGTTGTCTTTTAGGAATGTATGGTGGGTCAGACAGCTAACTTATATGACTGTATGTTTCGCTAGGCAGCTAACTTATATGAATGTATGTTTCGCTAGGCAGCTAACTTATATGAATGTATGTTTCGCTAGGCAGCTTACTTATATGAAGTTAAGTTGGGTCAGACAGTTGACTTATAGGAATGTATGGTGGGTCAGACAGTCATATAAGTTATATGAATACATATTTGGGTTAGACAGTTAACTAATATGAAAGTATGTTGGTTCAGATAGCTAACTTATATATGAATGTATGTTCAGTTAAACAGCCAATATATGAATTTATGTTGGGTAAGACAGTTAATTTATATGAATGATCAAACAATATATTATAATATCTTCTTTTTTTCAAATAAAGACAGCTACCAGAGTATCAGAAAGGTCTATCGCAGATATAGTTAATAACTTTAGTTAATGCTCTTAAACAACTGTACCTTATATCAATGTTAGGTTAAAAAACCTTACATCCACGAATATAAGTTAGCTTAAATACCCCTCTTACTTATATGAATGTTAGTCAGCTTAAACATTCCTAACTTACCTGTTATTGAATGATAGGTTAAAAACCCTAACTTATATGAATGTGGATAAGGCTGCACACCTAACCTTATATGAATGTAAGCAAAGTTGAAAACCATTAACTTATAAGAATGTTACATGTAGTCAAGATTTATCCCCTTAAATTATATTAAAGTTAGTAATGTTTAATGACTCAAACCTTACTTATATGAACCTAGATGACAACCCTTTCTATTGTGCAGTACAAATACAGGTTTTAAGTCCTAGAAGTAAATATAGTCCGTTTTCACTATGATAGAGTATGTCTCATGAATTCTTCGCAGGACAGCACTATCTGTCAGACCCTACATAAATGTGTGGCAAGCTACCCACCTTTGTTAGAGACTTCCAAGATGGACAAACACATGAAATATATACTGAAGGGAAAACGTTTAGCAAGTTCAGAGAGGATTTTTTTATTTCAGTATATAATTGAATGACATTATGACAGCATTAAATCTTAAACCATATAGCTGTTTGATCCACCATTAAAATGCAACAGGTCTCAATATAAAATTGGAATAACTAAACTCGAAGTTTCTGCATAATTTGTACATAATAATATATGCATAATTTTTGAATTTGCTTTTTTTACTTTACCTCTGGTATTTGTGGAACAAACTTCATCCATTTCACTAGCAGGTGCTTGTTTTCTTCTGATCCCATCTTCCATTCTTTCTCTTTAATTCTTCTCCACCTCAAAGTGAAATATTTAATTATATACATTATAATGTATATGGTGTTTGTTATCAAAGTTGAGCTACTTGTATGCAGTGAGTGTAACCTCCCTCATACAATGTTTCACTCAATACGGAAAGGATTGGGATTTGCCGGCATTTTTGCCGATACTGTGCAGCGACAGTTCTATCATTATAGCACAGGGGCACTTATGAGGTGCCCAGGGACTGAACTCGGACAGTCCATTATACTGACACCGACAAGTCATGGGTAATGCTGTCCCTATAGCCCCGAGTGTTATGAGGGAAGCCACTACTACCAACTTTAAAGTCTTTGGTTTGACCTGGCTGGGGTAGCACAATCAACTGATCATCAGCTCCAGGTACACGGGGGCCCGGGTTTAAATCTAGACCATGACATACCAAAGTTGTTAAAAAAAAACTGATGAAATCTTGTAAAAGAGATACCATGTAATGTGACTTTAATTTATGCTTATGAAAAAACATCAGTTACATACCCTTCTGTGATAAAATCTGACTTTGATAAATTCTCTGGTCCAAGACCAAGATCAACTCCCTGAACTGTTTGTGTTTTCTGAAAAACAAAACAAAAAAAAACAAGAAATGAAAATAAGATAATAACTCTTACTTCTTTAACTTGTATAAATTTGGTTTACCTGAAATATGAACAAGAAGTGGACCTTACATTCAATACAGTTGAAAATTTTCGTTTCAACTTTAATCAACCATGATCCTGAAGTCATGCCTAGGTAGAAATACTTGCATGTATGCATCAAAGGGAAGCTGGAATGCTATCTCAGTTAGTTAGCCCATGTTGGAATCATTTTTTGCAAAGCTTTCAAATCAGAACAATTATGGTAATAACAGTGATGTCCAGCTGTTATTGGCGGGGAATGGGATGGGATTTGCCGGCATTTTTGCCTATACTGTGCAGCGACATTTCTATCATCATAGCACAGGGGCACTTACGAAGTGCCCAAGGACTGAACCCGGCTGGTCCATTATACTGACACCGATGAGTCAGGGGTAATGCTGTCCCCTTAGCCTGGAGCATTAGGAGGGGAGACACTACTACCAACTTTAAAGTCTTTGGTTTGACCGGGCCGGGGTTTGAACCCACAACCTCCCGATCCGCAAGCCGACGCTCTACCACCTTACGTTATTACGGCCGGTATATTAGTGGAGGAAGAACCCAAACAAATGTCCAAATAATACAACAATTGGTGCACTGAATTTCAGCTGGTTGACTTCCCTAACATGAAAGTTTCGACTAGGATTCAACCCCATGGGCCACTGAGACAGAGGAGTTACAATTCAGTCACTCTACCTATTAAGCCACCGGTGCCCTTTACCTCACCATGTATTTATAAATCAGCAGCTTCATCATACCTGCAATATTTTATGAAGTCAAGTGAGACAAATAAATCTTCAAATCATCCAACAACATAACTGTGCATACCTTCTCTGGCTCACTAAATGCTGAGTTGACAGTCAGCTCTACACATGAATGGTCTGGTATCCTCACAACATCATCCTCTTCATCTACAGTTACCTCCTGTTCTTCATCCTCAACCTTGCCTGCTTAGACAAGAGGATTTTGAGCATTTCAAATAATAGAATAAATGTTTCCGTTAAGATAGAGTTCAGTTACAATATACAAGCAAAAAATTGGATGCTTTTTTGTTTTGCTTTTAGAAATACTTCGAAGCAACACAATTAACATCATTATAGGGTCATCCAAATATTTTCGAGAACAGGGTGGTTGTTTTTGTTTTTTGTTTTTGTGAAATGGCCTGACTTTCTGCAGGGGAAAAAAACTTTTTACATAGCATCTGCTTTTATGTGACATCGAGACTACGGAATAAATTATGGTATAAAGTTTGGAACGTTCCTGACAGGGCCGGCCAGCAGTTACTTTCCATGATTAAACTATCACACCCTTGATTGTGACATTATTATTCAGTCATAAATATTGTCTATGGCTATGTAAAAATCCAAATTTTATAACAAGTTCAAGAGAAAAATCAAACATTTTGTTTACTATTCAGAAAAATGACCAAAAGTTCTATTGATAGCAGATTCTGGACCAGCAGTTTATACCAGGCCTCAGTTTTAACACTCTCTGGAAATGCTCTAAACATCGACAAATTGGACAAAAATACGATTTTTAAAAAGCAAACAAGCCATAAAATGTGATTTTTTTTTCAGAACGAGGGGAATTTTTCAGCTCAAGGGCTATTTTTCTAAGGTGGGCAAGTACATGTAGCAGTTAATCGGCTTCAGTTATATAGCAAAAAAACACCCTGGCGGAGAAAGACCAGTCAAATGTCTGGGTAGAATCACTGGCACAATGAGGTCAGCTTGAAGACCTTCCACATTAAGTCCTTCACCCCAAACGGGTCTCAAACCCATGCAGTGAAGACAATCAGAGGAGTTTCAAATCTGCAGCTCTACCACTTGGCCATGGTTGCCCCTCACAGATATAATATGTGACATGTTTTTATTAAACAATATCCCATATCATTGTTTTCACTGTGTAAATATAATGTATACACATGAAGTAAGTAAAATTCCTGAAAATCACTAAAACTATTATTGAAAATAGGTAATCTACACTGTGATATATAGTTTATCTAGAAACTTGTTTAATTACATAAAGTACAACAATGCTGAAAATGCATCAATCATTGACTTTGAAATGTTATCCACATAAACATGCATGCTTACAAAACACAACTGAATTAAGCTAACACATTCTTAACATTCAGACAGCAGAACACCAAATGCAATCTTATTTGTAAATACTAAAAATATTACTTTTTCTCATGTGTACATATTTCCACTGAAGAGAGAGCATCAACAACTATTACATGAATAAATAAAACATGTCTAACTTAACCCCTCAACAATCTTAAAGCTACTACATTGGGGTGCCCACCTTTTTTTAAATTAGATCCGAAGAGTAGTCTTCTGAAACTCCATGATTCCTGTGGTGGCGCCTCTATCTGTTTTACCTTGTGTTTCGTGTTCTCTTCCGTGGCAACCACATATTCCAGAGAACCTTCAAATGCTGGTGGCCACGGTCCCAGAGTTTTCCGGAGGTATGAAAATCGATGCTTCAGAGGACCAAAGTACCAGTATCTGCAAGTATTCATGGTATTATAAAATAATGATGTCTCTATTTCTTATACAGATAACATTTCTGACTGTATTCAAAACAAATAAATAATATTACAAGTAATGTCTGCATTAATATCAACTTATTTAGTTCTCTAATGACAATATTGACCTGCGGTGCGCTGGTGGTTCTACCAGGCATAAGTATGGGGTCTTCCTGAAACAACATTTTTCTGGACATCAACAATATGACCATAATTTGGTTTGTGCGATGGAACAAAAAACAACAATAAAAAAAACAAAAACAATATTGACTCCAACTCATTTTTTGCAATCTTTAAGGAGTCATTTTACAGATTCACTCAACAAAGATAGACTGATATTTATTTTACACTTACTTTCTGATTCTATCTTTTGCATCTCTGTATGCCCCAATCTCCACACCACACAGAGCATATGTTGATCTTCCATTTTCACCCTGAAGGCAAGATAGTGCGTAATGCATTTTATACGAAGTTGCTCTCCTACTTCGAACAAAAAATACACTCAGTAGTGAAAGGACTTGGCAAAGCTTGAAATAAAAAATGTTTAAAAAGACTCTTAGAGTGTCTTGAGAATTTTAGCATTGTCAGAAACTCAAAACATTTGTCCCTGTGAATTAATATATGATTCTAAAAGCAAGAATAATTAAAAGTGACATATGAGTTCAACTGCAAAATGTTTTTGTCCTTGTTACTTTTTTGCAAACTTAATATGCCTAGAGTATAAGAAAACTGCAAATTTACATGAAGCTGTATAAGCCTTATATGAGTAAAGAACCATTTTCATGGTATAGGAACATAAGAATGAACAATTCATACACGTATAGACATCCTTGTATAAAAATAGGGAAAATGTTCAACAAAAAACAATCACTATAGTTATCATGTTGTTGTCCAGAAAAGCATTTTTTTTTTAAGGTGAAAAGGTGATGTCTAAAATATTCACAATCGGTTAACATGTTTTTCTCAAAAATATATTAAGATCCTGAGGATCAAGGATACGATAATTAGATTCTACAAGAAAAAAAATATATGATGGTCACAATTACAATTATCAATCAAAACAGTTCATATACTAAATTTATGAATATTGGTTCATTAAAATTCCACAAAGCATTTGCACATGAATTTAAAAATAAAACCCACATAAGTGAATAAATTAATTAGTTCACCAAACCTCTAACTTGAGAACATCTAGATTCTGAGTGACCCCCTTCACAACTGCCATGGCTGCATCAAGGGACCGCCTGGAACAAGTAAAGGGATATTTCAATTTTTAATCTTAATTTGATTGGGCATTAGCACGTTTCTGCCAATGGATAAAATTGGAACTATTAAAAGTGGCTGTTTCTGTTGCATTTTAAATCTGATTAGCAAAATACTGCAGTATCAACATGTTTTCAGTGACAATATATTGAGACAATAGGATTTGGACACAAAACCACACGAAACTGCAAGCTGAATGAAAATAAAATAAAACATAATTCATACTTCTTTTTTCTGTATATAGAATTTTGCATGTTACAGGCAGAATTAGCTGATAAACTGGTCCTTAGCCTATAACAGAAAACTAAACCCCTTCCTGAATGTATACGCCCTTTTATTGTCTTTACAAACCATTCACAATCATTAACAGAATCTGCATGACTAAGAGTTTATGTGTTAACTGGTTCAGCCTTAAAACTATTATTACAAGCCCAACATACATTTATTAAAATCCTTTTATCTCTTTTTGAGAAAAACAACAAAGTCAGGTGAATTTTCAAAACTGTAGATGAACTATGAATAAAAACGTAAAGCAAATATTCTCTAACAATAATCATCAGCACAGGACCTTTGCACTTTTCTACAAGATAAAACATTGATACTATAAACACAAAATTCTCATTTTTATGTGGATCTTCAGGTTTGTCATAGGCATAACAGTAAGTATATACGTAAGGGTTTTTTTTCCAATCTATATTTATTTAAAGTGATTCAATAAATAATCTCACTTACTTCACATCACTTTTATCTGGTCCATAAAAGAATTTTGCAAACTTGTTTGTTCCTCCAACAGGAATGACACCAATTGGTACTTTTTGTCGGAAACCCTGAAAATAAATTTTAAAATAGATAAAAATTCATACCAAACTAAAATTAAAAACAAAATTATCTGTAAAAATTAAGAAAACTACAATAAAAGTGATAAAAATGGGGGAAAAGCTAATGCAATTACAAACAAAGCTGCAAATCCAATTAGTTATATTAAATTTACCGAATATCCTCAGCCATAAGTCTACTTTGCTCAGAAGTCAAGGTGGATTTTATGGGTCAAAATGACCGATTTTACTTCCACCCGGCCAAAAGTCAAGGTGGTATAGTGTTATATCTAGAGCGAATTAGCAGGATTTATGATGTGCCCTGCTGCCAAAGTTGGACTTTTTCGAGACAATTTTAGGATCCGATTACGAATGAAATTATTTTTAACTATGGAAGTCCTACAAGTATGTTGAAAAAGATTTATTGTATTATCTATCTGTCTTGTTGGACATGGATGACAAATATAACATCATATTCTGGCAGTAGAAAACACCTCAAATATGAAGTTAATACCAAATTTATGAAGCGGTTTCTTCTTATGTTTGTTAAGAATATTTACCTTATCGTCTTTCTTCATCATTCCTGTAACAGTCTGCAACAAAGAAAAACATATATTTGAATTTGTGTTATAACCTTTAAAACAAAACAGACAAATATTTTGTAGTGATCAGCTAACCTGTTTTCAATTCCATTCCAGGTTGTACTTTATTACAGTTATGGAAGTTCACAACAGACTGCATCAATTAAATAAAGTGTTTCAGTGCAACATCTAGCAACCAGTGTGGTTTCAAAATTAATGTTTTCAGTAATTTTACAACTTTTTAAATCTTAGTAATTCCTCACAATTTGCATAATATAGTTAATGCATTGACTTGGCCAGTTACCTCCACTAATGTAGCATTACCCCCTGCCACTGCGATACCATCCACATGTCTTTGTTCCAGGTATTGCATAAACTCCTTCACCTGACCATCATACTCTGTCTAAAATAGATCCAAGTGAGACAATGAACAAATGAAATTAACATCAAGATACTTCTGATAAGACAGTGAACAAATATCGAAATACATTTGTTTTGTAGATACACATGTTAATTAAGATAGAAACAACTTTGGGCCAGATTTTTTGTAGACCATTAGAATTCAAACTTTGTCAAAGCCCCTTTATAACCCTGATTGCTCACCATATAACTTCTGGCTGACTCCAAACATCAAACAGTACTTTAGGGTACAACAGTTACAGACCAGCAGAGAGTAAGGCATGTAAAGTACCGTAACAAGGAACTAGCACTTTACTCATATAAGACTATAAAACTACCCTTTCTGGGTGGATTAAATGTCTGAAAAAAAAGTGTAAAGTTAGTGGATTTTCCTCAAATAACCAAATAAATTATTGTTCACTGAAAAGATCCCACTAAATGCTGTTTATTGATATCATACATCTATGCAAACCTTGGAGAGTAAGTTGTAACATCACACTAATCATTACAACCATGTATTTCCTATCTGAGCCATGTTGCACAGATTGCTATTTTTAGCTAAGAAAACCAGATGATCACTTACTGTTAAAGGTGGTATCTGACAGTTTGGACCAAAAATATTTTCATTACACATCATAATTAACCATTGTAACCTGAACAGATCTCGCAAAATGCAGTTTATTGATGTCCTTAACCTGGCTGAAAAGTTAACCATTATATCACAATTGTCATTTCAAACATGTATTTCCTATCTGAGCCACGCTGCTGTTTTTAAAATAAGAAAACCATGTGACCACTTATGTTATGGCTCATCCACGTTATCCCCTGTGAAGTCGATGTCTATTTTCAGCAAAAATCCAATCAGGTTAATATATAGATTTGAAATTAATGCTCTATCTATTTTCTAACATTTTTGTGTTGGTTAACACGTTTTACAGCCATAAAATTGAGATACTGTTGAAAGTCATCAAAGCTTAGACTAATGCATGGCTTTTTTCTGCAGAAATTATGCACAAATACCCCTTACAGTGGTCATATATTGTTACATGAATTTGATACAGGAAAACTGTCTGATTCCACCTTTAAGATCATGCGATACCATCATCCAGGGAAACTGCTCTTACATAAATATCTATTTTATAGCAGAAATCCCCACTGTGATCTTTTATAGATATTGAAAAAAAGGAACATTTAAAGCTATTTCTTTCATTGGTTTGTACTGTTATATAATTTTTCAGGTACTGTTCAAGATCATATTTACTGAAACTAAAGTATGAATTATGCCATAATTATGCACAAATTTCCTAAAAACAGGACTAAGAAATTGTTACTTACTTTTGAATGACACCTTTAAGGTAATCAGCCAGATATGAATATCTATGAGAGGTATTACAAATCCGCATTTTTTTCATCAGAACTTCAAGAACGCCCCTCAAAAGTACATTAACATGTTGAGAGATAGGTTTTTTACTTTAACAGCTAAAAAATAAATAGAAATAAATACCTTTACAACATTGACTTCTAGCCCAGCCAGGTACAAAACAGGAGCTGCATTTTTCTCAAACAACTTCCGAGCTGTCCTGTGGAACACAACAAGAGTCAGCTAAAATAAATTAAATTTGAAAACCTTTTTTCAGATATATCTTAAGAAGTTGCTATAAAGGGAACTAACACATGCTTAAAACCAATTTAAGTTTACTGGTTACTAAAGTGGTGGACTGATTGTAAACAATCTTGCCAATTTATAATCTATAGTGTAAAAACAATGTACAACATTATTATTAATGACTAGGAATGAACAACAGTTAGAGTATATTACCCTCCATTGGCTGCTGGATTCAGAAACACTGTTATCTTTCTGCACTGAGCACCATATGGGTGAAGCTTTTCTCCATAGACCTGGAAGAAACCATTATGGCATTGTCAGCAGAGTCCATGAAATTTATTATTTACAGGTGTTAAAAAGGACTGCATTATAGAGTTTATGAAATGTACAAGTATTCTACTTATTTGTTGATATATATATATAGGAGGAAGCAGTAACCGATACATATTTATTTCAAAATGTATAATCAATGATCCTGTAGTAAAAAGTGTCAGCATGGGAGTCTTTCTTTCTAAAAGTAGCTCACTTCTTTATCTTTCTTGACCATGAAGCAATTGTGAGTTTACAATTTCTTTCTTGCTTCTTTGATCTTGACAAATCTTTCATGATTTCACCTATAAATTCTGGTATAAATTTTGTATACCTGACTTCAATCAAATTTCCTTTTGTGTAAGAACAGGGTGTTTTTTTAAAAAACATTAATCAATGTAGCAAAAGCAATAATAATTAGGAAGCTCTGCATTAATTACCTAACAACAATATTGCCTTTTCTTCAATTAACATGTTAAATGAATAATGAATGACCTACAACTTGTCAATCACCTTCAAATATGTCCAAAACATTTTGAAGCTGAAACACAGAGACAATCCAATTTCAAATGTCAATGACAGCTGGATAAAACAGGAGCTCTTTTAAAACCAAACATGCCAACATTTATTTAGTTACTCTCACTAAACTAATTTACTTGTTTCACGCACTAACTGTTGAACTAGATTGATGGTGTTGTCATTGATGATGATAATGATAAAGACATTGATGAGTTGAGTTGACAGAGATGGTAACGACAGTACAATAACTAGTTGCAACATATAGCACAATGTTATAATGAATGTGAACAGAAGAGATGGTTAGTTGTGTAAGACCACAGTGTTTAGGCTAGAACGTCAAAGCAGTGGGCCAATTTGACCCATCACTTTTGAAACAGTGGGCCAATTTTATAATCAGTGGGTTATTTGAAAAGATGAAAAAAAAACTCACCAAAATCATGGCAAAACTCACTCACAAGGGGTGTGGGGGCTTGAAGATTATGTACAATTAATTGTTCTTGGATGGGCAGAAAATCCTCCTGGACTTCTGCTCTTTCCAGTGTAGCATGCTTGCTTTGTAGTCAAAGTCTTTGTAATGAGGTCCCTGAACCACAATGGTCATTAAAGTGTTAAGTCTGTCTGGACTTAGTCTGTTTCTTTCTGGTGTTTTCAGACTATTCTGTACTGAAAATCCTCGCTCGCAATCTGCTGTGTGAATGGGCAATGTGAGGGCCAATGCTGCTAGCTTGATAAGATTTGGAAACATGTCTTTGTGGTACTTGTTGAGAATGGACCACAACACATTTAGCTGATCTCTTGGGTACTGTTCTTGTAAAACAACTGACTTTAACACTTTCCATTCATGTTTGGACACTTGTTTGTCAATAAATGCTGGGCTGTCCTCATCAGATCCATAGTGGTCTAGCAGCACCTGCAGGTTGGAGTCACCCCAAGTTTCAAGACAGAGGTTTTAAGCCAAGAAATGAAAAGCTTTTCATCAAGTTTTCTTGCTGCTCAGGAAACCTTTTACTTAGATTGTCAAGTAAATGCTGCACAAATTGTGTCTTGGTAGCTTCAAATGCTTGCTTGGCTTTCTCTGTGCAAGCCAGTTTATGACCCTTGAATACACCTTTACCTGCCTCTACTTCTGCCTTAAACTTATTTAAATAAGAATCCATGTTCTCTCCATTGAGATAGTTTTTCAAGTCAGACTTGCATGCATTCAATGCTGGATCAACAACAGTTAAGTCTAAGTCTTTCTTCTGGAATACTAAGCATAGTTTCATGACATGGGGCATTACATCCATCATCATGTTCATTGTTGCCATGAACTCAAACTTTGTCATTCTTTTATTAAACCCTTTCATAGTAGGATCATCTTGAACTTGCTCAAAATAAGTCACCAGTGAATCCCATGTTAAATACACAGTTTCCAATGCTTTGAAGAAAGAGAGCCATCTAACTGCATGGACTTCTTTGCATCTCATTTGTGGCTCTTCCAGAACTTCTTGAATGGCTTTTAGTTTTTCATTTCTTACAGATGATCTTTTAAAATAGTAATACAAAGATGTTAAAATCTCCTGGAACTCTTTCAAGTAGTTCACTTTCTCTGCTGCTTGTGATGTAGCCAGAGCCAGTCTATGTGCAATACAGTGTATGTTTACTAGTTTAGGATTCATTCTTTGTAGTCTGCCAGTAACACCCTGCTTAGTGCTAGTCATAACAGCAGCTCCATCACTGCCAAACCCAAAAACCGAGTCAATGTTCACCCTTCTGTCATTGAGAAGCTTGAACAGTGCATCCACTATTGTGTCAGCCTTGCCATCAGTAACATGCACATTTCCTAGATACATTGTCATTGGCGTCATTGTTGCATCAACTGCCCTGGCATATACAACAAGTTTTTTGGTCACACCAATGTCAGTGCTCTCATCTGCCAAGATACTTATACAGGGAGATTGTGCTAAGTTCTTGTCAACTGATGAAGTAATAACAGCTGCAATTGAATCTTGAAATTCATAAGCAATATCAAGGGAAGTGTAGCTAGCATTCTCCCCACAATACAGATTCTTAATCTCAGGGCAATTCATGAACTGCATAAAATCAACAAAGTCTCTATATTGTGATGAAGCATGGCCTTGCTTGACCCCAAAATAGACGCACTTCATAGCTGCAATAACGGCCTTCTCCTTTTCCGATAACTGTTTCTCTACAGATCTCTTTAGGTCACAAGCCTGGTCATTAGAACAGACAGAATGCATGTGGTCGTTTGAACTAACATGTCTAGTGAGAGTGCTCGATCTGAAATTGTTCGTGCCAGTAGTGAATACATTGGTTTTGTTTGTCTTTAAACATAGTTTGCAAAACATACATTTCTTTTCATCGTCGTATAAGATCCAAGACGAATGGATATCAAGCCATTTCTTTTGAAAATTTCGGCAAGAATCGCTAGATTTGGACTTATCTGCACTTTCTTCCGATTTTTCACAATCTGTTTTCTGCCTTTTTGGCGACGAAGATTCGATTTCCTTCGCTCCCGACGTAAAAAATGAGCGAATAGTTGCTTGTTTTTTTATTTGCAGACATCGTTAAAAAACGTCACGAGGCTTTGTATCACCGAAGCGCTTTACATACGTACCGCATCATTCAAAATAAAGCGTCTATTAAGTTAAACAGAGTTGTCGTTCGTAGAGGAAGTCGCTACTGCCTAAAGTCAGTTCACTATATAGCCGTTTCTATGTCAACAGGTAACGCCTTGTCGGGCTATTTTTAGCAGATACTAGGTTTTGTACTTGCTAGGCGAATTACGATCGATTGATACAACTATTTCGTCCGTTGAATTCAGTCTGTACTTTTTTTAACGTGCGCCAAAATGACCCAGTCATTTAAAAAATGTGCGCCAACTAGAATCCTCCTGCGCCAATGGCGCAAAGGCGCGGTCTAGCCTAAACACTGAGACCATTTGGTTTTTGTTTATACTTTTAGTAAGCAAGAGATACTGACTACAATCCTAACAATCAATAAATCCAAAATTATACATCAGTTTTGCTATATCTACCTTTGCTTCAGCACAGTACTGTCTTCTTAGAAGTTCTTCTCTGCAAAAAATGACAAAACCATCATTATCATTGTGGTAAATTACCAATAAAAAGTAAGATACATTTTGCTGCATATGGTTATTTGAAAAACAAAATTACAATTAAAAAGCAAATTCCATTCAAACAATTGTCATTGCAAAAGATAAACACTGTTAAAAAGTTAAAGTAGTAGGATTTTTTTCCGAGAGGTCATCTGACATTGATATTGCAACAGAATTACCAATGAAAAAGATAGAACCCACTTACTCATGTCTTTCGCTAGCATATTTAACGCCATATATTCCTAATGCTGTAATTACCACTGACTTCTTCCAATGGTTTCTTAATGTCTTAACTACTTTAATTACAAATGCCATTATGTTACATTCATGTTGTTTACATGGGC
This sequence comes from Sinonovacula constricta, assembly GCA_007844125.1. Lineage (NCBI taxonomy): Eukaryota > Metazoa > Mollusca > Bivalvia > Cardiida > Solecurtidae > Sinonovacula > Sinonovacula constricta. Next base: position 2,347,864 of record CM017558.1, on the reverse strand, counting down.
GCGTCCATATTGCTTCAAGGGAAATAACTCGCAGCAACTTTGCGGATCTTAACTTTAACCCTGGGCTTCATCAACTGTACTAGACTCAAAACAGTTTAAAAGTTGTATAATTTTTTTTTTTTTTTTACATATATCAGTTAAATTGCTTACTTCAAATAAAATAAATTACATGTACAAATTTTGTAAGAGGTTTTAGCCACAAGTTCGGAAACTTAGGTTCGGCTCTTCCCAAATTACAATAATGTAATGATAAAATAATCTGTAAATAATAAATTACACAAGTTAAGTTTAAAAGTTATACCTGTCACAATGTGCTACGCTGTTATGGTGCCACAAATGAAGGCTTTTTCAGGAAACATAACCCACGTATTCCTGGACCGAAACCTGTATGGTAAACCTTTTACGCACAAAAAAAAAAAAAAATCAGGAACAAAAAATGTGAAGGCACTTGCTATGAATGATGACCGTTTACTTGGAAAGAGGCTTCTTTGGGAAAAATTAGCCGACGTGGTGGTAGATGCATTCTGACGAGTTTAAACTTTAATTCATTTATTTACAGACAGTCTATAACAATGAATCATCTATACTATTTTTATATTATACAACTTAATATACGTGACAACTAATACGTCGCAAAGTATTTATTATGAATTATAAGCAAAAGAAATTAAATCTTATAATTTGATTATTTATATTCCACAATGTGAGATTGGTTCCTAAATATCTAACAAAGTTCCGTCTATCAGATAAGTAAAATGCATACAACATTTTCTTACTTTAGTTTTAAATCACAAGAAAGGAAAAAGTTATCATAAAACGATAAACATTGTTAGTTTAAAACATTTGAGTCTTCGTCATTTCTGAAAAGAAAATATGTATAACGTCTGGATATTAAAGGGTTGGCCTGATCCATGTTCTTTACAATCCAAAATCACCATCGCTTAGAAAACCTACGGTTGGTGTCTAGCGCATTTAGATCGCAGTGAGCAGGGTTTACTTGTGTGTTTCTATTCGACACTCGACATTACTGGCATTTTGAAGTATTTCTAATAAGAGATTTTATCCCACCTCTTTCATTTATTATGTAATTTCTTACGTTATTTTATACTTTGCGCCTTACAGAAAACTGTTTGCACTGGCCTAGAGTGCAAGTAGGAAATTATGCCCGTGGAATGTTTCCCCAGTTAATGATACTTTATGCATCATATAGATATATGTCACATAAGTTGATGCGCAGACTCAAATTAAACACATCCTTAATGTGTATAAACGTGCCACAGAAAGGATTTTTAACATATGAACATAAACAAAAAATAAACAAGATCTATTTCTAAATTTGTGTGTTTGTGTGGAGACTATACAAATATTGCACGCCCACAATTATGCTTTATTTTACCACTTCTTAAACCTGCTTCTTTCTTCTGGCACGGAGTATAATATTATGTCAAAACCATAATGATGAATTTTGTGAAAGGAATAATATCATTTTAAGAAACCGTCGAAAAAAAAAAATCAACATTCAGTCTTGTGCAGTCATAGCGGTTAACAATTGTCACTTTAATATTAAATTCTATCTTAACGTCGAATGGCCTCTCCCTCATTGCATCTTATTCTGTCTGTCTGTCTGTCTGTCTGTCTGTCTGTCTGTCTGTCTGTCTGTCTGTCTGTCTGTCTGTCTGTCTGCCTGTCTTTCTGTGTGTGTCTGTCTGTGACTGTATTTCTGCCTGTCTCTCAGTCTGTCTGTCTCCCTGTCTCTGTGTGTCTATATGCCTGCATATTAGCCTGTCTGTGTCTCTCTGTCTCTGTCTCTCTCTCTGTCTCTCTCTCTGTCTCTCTCTCTGTCTTTCTGCTTGTCTGCCTGCCTCCCTGCCCGCCTCCCTGCCCGCCTGTCTCTGATTGTCTGTCTGTATGTATGTCTGTCTGTCTCCTTTTGTATGTCCCTTTTTATCTGTCTGTCTGTCTGTCTGTCTGTCTGGCTGGCTGGCTGGCTGGCTGGCTGTCTCTCTCTCTCTCTCTCTCTCTCTCTGTCTCTCTCTCTCTCTCTCTCTCTCTCTCTCTCTCAAGAGAAATGTTGACAAAAATGTTTGTCTGCTTGTCTGCCTGCCTCCCTGCCCGCCTGTCTCTGATTGTCTGTCTGTCTCTTTTTGTCTGTCTGTCTGTCTGTCTGTCTGACTGTCTGTCTGTCTGTCTGTCTGTCTGTCTGTCTGTCTGTCTGTCTGTCTGTCTGTCTGTCTGTCTGTCTGTCTGTCTCTCTCTCTCTCTCTCTCTCTCTCTCTCTCTCTCTCAAGAGAAATGTTGACAAAATTGTTTTGATTTACTTTCATTTAAGTCGTATAGAAGATTTTTACGCTTGACCATAGACACCGGTATCGATATACACAAGCATGATCTTTAATAAGGTAACATGCTTTTCGAGATGGCAGTGGTTACTGTCTCTCAGCGAAACGTAAGGTCCATATAAGACTCCGTAAAGTACGTTTGTCTGTGTATTCTTTTTTACTGTCTTATATGTGAATGCTTATTCATATATCGTACACTACGTTTTCTGCTTTATTTAAAAAAAAAATCAAACAAAGCTGGAGATCGACCTTATTACCGATGCTAAAATACGATAGTATTTAATTGCATTCATGTTTTTTGTTGTTGTTGTGTTTTTTTAATGGGGGTTATTTTGAGCGGAAAATGTAATAAAGCCTACTAATAATTAATACTCATATAGTTTTACATCTAATGATCGACGCATTGTCATAGAGTGTATTGTTATATAGCCCTGGCTACATCAAATGTTTATCGCAATTAACTGGTTGCAAAATGCAGATTTACTTATTGCGAAATCTTCGTTTGAATGAAGATCTTGTGAAATAAAATTGCGAAATGTTTAAGCTTTCTGTTTTATTATGTTATTAAAATAGATTATTTACCACCCTATTAATATACTTGAAAGCTTTTTAAACATTACTAACAGTTATATTTACTTGTGTAATCATTATCTCGTTAAACTTTATGAATGAGATTTACTACGAGGTCCGTGCGTGACACGTTTCCGGTGTATTTGCACAGAGGAGGTGAATGTAACAGCCGTTATTTTGGTTTTTAATGGCGGAGAGTGTTGTACATGTTGGAGTATTGAGTGTATTGGATTAAATAAAATATGCCTCAGCCACCTCCACGGAAGGTATTTATGCTACGTTTAATCGTGTTAAATAGTGTTTTATCGGTTGCAATTGATAAAAAATGACAAAAACCTAATGCAAACGTTCTAATTTCAGGTGAAGCCCAATGCAGCACTAAAAGCTCTTCAAAGCGAACACATCGCCAAACTACAAGCAAAACATCAACAAGAATGCGATCTTCTCGAAGATATTCGGTAAATATCCTCTTCTATGTTACTTTTAGGGTCATTCTTAGTGGACATTGACTCAATTATTATGGTTCTAGACAGTTGTCATTAGCTGCCAATACACAACTGTCATTTATTGATTAAGACAAGCAGTGTAGTAAATTAACAAAACACCTGTTAGTGTTAATTACATGTGGTAAAATAGACAGGCACTAACCAGCAAAATACTGTCTTAAGTTTTCCAGTCAAGTGAATTATTTTAATTACAGAAACACAGTTTTAGATGTATTTTCAACTGTAAATACTATAACTTCCTTGACATATTTAACTACATACAATTATTTGAATACTGAAAGTAAAATAATGACATTTTGTAAAAAACATTTTTGTTTAAATTCATATTTGTAAGAAACAGACAGTAGGATGCCAAATTAAGTTAAGGAATTTTAAAACATTTTTGTATAAATTCATATGTGTAACAAATGAGTTTTTTTTTTGACATGCACAATTATTTTTTTTTATGAGCACACCCTGTTCCCACTTGAAAAATTAGAGCATGTGGTTTATAAATGCTGATACAATTATAATAAGCAGGTTGTTGGCTATAGGATTTGGGTTCAGTAAATAATAATTTTGATTTGTGGACTCAGGTTAGAATCACAGACCTTGAACTAGATTCTGATCGCAGACGTACATTTTCCATCCTTTACCCTCATCCACATCTAGTTGTATGTTTTTCATTTGACACATAGTCTGTCATTGTTGTATCGATAGTAAGTAATAAACATTATAGATTGTTTAAGTTTACTGTACAAACTATTGCTACAATAATAAATCCGTTAACTCCTGCCTCAGGCATTGAATTATTCTTACCTAAATTATATTTTGCAGTTAGTTTCAGATCTCATTTAAAGCAGTTTCTTTGTTTTTGCATTTTACTGACAGTGCTCGAGGCATGTTTGGCAAGTAAGTACGGAAAAGTTGAATCAGCAGAACAAGGCATAGATGTCCAGCACATATTGATTATGCCTATGCAAATAGTGTTGATCCAGATATGCCATCTGCTCAGGGTCTACACTGAACATAGCTTTAGCAATATGTTCAGTTTTTACATATTAGTGTACACATATTAGTCAAAATATGGTATGGCTAATCAGGCTAAGGCTAAGTTTATTTGTATTGATTTATTGTTTTATTGATGGAAACGCCTTTCAAGGCTCCTGTTATGGAGGTTTTCAGTAATTGTTGGTTATGAAAAGGAACTTTAAAATGTCTCAAAAGAAACAAGAAACAGTAAACATTGAACTCAAAATCAATGTGGCCAAACAGTTAAAAACACTACTTGTAACATAAATAAGCAGTATATATGAAATAATAATAAAATGAAATGTTACAATTTAGGCAATATGCTCAAATGAAGCATTTATAATTTTAAATCCAAGCCATGTTCTCATCTGTCATAATATATTTCCTATGAATAAAACACATTCTTTTTCTTCTGAAAGAATTACACATTTGATTTCCATTCTAGTATTTACTAGTTAAACCACATATAAATCTTAAGTTTCAAAGAAACAAAACAAAACACCTTCCCATCTACTCCATTTTCACTGCCCCCTACAATTGTTACGATATAGGATATATGCTCATTGACAAATAGTAAAGGTGTAATGTGTTGGCCCTGCTGACCATGAATCAATTGGGTCTAGGCAAGTAATGTGGAAAAAGATCTGTCAGCTTCAGCTGAGAGCTGTTTCATCAGGACCTGCACTATTGTCTGCTGAATATATAAAATACCTTTAGAAAATGGTCACTAAGCAAAATTAAACCCTAAACAATAAGTATGGTGTGTTGATAAAAAATACCTTTACAAAATGGTAGTTTTAAGCAAAATTAAACCCTAAACAATAAGTATGGTTTATTGATAAACACAGTTAAAGTAGCCTGTCTACAGTTAAGACATACCGTATTCACTCGTGTAATCGCCGCACTTTTTTACCCGATTTTATCGTTAAGGAGTTGAGGGTGCGGCCATTCTATAGGTGTAAGGCCTTGGGACATTTTTTCTAGAACGATTCTGCCGATTTTTGGGACGCCATGCGTCTAGATGAGCTCTCTAAGTAGGAGGTTGACGGACGATATGAACGAGATAGCGCCGTTCTATGCTTTTGTCTAACCAATGTGAACATATTCCATAATTTATAAATGACTTTCTAGTTTTATCTCTTGTATCATATTTCTGAATGTTTGCATCATCAAACAATTTCACCCAGCTGTCATGTGCACACTACCATGCAGATCAAAGGATTTCATAGTATAGCCGATAAAACAACACAGCTTTGATACGAGGCGACAATCTCCTTGACGAGGTGAAAAATGAACAGGAGCGTCGACCAGTCATGCTGTCTCAACAAAAGGGTTAATTGGTAAACTGTGACTGTATTTTTGACACGTTGCGAATGTATCTAGTCTCAGTCGCACTGCTATCCTGTAGCTCGTGGCGGCATGAAATAAATTTCTTTGATCTACGTCGCCAAGTCTGGTATGACAGTACACGATATATTGGGGAACAGTGCATGGAGAAATGTAATCGGCAGCTGCTTATAAAAACACACCGTTCACTCCCTCACTGTCAAACTGCTCCGATCGATATCACCTTGACAACAGCTTATCTCAGAGTCAGTCACTTGACCTGTGTAATGAGGCAAGTCTACACAGAAATGCCAAGTAAATTACAGCTTGGTGTATTTAGCAGACTGAAGTTGAAAGTTTGTTTAAGTGTTTACTGACGGATAATAAGCTGTGTTTGCGGTCATTTTGGGGGTGCGGCCATTACATTGAATTAGGATTTTTTCTTCAAATTTTGCGGTCATTTTGGGGGTGCGGCCATTACACGGGTGCGACCATTTCACGAGTAAATACGGTAATTATGTGAATATGTCAGCCATGAACAGTACTGACATAGAAATTTATGAAAATATGAAGTGTGTATTATACGGTTTTATGCAACATATACATGACAAATATTCTTGCTTGCAAATTTTGAAGCAATAGAAAATTGTTGAGCTTTTAGCTAAATTAGTTTTAACAAAGTATGCAGATTAACTTATAGTGGTTTTCAGTCTCTAAATTGCTGAAGCGGCCCTCTGACCTAATTGTAATGTTACTTATGTATATACATGATATGAGTGTATCATTACAACCATCATGAATGAATAACAATAGGCATCTAGTCTTTTAATGGCCAGGATCAATCTCGGACAGTATATTAATTCATAAATACGGTACATGAACTGGAATAGCGCCAGACCCATGTTTACACTCAAGCACAAATGAAGGTAGTGCCATGACTTGTCAATCTGTGTCAAAGTTATACATGTATGACTGGGGGTGGTATAATTCCACGTTTTCTCAGCATATCTCTTTACATTGAAAGCATAACTTGATCTGCTTCATAAAAAGCAATCTAGGGATAACAAAGACTGTGGGTGGGACAATAAACCCAACAAACAAACAAACATGAGTGCATACCCATATGTGACAGACACTTGCAGGGTCAGTCTATATGTTAAAAAGTCTTTGAAAAAAACAGGAAAACACCTTAACACTCCTCAAAACTCCTCAAAACCTTTTACTAAAAAATATGAAAATATATTCTTATTCTCTAGTATACTTTTTAACGAGAACAGACATGGTAGCTCAATCAGTAGAGCATCGGCTCAAGCTACGAGAGGCCCCGGTTTCGATCCCGGGCCATGACATTCCAAAGTCATTAAAAATAGTAGTGGTATAGCTCTATTGATAATGCTCAAGCAAATGTAAGGGTATTTCCCAGACTGGTTGTCCCTGTGTCAGGATAATGTGACTGGGTTTGGTATCATGCCAGGTGTTCATGGCATGCTATACACAGTGAAGGCAGCACTATATCTGCTTCAAGTGGACACTGTCTCCAGATAACTGAAATATTATTGGAGGGACCATAAACCCAGTAAATAAACAAACAAACAAAGATGTTACACATAAAGTCTCAGATTGTTATTGTTGTAGTGAGATTTTCGTGGAAGATATTCATGAGATTGTAAAAGTATGACATTGAACAAGTGTCCAGCAGCAGCAGCATGTTCATTGTTTTCAAGTGCCAATTGATGTGTTTATTTTCTGTTGGTGTTGAGTCACATTTAAAACAATAGTACACATGCTGTCATTTGATGTGTATTCAACACTTAACCTGCAAAGTAAGAATTGATCGAGTGTAAGCACATAGTGTACATCCAGATTAGCTAGCTCCCACTGGGTGTTGTCTTATCGCTATATGGACTGTTTGCTATTAGTTCATTATAAAAACAACTTGTTACCTCTGGATAAAGTTGTAAGAAATAAATTATAATTAATTATTGGTCATTAATGAATTAAGAATAATGATTGTTTAATTAGCTGTATGACTAAACAATAGAGACCTCCAAGCCAGCATGACATTGTAGTCCTCACATCTCTGAATATAGCATCAAGGTGCAATAATTTAGAGTTGACTCTCTACATTAAGATGAAACAGTTCTAACAATTTGAACTGCCAGATAAACATTGTATTCAACCCTTATCATGTTATATTTGTTAGTAACACATACTTACTTCATAGTTACCCACTAACACTTGAATACAAGATCATTGCTAGGGATTTAGCAACAAATACTGGTAGTTTAGATGCTTATCAGAGAGCTCCCAACAGAATCTGGCAGATTTGGATCTTTTCTGTTTGTCCTTGACACTGCACAATTTGGCTTAGCAGTCTAAGAGTTGGTGTACATACATGTATGATAGGGGTGTATATACAGTGTCACCTATGTTGAGTCTATCTGTGTGTTTTTGAACAAGGCAAGGGAGAATGGTAAGGATTGTGAGAGCTTTTAGACTTTGCCATTAGTAATACAATCATTTAGAATTAAAGGTGGTCTCCGACAGTTTGTTCCTTTTTTTTTTCAAATAACCAAATATGTCATTGGTACCTGATACGGTCTTGCAAAATGCTGTTCATTGATGCCAAAGGTCTTTGTGAACAGTCAAGGATAAATCTTCACTCATCATTGTAAACAGGTGTTTCCTGTCCGAGTCAGGCTGCAGAGATAGCTATTTTTAAACTTAGAAAAACACATGATCACTTACTTTTATATAGTCATGCTGGTAGTCCACTCTGACGTCGATATTTATTGTTAGCAGAGACCACTATCACAATTTTTTAGAATTGGAAAGACTGAACATTTAAATATGTGTTGAAAATCGTCTCTATAATGACTAAAATATAGGTTCATGCAAAAAGTATGACTGAATTCCCCAAATCAGTGGTTATATATTGGTATGTGTATTTAATATAGACAAACTGTCTGACACCACCTTTAACAATTGATAGGACACAGGACCTGTGAAAGGGTAGCTAACAGAAGTTTAAAACATCTAACTTAACTTACAATAACACACTGTAGCCTAGAAGACCAGGGTAGTGATATCATGTGCTACATTATACTGACAGCTAGCCTTACAGGGAGTGGGTGATAAGTCGCACACTTTCAGTTTCCTTTTGTTAATGGTCTTAAAAGTAAGTTAATCATCGAAGGTCAGTGTGACATTTTTAACTCTTAGTCTATGTCAACTGATGATTCATGTAATATTAAGAGCCTTTTAAGTGATTTTTATTGGTTGAAAAGGGAGAAAAAAGAACACCATGTTTGTATTAGTTGAATACTCTGAGCAACGTTTCAGTGTTCAGCTAAATATGGGGTTAAAGATGCACGCTAAAATAAAATCATGCTCTTCATACTTTAGTTTTCACTAAATGGAAATTATTTGCAAGATAATTGGCTGGAAATAGAGGTTCTGTTATTTGTCAGATCCAAATAGATTTTGTTTTGATGTTCCCCTTCCTATGTAACTATTGTCAAGTAGAGTTGTCTTTCCCATTAATAATTTTTTTGCACAAAATATCAAATTTTTCCACAAGTAAGAGTAATCCCCAATTTTAAACATAATTGTTAACTTATTTTTAATTTCATAGTAAGAAATGTGATCAGAAAGCCTTTTAATTCGAGACCTACACATGGAAAGCTTAGCCTATTGGAAAACCCCAGCAGCTGTCATCATCATCATCATCTTGCGGCCTCAGCCGAGATCGAACTCACTACACCCTCCCAGTACTGCCTATCTGTCATTGCTCTCAACAGATCTTCCTTGGGTGCAATAACAGATAGGTGGTACCGGGAGGGTGTAGTGATCCACGTAAACATTACATTAAATTAAACATAAATTAGTGCCCAAAAGAAACGATACTAAACTTTTTTGTTTTCATGCTAAGTGACCTCCAAGGAATAAAAACATAGGTTTGCATATCCCACATACACAATACAGCGTATTCCATAAAAAATACCATAAACATTTGATTAATTCCAAATAAATCGTGTACTTTGAGAAAATGACGTTACTGTCTGTACCACGCTTTGCACATGCCATCGTCGGCAACCACAGTATTTTCTTCCGTTACACTCCATACATAACGCAGCATAGCGGAGTAATGTAACGGGGGATAACCGACGATGTGCACATGCAAATCAACAGAATTTCTATATTGTTTTGGTTTTATTGTATGTCCTTGCAAACACTTGGTATCGTTTCTTTTGGACACACAGATATTTAATTCACTCCAAACAGGCCAGGCCACTTTCGCTAAAATGAGATAGAAAAGTACCCAATGTAGCAGTTTTGACCTGTATAGTTTGGTGCTCATTTCCATTGTCATATTTCGGCGAGAGTGATATCTATAAACTAATTAATCACACTTACAATTGAAATTTAAATGAATTTAATAATGATTAATGATGGTTTAATAATGACATACTTAAATTTAGATTAGTTTAATGAATAAATAAACACCCATATCAAACAATGGTGAATAATGAACTTGTAGTAGAAGTGATTGAATTGTTCATTGGCATTGTTTGCAGTGTTCAAAAGAAATTATGCAATTTTATGGACACCGTTCTTTTGAAGAAATATTGATACCTTGGCTGTGATAGCATGCCCTGAAGACATTATACCATTGCACTGGACCTGGTAGCGCAGTCAGTAGAGTGTCAGCTCCAGGTCCCTGAGGCCCAGGGTTCTATCCTGGTCCGTGACATACCAAAGTCATAAAAAATGGTAGTGGTACCCTTGCTAACGCTTAAGCAAATATAAAGGTAGTGTTATTACTCTGTTTACTGCACATTGCACCGCAGGAACTGCCTAGTGTTATTTCTCTGTTTATTGCACATTGCACCGCAGGAACTGCCTAGTGTTTTTACTCTGTTTACTGCACATTGCACCACAGGAACTGCCTAGTGTTATTACTCTGTTTACTGCACATTGCACCACAGGAACTGCCTACTATTATTACTCTGTTTACTGCACATTGCACCACTGGAACTGCCTACTGTTATTACTCTATTTACTGCACATTGCACCACAGGAACTGCTTACTGTTATACTCTGTTTACTGCACATTGCACCACAGGAACTGCCTACTGTTATTACTCTATTTACTGCACATTGCACCATAGGAACTGCCTACTGTTATTACTCTATTTACTGCACATTGCACCACAGGAACTGCTTAGTGTTATTACTCTGTTTACTGCACATTGCACCACAGGAACTGCCTACTATTTTTACTCTGTTTACTGCACATTGCACCATAGGAACTGCCTACTGTTATTACTCTGTTTACTGCACATTGCACCGCAGGAACTGCCTAGTGTTATTACTCTGTTTACTGCACATTGCACCACTGGAACTGCCTACTGTTATTAATCTGTTTACTGCAAATTGCATCACAGGAACTGCCTACTGTTATTAACTTGTTTACTGCACATTGCACCACAGGAACTGCCTACTGTTATTACTCTATTTACTGCACATTGCACCATAGGAACTGCCTACTGTTATTACTCTATTCACTGCACATTGCACCACAGGAACTGCTTAGTGTTATTACTCTGTTTACTGCACATTGCACCACAGGAACTGCCTACTATTTTTACTCTGTTTACTGCACATTGCACCATAGGAACTGCCTACTGTTATTACTCTGTTTACTGCACATTGCACCGCAGGAACTGCCTAGTGTTATTACTCTGTTTACTGCACATTGCACCACTGGAACTGCCTACTGTTATTAATCTGTTTACTGCAAATTGCATCACAGGAACTGCCTACTGTTATTAACTTGTTTACTGCACATTGCACCGCAGGAACTGCCTACTGTTATTAATCTGTATTCTGGACATTGCACCACTGGAACTGCCTACTGTTATTACTCTATTTATTGCACATTGCACCACAGGATCTGCCTAGTGTTATTACTCTGTTTACTGCACATTGCACCACAGGAATTGCCTACTGTTATTACTCTATTTATTGCACATTGCACCACAGGAACTGCCTAGTGTTATTACTCTGTTTACTGCACATTGCATCACAGGAACTGCCTACTGTTATTAATCTATTTATTGCACATTGCACCACAGGAACTGCCTAGTGTTATTACTCTGTTTACTGCACATTGCATCACAGGAACTGCCTACTGTTATTACTCTATTTATTGCACATTGCACCACAGGAACTGCCTAGTGTTATTACTCTGTTTACTGCACATTGCATCACAGGAACTGCCTACTGTTATTACTCTATTTAATGCACATTGCACCACAGGAACTGCCTAGTGTTATTACTCTGTTTACTGCACATTGCACCACAGGAATTGCCTACTGTTATTACTCTATTTATTGCACATTGCACCACAGGAACTGCCTAGTGTTATTACTCTGTTTACTGCACATTGCACCACTGGAACTGCCTACTGTTATTACACTGTTTACTGCACATTGCACCGCATGAACTGCCTACTGTTATTACTCTGTTTACTGCAAATTGCATCACAGGAACTGCCTACTGTTATTACTCTGTTTATTGCACATTGCACTGCAGGAACTGCCTACTGTTATTAATCTGTTTTCTGGACATTGCACCAGTGGAACTGCCTACTGTTATTACTCTGTTTACTGCACATTGCACTGCAGAGACTGCCTAGTGTTATTACTGTTTACTGCATATTGCACCGCAGGAACTGCCTACTGTTATTACTCTGTTTACTGCACTTTTCACCACAGGAACTGCCTACTTTTATTTCTCTGTTTAATGCACATGTCACCACACAGACTGCCTACTGTTATTACTGTTTACTGCACATTGCACCGCAGAGACTGCCTAGTGTTATTACTCTATTTACTGCACATTGCACCACTGGAACTGCCTAGTGTTATTACTCTGTTTACTGCACATTGCACCACAGGAACTGCCTACTGTTATTACTCTGTTACTGCACATTGCACCACTGGAACTGCCTACTGTTATTAATCTGTTTACTGCACATTGCACCACAGGAACTGCCTACTTTTATTTCTCTGTTTAATGCACATGTCACCACACAGACTGCCTACTGTTATTACTGTTTACTGCATATTGCACCGCAGAGACTGCCTAGTGTTATTACTCTATTTACTGCACATTGCACCACTGGAACTGCCTAGTGTTATTACTCTATTTACTGCACATTGCACCGCAGAGACTGCCTAGTGTTATTACTCCATTTACTGCACATTGCACCGCAGCGACTGCCTAGTGTTATTACTCTATTTACTGCACATTGCACCACAGGAACTGCCTACTGTTATTACTCTGTTTACTGCACATTGCAGCACAGGAACTGCCTACTGTTATTACTCTGTTTATTGCACATTGCACCACAGGATCTGCTCACTGTTATTACTCTGTTTATTGCACATTGCACCACAGGAACTGCCTACTGCTATTACTCTGTTTACTGCACATTGCAGCACAGAAACTGCCTACTTTTATAACTCTGTTTGTTGCACATTGCACTACTGGAACTGCCTACTGTTATTACTCATTTGTTCCAGAAAATTGGTTGTCAATAGGGAATAATGCACAGTCAAAGAACTTGTTCCCTAACTGACACAACACAAAAAAGAATAAATTTTTTTATACAATTTATTTCAAGAAATAAGCAGGCAAACTGTTTTTTATACTGCAAAATTTACTTCCAAATCTAAAATACTTCATTGCTTAGAATTACTCATCCTTCCTTTGATTGTTATGATTTCAGTTTGTGTTAGTTCTAATAACTGTATAGATGGCAGGACAATGTCCGGTCTGGCAACGCTTTATGACTTTTATCATTCTGTGACAGGTCATGATGAACCTTGTCTGGTTGCCAAGAAACATTATGGCTAAAGGTCTGTGGCAATTCCGTCAGATTGGTCCCTAGGTAGACCCAGTTGGATGAGATGTCAATTACATAAGAACTGCAGTTGTGCAATATGTAAAGAGATGTATTTACTGTTAGCTGGCTATGCACAACTCATTGGAAAATAGGCAAAAAGCATAGATTCCCTATAAACCTATCAAGTATAACTTGATATGGCTTAGGCAAATAGTGTAGTTCCTAATAAACCAGTCACTAGACCTGGTAGCCTAACGAGTAGAGCATCACCTCCAGGTACGGGAGGCCCCCTGGTTAGATCCCAGACCGCGACATAATAAATTCGTTAAAAATAGTTGTAGTATAGCTCCCTTACTAACAGTCAAGATAATGTGTCTGGGTGTGGTATCATGCCACTTGTTCATGGCATGCTATATATATCTGCTGCAAGTGGACAGCATCTCCAGATAACTGAAATACTGTTGGTGGGATGATAAACCCAATAAACAAACAAAAATATGTATTTGCTATTGAGTCTCTTGCAATAATAATGCTAAGTTACATGTACATGTACCTGTAAGCAAAAAATACCTAAAATAATTTGGATGGTCATTTTTGTCAATGAACCATCTTAATGTATTGGAGGAAACATTGTAAACAAACTAAACATATACAGAAATATTGTGAGTCATACAGTATGATTCCAATACATCATACATATAATGCAGGACATAATAAATACTTGTAGATAGTATTTATTAGATTATTTTCAAATGTTTTAGTCAAAAAAGCTTTCTGGTGCCATTTTGCCATTCTCTAGCTATTAATTGTCACAGACAGCGATGAACTAAGGACCGCCTTATTACTAACAAAGTGAAACATTTTAATCTATTTATGTGAGAGACACATAAAGCCATACACATACAGAATACAAATAAGTACAGTGATGTTGCTTATTCTAAGTACTGAACTATGGAAATTTTGTTCAAGTTAATTCACCAAACTGACAAACAGTTAAACGTTTAAATTATAAACTTGTTACTGATTTTGTCATCTTTGCCATCTCTGGTGTTGATATATTGATATTATATATGTCAGTCAGTTCTTATAGTAGACTATACTGGATTTACTACATGAAATATCATAGAGCTCCTGGAGAAAGGCTGGGTGAGGTTAATCAGGTTTCCAATATCTCATATTTTTCATAAAAAAGAATTATTATAAAGATCAATGCACTGAAATGGTTCTAAGGAGTTCCTGATGATTGTCAGGGGTTAGGAGAAGGAATGCACAGTGTGGCCTTACAAAAACATTTACAAGTAAAAAGAGTTGTGATTGGCATAGACATTTACATGATTGTAAATGTCAGGCTGTCATAGACATGTATTTACATGATTGTAAATGTCAGCCTGTCAGAGACATGTATTTACATAATTGTAAATGTCAGCCTGTCAGAGACATGTATTTACATAATTGTAAATGTCAGGCTGTCATAGACATGTATTTACATGATTGTAAATGTCAGGCTGTCATAGACACGTATTTACATGATTGTAAATGTCAGCCTGTCAGAGACATGTATTTACATAATTGTAAATGCCAGCCTGTCAGAGACATGTATTTACATAATTGTAAATGTCAGGCTGTCATAGACATGTATTTACATGATTGTAAATGTCAAGCTGTCATAGACATGTATTTACATGATTGTAAATGTCAGCCTGTCTGATACATGTATTTACATAATTGTAAATGCCAACCTGTTAGATAAATGTATTTACATGATTATAAATGTCAGCCTGTTATGTATATATATATATATACATAACAGGCTGACATTTATAATCATGATATATATATTTACATGATTGTAAATGTCAGCCTGTCAGATAGATACATTTACACTATGTAAATGTCAGCCTGTCAGATACATGTATTTACATGACTGTAAATGTCAGCCTTTCAGATACATGTATTTACATGATTGTAAATGTCAGCCTGTCAGATACATGTATTTACATGATTGTAAATGTCAGCCTGTCAGATACATGTATTTACATGATTGTAAATGTCAGCATGTCAGATACATGTATTTACATGACTGTAAATGTCAGGCTGTCAGATATATATATTTACATGATTGTAAATGTCAGGCTGTCAGATATATATATTTACATGATTGTAAATGTCAGCCTGTCAGATACATGTATTTACATGATTGTAAATGTCAGCCTGTCAGATACATGTATTTATATGACTGTAAATGTCAGGCTGTCAGATACATGTATTTACATGATTGTAAATGTCAGCCTGTCAGATACATGTATTTACATGATTGTAAATGTCAGCCTGTCAGATACATGTATTTACATGATTGTAAATGTCAGCCTGTCAGATACATGTATGTACTTGATTAAATGTCAGCCTCTTAAGACAATTGTATCTATCGGCATTATGCTACAATAATCTATGTCATTTTGTTTCATCTAGCTTCTATATATTGGCATCCTATCAGATTTCTGCAGCATCGTTTTTGCCATATTTTATTCTGCACTCTGGTTTGCCATACTGTTTAGCTTGCCTATTTTACGACGAAGGAGAGTTATTCCATATGTGCCACTTGGTTTCTGTGTCAATACAGACTCTCTCAGAAGGTTTGATTCACTTTTGCATGACAAAGAACTGTCAAGCTTATAACTCAATCATTAAACAGAGAATAAATTGGGTATAGACCTCACTTTATGTCTTTCTTTTGATCATGTGAATGTTTTAGCTCAACATGGAGATTTGAGTTTTGCATGCAAGAAATAGTAAAAAAAAGCTTTTTCATGCAGGCACTGTTAAGCTTATGATTAAATAAATTATATGTATATAATTATGTTAAACCAGTAATGAATCTTTACTTTTATTTAATTTGTCTGCCTGGTAATCCAATTAACTGATTAAATAAAGTTAGATCAAATAAGTTTAATCCATAAAGTATCAATACCTAAGGATATGTAAGCGTTTGATTTATAATGAGTAAGGCTAAATATGGTTAACAATTATAAATGACTAAGAAAACATATATGGGTTACATTTTACAAATTACTAAGAATAAGTTTGGGTTACATTTACAAATTACAAAAAATAAATATGGTTAACATTTATAAATGACTAAGAATAAGTATGGGTTACATTTATAAATTACTAAGAATAAATATTGGTTACATTTACAAATGACTAAGAATAATTTAATATGGGTTACATTTACAAATGACTGGCCGCAATAGCTCAGGTGGTAGAGCGTCGGCTTGCGGATCAGGAGGTCGTGGGTTCGAACCCCGGCCGGGTCAAACCAAAGACTTTAAAGTTGGTAGTAGTGGCTTCCCTCCTAACTCTTGGGGCTAAGGAGACAGCATTACACCTGACACGTTGGTGTCAGTATAATGGACCGGCCGGGTTCAGTCCCCGGGCACCTCATAAGTGCCCCTGTGCTATATTGATAGAAATGTCGCTGCGCAGTATTGGCAAAAAAGCCGGCTAATCCCAATCCCAATCCTACATTTACAATGACTAATTATTATAGTTGATACATTGAGTATTAATTGGCATGCTTTTAATTCAGTTTACAATACAGAGAATGTCCTTTTCATTTGGACTGGACCTGGTAGCCCAATCTGTAGAGTGTTGGCTGCGGGAACGGGTGGTCTGGGTTCGATCCCAGGTCGTGTCATACCAAAGTCATTAAAGATGGTAGTGGTATAGGTACTTTGCTAATGCTCAAGCAAATATAAGGGTAGTTGCATGTTTGTCTTTGCATGAAAGTTGGTTGAGTGGTACCATACCTATTTCAACTACTCGATCAAAGCGCTGAAAGCGTTGGAAGACTGGCGCTACGGTTGAAAGCGTAGTTCCAAGTGAGTAATCAAGATGTCTTGAACGGCGAAATGCACATTAAGGAATTGGAAAGATTGCTGTTGATGGTCTTACATTGGCTGTCATAGGGGAGCAATGAATAACAATTAGTAGTTTTCATATAAGAATTTAATGTAACAAAACTTTAAAAAACATTTGAAGATGAACAAAAGAGAGGTGGAGAAGAACAAAAGAATCAAAATTTTCCTGCACAGATATCATAACTCGAAACATATTAAACTACGTGTATGTTCTTTTCGTTTGTACGTGACAGTCACTATCAACAACATTAGCAAATTATTCAGTATATTCAGGGATTTTAACAGATCCAGATATTTGCATTTTGATACAAGGAAAATTGAGGTTTTACAGTTTTGACCTCACCTAAATCTTAGGTTGGGGGTCATTTTGATGCAGAAGCGCAGGATAAGTGGTCAAATTTTGCAAGAATAACCATAAATGTAGTATGTTAAGCATTTAAAAAATGAAGTAAATACTAATTGGACCCTTGTAAATATATGGAAATGAAGTTAAAGCAATTTAAAAATTAGTTACGTTCGTGAACACATGATTTGACTTGTGTCAATCTGATCATGACCCCTTGAAAATTGTCAAAGAAATTCTCAACAAAAGTGAAAGCTATTGAAATCCCTGAGTATACAGTATCGTGGTGATAACCATTAACCTGGCTGTTGTAATTGGTTCATGCAATTGAAGTACAGTGATTGTCAACAGTAGCACAGCATGAAGGTTACGTGAACGGTTGCGGTCATCAGTATTGTAACATATATGTACATATGTAACATACATTCCACCAATGGATGTCACTGCTACCTTAATATTGCTTAGGAAACTCTCAATCCACAGAAGCTTACAAAAATGGCAACCCACGCTAGATTTTCCCGCAATTTTGGTCACGTGACTGATTTGTTTATAATCGTAGCCTCCTGTATTTAGGTCTAGATTTCAAGACAAAAAATGCCGAAGTCAGTTATATTATTAAACTAACAACACACCACAAACGTTACGAAAAATGCATTATCTGAAGTTAACGATAAAAACCTTCTAGTTCTAATGCAGTTATGATCAGCTTCCGCCACAACTGAAGTAGTGTCAACAATGAAATGCACATGGCCCACGTAACTTAAGAGACTGAAACAGTTACAATCCTAATTTTTACGTCGATCGCAACAATGCATTAACATATTTGCCAACTTACTTTCGGTCCTTAAAAGCTGAGCAGAAACTCGTTCAAAAGCACTCCGATCTATCCAAAATGGCGACCAACGCTATCTCCCGCTTGTCACGAGACTGATTTGTTTGTAATCGTTCTTTTAATATCCTTTCATATTTGTTCGAAAAACATTACATTGTTTCCTTGTTTTTATTTGTCGCATTTCCTTACAAAGGTTCGCATTACTTCGTAATATTTGTGTTTTCTAAAAACGCACTACTTCTTATGCCGCACAACTACTTGAATACGCTCTCGTGGTCGCAATGATACACCCGATGTTAAAAACCGCACGTCGCTGAGTTCACAGCATCGTTACTTAAGACTGGCGCATGCGCACCAGTCTAAAAACAACTAAATCCAACCAAGGAAAGGGACAAAATAAAATAGCTTGTAAGGCATAGCAACATGAACAAGAATACAGAGAACTGGTGTAGTATTTTACTTCCCTTGTATATTCGACAAAATGATATACAAGTATAAGCAGTTATCATTGTATAAATAATTTAACAACATGCATGAATATTAATAGTATTAAGCATCAGTTCAGTTTTAGTAAGTTTCAGTCAGAGATGAAACATAATTAACTGAATAAAAACATTTATAGATACCTGTATTTATCTACCAGGTATCATTTGACATCAAAGAATAGAATCAAGTTAACATTTTCAGTGCAACTCTATTTTATCTGCACATTCGTTTCATACAAATGTAAGATATGTTAAAAGACACATTTTTAGTTCGAGACACAAAACCAGATCATTTGCTAGATGATCGTTTAACTGTTGAATAAAAAGTGAAAACCTATCTAAGATAGTTGGAAACTCCTTAGTGAGACCTCGTAAAACATTTTCTTCAGTGCATGTAGGCTCTTTGTTTATCTGTAAATAAAGCATATGCTTTTTTCAATTTTAAAGACTTACATATACAGCAGTAGCAAATATTGCAGACATTGATTACTGTAACAATCGCACTACCAAATTATATTTGTTTCATTTTTATTGCATCGCTCTGACACAATTATGGTCTTATTGACAACATCCAGCTAATAATTGGTGGAGGAAGACCCTAAACTTATGTCTGGGACGAACCACCAGCGCACCGCAGGTTAGCTGGAAAACCACCCCAAATGAAAGTTCTTGCCCGACTGGGACTTTGAACCCAGGGCTGATGAGTTACAAGTCACTGGCTGCTAAATTATAAGCCATAAATTTGAGACAGTTGATTAGAATCATTTATTTAAAAACACTGTTTTTCTAAAGCATATTTATTACAATTTTTGCTTACATACAATACTAAGTTAACATTTGATAGTTATTGTTTCTTGCACTTAATTTATGACCACTCACATCTTCCTTAACCAATTATTCGCTGAATGCCACTATATAACAATAATTGTGTCGGTGTGACTTAACAAAAACCCCAAGTAAAAACAATGAACTATTTTTTTATTTTTGTTTTATTTCAGGACATTTACAAGGCAGCGGTCTATCATAGAGAAGGAATATGCCCAGGTAAGTGTTGTTGTCAGTCAGTAATGTCACAAGTCCATAATGTATACAGTTGAAGGACTAATTGTACCTCTTGTGTTAATACATGTAGGTGTATACAATATGATCGTTGACTCAGATGTTGACAAAGTAACAGCTGGAAGAAAACTTGTAGATATGAAATGTAACAAGATTTAAACTATTCACATGATCGTCCTTGACTTAGTGGATAAGACATTGGACTCTGGATTGGAAGCTCCACAGTTTAAACCCTGACCAGCCACAAGATTTTAGCCCTTGGGCAATTTAAAACTATAAACTGCACATTGTTCCAGCTATTTACTACCTGTACATTGGTTCTACACATGAAGTGGGCAGCTGGGAGGGATTATGGTAGTAGAAAGTTGAAATAAATCCTTCCTAATAAATTGGTTCAAACTGAAACTAGGTGTGTATTTCTCTTATCAATCTGCTCTAGGCTGTTATTATTCTGTGAAGATCTCTGTTCGGATTCTTTGATTAATATTAATTATTTAACCAATCTAAGAGTCATTCAGCTGTGCTCATTTTAATACTTATAAATTGCTCAATTGACTATCTGGACCCAGAATCAAAAGCCTCTTATAGGACATAATACAAGGAAATTATCAGAGAAAGTGCTATAGTTTCAATTTGGAAGAAGATACCCTTTATTTAGTTTATAGTTTTGATATACAATATAATATTTGTACCGGCTGCAATAGCTCAAGTGATAGAGCGTCAGCTTGTACTTTGGGACGTCAAGCGTTCAAACCCTGGCTGGGTCAAACCAAAGACTTAAAAGTTGGTAGTTGTGACTGCCCTCCTATCGCTCGGGGCTAAGGGGACAGCATTAAGCCTGACTCGTCGGTGTCAGTATAATGGACCGGCTGGGTTTAGTCCCTGGGCACCTCCTAAGTGCCCCTGTGCTATAATGATAGAAATGTCCCTGCACAGTATCGGTACTAATGCCGGCAAATTCCTCATCCATCATAATATTTGCTTACTTGGAATATTTTGACTATTTCACTAAGTCTCCATTAGCTTGTTTTTGTTTGTTATCTACATGTAACAACAACCAGTCATGTCTGAATTTGCCAGGAAAAATGAAAACATGTCTTCAGAATATTGCTATTTCCAAAATGCCATGAAACGGCTGTGTCAATTGCAGTTATTGCACTAAACAACACTAAGAACAACAGTACATTGAATGATGACTGATCTAAATCAATGGGAAAGCTGGATACTTCTTTTTACATGGCATCAGGGCTATCAATAATTACCAGCCAGGAATCAATGAGCAAGACTTCCTGATTGGCTAAATCAATATTGAGGACTTTTTGTGTCTTCTCTGCTGAAGAGTTAAGCAAACTCTCCAGTTTAGAGGTATAAATGCTCTGTCAATACCTACAATAGACTAGGCATTAGAACTTAAAGCTTTATGCTGTGTTGATTGTCTTTAATCATCTTTCAAAGCACAATTTAAAGATGGTTAAGAGAGCGATATTCTGCTTTATATTGCCTGTAAAATTCTAAATACATTCTGATTAATTTTACCATAAACCCTTAGCTGGCTAAACACGTATTTAATTGTCTTTGGCTAAAAGTGTAGACCCAAATCAGTCAGCTCCCTGCTGGGAGCTGTCTGATCAGGATCTGCACTGTTTGCTGCTGAATCTCTTCCAAGATGTCTAGGCACCTTCTGCATGTAAGAAGATGACTAAGAATAAGTCTGGGTTATTAACAAATGTAGCAAACTAAGGGTTAAACAATTTATGATCTCATTAACTGAATTCTGATGTCATTATCAAATTAGTCAAGTCAGTAATTATTCTCCAAATTAACTTTTATTATGAAGAAGATGATTGAAAGTAGTGCGATTCATGGACAGTAAATATAGATTGCTTTTCCTTTAAATTCTTGTTATCTTCAACACTGTCTAGCCTTTACAGTTATACATTTTAATCAAATGTTTATTTGATGCTTATTTTATGAGTTTGAATTTAGAGTTAAATTAAAAAGAATGCCTCCTTTTAATAGGTCTGCAGAGAAATTGTGTATGGCTTTCTGCAATCAACATTTTACTTTTTTCTGTTCAATAGTTAGAAACATGAATGAAACCTTAGCTAGTTAGGTAAATTGTTTTTGAGATATAGTCAGGACTCATCTCAACAAAATGTTGTTTGCTTACACATAGATAACAAGTATGTCAACAACTTAGATGATTTTGAAAAGACCTTAGTTAAAACTGTAAACAGAACCTTAACAAATGTTTAGATCACTTGCAGTAAAAGTTAAACCTTCTGCCATTAAGTATACTCAACACGCACAGAAGCCTGGAAGTTAGCCCTTTAAGTCACAGTAATTGTATAAACACAATTAACATTCTATGTTTTTCTTGACTACAGGGTAATAGGTACTTGTTCTTTATTACAATTAATGTAACATTGTAGTGGATTGAGGTGATGGATTTAATTGCATGTACTTCAGTCATATGGTGGGACGCCTATAACTTGACTTGACATGCCTCAGCCCCTAATTATGTGGATCAATTCTGGATTGGCGTGAGAACTTTTATGTAGGGAGGTTTTCCAGATATAACCTGCCATGTGCCAGTGGTTCTACCCAGACTCAGGTCTGGGATTTTCTCTGTCAATAATGAGCCGGCCGCCGCCAGTATGATCATAATTGCAATGATACAGAAAAAGGGTGGTTTAATCTTTTTTTACTTCAGAATTGAAGTGAATTAATGATAAAACATATTTATAGCAAGTAATTATTCAGCTTCCACTTGATTCAATGTAGTTATTAATCATATAATGTTTTAGCTATGTTGCAATTTACTTTAGGTTTCTATGTAAGTAGAGATGTTTTGCTGTAACATATTTATCCATGGTGTGATATGCTGCTGTCTTAGAAATCAAAGTGGAAACGAGACTGACAAGTCCGCTTGTATGATGGCTGGGTTGGATGTCACTCCCACAGTCTTAAAGTTGTCAGGAGATGGTGATCATCAACAGATATAGTGTTGTCTTCATGTGATAGAACACGATAAATAAACAACTGACACTACTCCATCCAATCACAATACTCTGGCATGAGGCTGATCATGCATTCATGGATCTAGTTTCTACTGGTATTTTCTTGAGCATTACACATTTACCAAGGCAGCTAAACCATCATAATTTTTATGAATTTGGTTTGTCGAGATCTCATCCTGATTTTTTATCAGTATGAACATTTTAATTATTACCCAAGCAATAAAAAATCTGCCACGATGCTAATCTGAATCAGTCATAACTCTTAAAAATTGAAAATAATTCTAATTTAGTGAATAAATATCCACAAATTCTAATCCAAACCTTGTGTTGGCATTCATCAAGTATGTCACCTTTTTAATGAGTGCCAGGTATATATGATTAGGATGATGAATGAAGGATCAATCTTTGTTTGTTTATTGGGTTTATTGTCTCACCAACATTTTTTCAGTTATCTGGAGATGGTGTTTACTTGTAGCAGATATAGTGCTGCCTTCACAGTGAATAGCATGCCGTGAACACCTGGCATGATACCTCACCAAGTCACATTGTCCTGACACCGGGCCAGCCAGCCGTGGAACTATCCTTATATTTGCTTGAGTGTTAGCAAGGAAGCTATACCACTACCCTTTTATACCACTTTGGTATGTCATGGCTGGGTTCGAACCTGGGGGCTCCTGTAACTGGAGCCGAAGCTCTACAGATTGTGCTTCCAGGTCTGGTATCAATCTTGAAAACACCACTATTATTTGGAATCTTTTTGTTGCAATTTTTATGCAATTGTTTTAATAATAGACAGTGTGACCAATAAAACACATATATCATTTTATACCTTATCACAAATCTGCTTAATTTTTTAATTTTGTTAGTTGACTAGGTAAATAAGAAAAGGTCCTAACAAAATTAGCACAGATATTTAAATCTGAACTACCTCAAGACAAAGGCAAACAGGGTAAATGTAAATGTGACAAAAAAACACAGAGATGAGACATAACACACAAAATGAAAAACCAACCTCGCACTTCCTGAAGGTTTTTCTAACAAACAGTGTAAACAAAAGTATCCCATCAAAGTGAGACAACTAACAGTATGTACCTGATATCGGGAGTTAAAACTGAAAAACTGAACTAATATACAGTTAAAATAACTAGTAATAAAATAAACTATCAACATATTTACAAGACTTTAGCTAATGTCATTTTTAGAATTTTAAGTAGAATTTGTTAAAAGTTTAATTTGCACTCTCTGATTACTTTAGAAATCCACTCATCCCACAAGATTCCCTGGAGCGTTGAGGATCCTTATCTTCTATAGGATTCAGGCCAGTGAATTTGATTAGAAAACATAAAATGATATAAAGAGCATGGTTCTGAATGAGACCAATTGTCTATCTGATGAAAAGATTCCTCTAGTACTCTGAGGTTGATAAAACTGTAGCCTAGTATTATCATAACACAGAATGGCACTTTACTTCAAGAAAATATAAATTACCAGAAAAAACACACAGACTTTTATAAACATAGAGTTTGTATTGTTTTTACTTTTATGCTAACAGCCTTGTGTCATAGGTTTTCAGTTTCAAATACATTACTAAGTCCAGTCCTTATTACTGTTTTTCTTTTTAATTTTCTTTCAAATTTCTGAGTTCTTTGTCAAATACTTTACTAATATTTTGGAGATTTTCGACAAAAATTAATTTAGATGAATAGAAAAACCCTTCAGAGCACACTGTGTAGATAGAAGCCTGTGAGACTAAATTACCAGAAATTTCTTAAAAGTTTCCTTGAATTTGTTTGTTCTTTCATGCTTGTTCTTAATGTTCCTGTATTTTCCCACTTCAAAGATGATTGGCTATTAGGCATAATGTTTCATGTATAACAGCTTTAGTAAGGAAAAAGGGGCACCCGTGGCCGAGCTGTAAGAGTCTCTGACTTGAAACTCCTCAGACCCTCACCGCATCGGGTTCAAGTTCCAATCGTGGCAATACCTTTCCTGTGGGGAGGTTTTCCAGCTAACCTGCGGTTCTACCGAGACTTAAGTCTGTTGTCTTTCTCCACCACTCATTTGCTGGACGTCGCCAATTGACCATAATTGTTTATATGCGATTTTACGCAAAAACAAACAAAACAAAACAAACAATGACGAAAACAATCGTAAGAAAAATATTCCTTAAGATTTCAATAATATGAGTGCTATTTTGGAGTCTTATCTTTCTGTTTGTCATTCAGTCTGATGATTTATCCATACTATTTCTCTGTTTCTGTTGGTCTGATTTTGATTTAACATCACAGGTACCAAGACTCGTTGTGCATATTGTAATTGGCATGTCATAACTAAGTTGAGTTTTCGCCATTTGTTAAATTTATTGAAAATTTTAAGAAACACTGCAATAGCAGTATCTGGAGTTATTCCTCATCATAATTGATAAGCGTTGTTTACATGAACAGGAAGAACAGAACAGTCTGTATTTGTCTCAACGTGTACATAGTACATACAGTAAAACCTCTCCACAGCAACATCTGGCGGAGGCACAAAAAAGTGTTGCTGCTGAGAGGTGTTGCTGCTCAGAGGTTTCAATGAGACGAGAAAAAATGTGTACTTTAGGCAATCAGCATTTGCTTGTCTATTACAAAAACAATATCGTCAGTAACGGATCTGTATCTGAGTTCTGCCGCAGCCCAACTCAGTAGCAATAGACTGTGCTGACCTTCCTTGTTCTAACAACTTAATTGCAGTAACACTCTGCTCTAACGTAAGGTAATCATTTTTATAAGACATTTCAAGACAAAATGACCAGTATTCCAGTATTGAGTCATGCAAAGACTGATTTACCATTAAAAATCGAATTTATAGTCGGACATCCTAAAACAATGACAGTTTGCATTTAACACTTAACGTAAACACCTTTTTAAGTAAGCAATCAATACAGTGATATCTTTTAATCTTTCGATCAATTAAAGAAAACAAACCAACTCGTTAACATCATCAAGTTGACACTTCTTTCACACGTTCCATACCCTAGATCTACAACAGCATGTTTGTAGCATGCAGCTGGTTTCCCGCCCAACTGCAACTTAACACCTTCTCAACAGGGTACAAGCAATGATCAGCCGACCGTGTGACATTTCTGGTGTAGGCGACAGACTGTTCTAAAAAATAGCTGCACTGGTGTTGCTACGCAGAGGTTAAACTAGCCTCAGGGAAGAGATTTACGCGGCCGCTTACCGCTTCACGGAGGAGTTGCTGCTTAGAGGTTAAAGTGCGTTGAAAACTACTGGGGGGAAATTTAACTGCCGCTGCTTAGAGGTAGCCGCTGCTTAGAGGTGCCGCTTCGAGAGGTTTTACTGTAGTTGCAAGATAATTACAATCAATATTACTGTCACTGATCATCAAGTCTCCTCAAAACCACATACAAACACAGACACAAACGCATTCATGCATTTTTGCACACTTACACACACACACGTACTCAATCACACTTATCAAAAAGGAAAAGACACACAAACAAGCCTCACACCTTTTCACACACCCCACGCTTACGAACAGTGTAGTTGGGAACATGCAATAGTTACAATACGTTAGAGTTTATTATAATATTATCATATATAAATACTTTGTATTTTCAGTTATAAAATCAAAAATTCCAAAAAAGTAAAAGGAAAAAAAAGGAATATTTTAATCAAGATGAACTTATTGTGTGGGAATAATGGTGTTCTTTCGTTATTCTAAAGCTTCTTTAATACATTTGCAATGTTTATCAATATTTAATAAAACTTTGTTTTATGTTTTACATGTATAAGGATGTAACCTAGCCCTGTTTGATTTGATTGTCCAGGTTTTTGTCCCATAAACAGCAACAGTATCTTATACGTAGCTCCTTTTCACATAAATGGAAAAAATAAATGGCCATCACTTTGTGTTGTTGGTTAGTTTTGAATCTGGTTGCATAAACTCAATGATTTGGGTTCTTTGACTAAATATTATTTTTTTTGGACAAAAATGTCAACTTAAAGTTTTGACATTTTTGACAGAAAAGTACTAAGGACAAAGTCATGACAAGCAACACAAAGCAATTTACATTTTTATTTAATATCTTTGCAGTTACGTTAATATGAAATAAAAATACCTCAATAATACAATTTATGCAAATAGATTTGACAAAGCACAAAATGTAATGACCATTATTTTTTCCAGTTATCTGAAAAAGAGCAAGTTACAAGAGATGGGTATCAGTCTGTATTCCTATCAAATGAAGATGGAACAGTGTTTATAATGTGTTCAGAAAAAGTTTGGATGATGTCGACAAGTAGGGTCAGTAATCCTGGCAACTTTGCTTGATGTAATTACAATGGCTGATAGACAGAAGATATCTGCTGTTCTGTAGAGCTGTGCAATGTTTCACTTTCTCATCTACTTACTGTCCCAGTGTTCAGTCTTTGTGCCAACTTTTGGAGGAACAGTGATAAGATTGTAGAATAAGTACATATTGTATTAAAAAAAAGATAAGGCAATTGAACCTTTCAACAAACAAGGGAACTAAAGAGTTACTACAAACTCTTGCCTTGTGGCAAAGCCGTAAGAGCCTGAGGCGGGGTCGCCACTGGTAGAGTGGTAAGAGTCGATTACTTGTAACTCCTTAGCCCCTCACCTCATCGAGTTCGAGTCCCAATCGGGTCGAGAACTTTGTGTGGGGAGGTTTTCCAGCTAACCTGCTGTTCTACCAAGACTTAAGTCTGTTGTCTTAATTCATCCACCAATAATTGGCTGGACGTCGCCAATTGACCATAATTGTTTATATGCGATTTTACGCAAAAACAAATAATACAAAACAAACAATGAGGAAAACAATCTTAAGAAAAATATACCTTAAGATTTAAATTATATGAGCGCTATTTTGGAGTCTTACCTTATACCCAATGATAGCAAGCTATAAAAACATTATATGTGTGAAAAAGAAGTTAAATGCAGTGTGTTGGGATTAAAACTTGCTTTAAAACGGAGGGCTTTTGGATAAAGCCAATGAACAAAGATATAGTGAACATGATTGATAAATATCGGTATGAGTAGAGATAAAAAAACACTTTTTGCCAGAGGGTGCATAGAAGATATAATTTCTTAAACATTAACAATAATTCTTGAAAATTCAACGAGGAAAACTTGACTTAGCAATGAAATAGTTAACTCTTATAAGCATAATTTTACCCTATATTTGAAATTATAATGTTTTTATGTTAAATCTGTGGCAAAGGGAAAATTCTAATAGTAAATATTGCCAGTGGGACAGGAATTCGGAATGTAAGAGACCTTCCTTTGTTTCTATGGTTACATGTGTATCATAATGAGATTGTCCAGTAGGTTAGAGAGTTTAAACCCTTATCTTGCTACTTTAGTTCTGAACCCCTTCTAGTTTCCTCATAGCATCAGCCATAGGCAATCCCAGACATATTGATAAAGACTTCCCAGCAAACAGTGTAGATTCCGACTAGATAGCACCCAACAGGAGCTGGCTGATCTGAATCCATTGTATTTGCCTCATCTGAATACCTACTTGACAGGCTTTGAGTTTGTTAATAGCTGTTTATATCCCTCTCTATATATATATTTAGCTAAAGTTGAATAGCCTGTGTTGGATAAGGGCCTCAGTAAGTAATGACATCGTCACTGAAGAAGTGTCATTTTAATTAACCCTTAACTTGCCAATTGTGTTATTTCATTCTCAGTCTGGAGGCAAGAACTTTTATGTGGGAAGGTTTTCTTGTTGACCTGCTGTGCAACGGTGGTTCTACCCAGACACATGTCTGGGCGTCATTCTTCACCAGTAATTAATGGGATATCATTAAAGGTGGTATCCAACAGTTTAGTCCAAAAGATTTTTCTTTGGTAACAGGTTTTGCAAAATGCTGTTCATTGATGCCAAAGATCTTTGTAAACAGTCAAGGATGAATCCCCTCTCGTTATTGCAAACAGGTGTTTCCTATATTCAAGCCACGATGCAGAAATAGCTATTTTTTAACCTTAGAAAACCATGTGACCACTTGCTTTTTTTTTTTATAAAGTCATCCTTGCAATCCACTCTGCCATCAATATCTGCTTTTAGCAGTGACCACTATCACACTTTTTTTTACAGTCTGACATTAAAGTTAGTATTTCAGATCATCTTTATAACAACTAAAGTATGGGTTTATGCAAAAAGTATGACAGAATTCCCCAAAACAATGGTTGATATTGGTACGTGATTTTAGATTAGCAAACTGTCGGAATTACCACCTTTAGTGATGTTTGTGCTATGTAACAAAAACAGAACATAATTGTTAATCATACTCTGACATAAACATGAAATAATGCATATAGGCAGATTTCTAGAGAGTCAGCAACAAATATTGTAGATCCAGAGCACCAAACTTCCATTAGAAACTTTCAGACCAGGATCTGCAATATTTGCTAAGCCTTGTGGACTTGCATTTAGCAGACTTACCTTAACATACAGCACTTTAAGTAATAAATACATGTATTTTCAGTGAAAAATGTCCTTGTTACAAACTTGCTATGCTTCAGTAAGTGTGAATTATTTCACTGTATTGTAGGACTGTGTTATCATGTTGCATGAAGAAAAAATGTTGTTTTTATGCATACTTGACATGACAAGACTCAGTAGTTTACCTAACAGCTAAGGCTTATGTAAGATGCATCATCACCATTCAGAAAAATGACAGATGGTTGCTTAGCTTGGTACATTAACTTCAACTTATGATCCATGTTTACAAGCCTGTTGTTTATAGCATCTTTTCATCATGAAAATGTATAAAAGAACATGAAACGGATTGTGTTGCCCAAAAATGTTTGTTCCATTTATAGATACATTCTTGGGCATCAGATGTCCTTGTGTCAGCAAAATATTGTTGGATTTATTGTCCATGCAACAGTTTGAGAGTTCACTTATCCAGAGACAGTGTCCACTTGAAGCAGATATAATGCTACCTTTACTGTGTATAGCATGCCTTGAACACCTGGCATGATACCACTCCCATTCCCATTATTCTGTCATCTGGATGACCAGTCCAGGACCTTACATCTTATGTTTGCTTGAACTTTAGCAAAAGAGCTATACCACTTCCACTTTCAATGACTTACTTATGAAATAGTTGGGATAACGACCAAAAATGCAATTACTGTAGCAACATGTATTGTATCAATTTTTCTTTTGATACTAGGAAAACATATCAGTAGGTCTGTTTTGACAGTCTGTCTTTATCAAGGTCCAGAAAGGAAATTTGTGTGTGTGTGTGTGTGTTTTCTGTTTTTTTGTGTGTTTTTTTAGATACATCGCAGCAACCAGTTATGATCATTATAGTGACATCCAGCTGTTTTAGTGGAGATATTCACACATTAGGTCCTTCACCCCAAATGGGACTCAAACCCATGCATGAGAGGCTAAGCAGTCAGAGGAGTTACAAATCGGCGTCTCTACCTATAGGCCACAGGCACCCAGTCACAAAGAAAGTTTCTGCCGCAAAAACATCCATTCATACTAACAAAACATCTATCTGGGTTATAGATCTGTTTCCAGGTTTCTGTGCTTAAAACCTGACAGGCAATTGGTGTAGCTGAAACATCAATGTTAGCTTTTGACATTGAAAGGACTAAGTTTATCGGAATATAGATCTGTTTCCATATTATCATGCTTAAAAAGCTGACAAGGCAGTTGTTGCAGTTAAAACGTCAATGTTAGCTATTGATGTCTTTGTGTATATAGCTATATTTTGACAAGAGAAGTCTAAGAAAACCCAGAACGAATTGTTGCAGGCCTATTGCCCAGTAATGTTGCAGTGTGTTGTTTGTTGACTCATGAACCAGCTACTTCCTGTCATGGGACACATCCATTTCCTGTCTGGAGGCTGATTTCTCATCTGTCTTTTGTGTTGTCCATGGATTTGTGCTTATTTGTTTGTAGAAGTAGTCTGGTTTCCTATGGTTCCCAGTGGACGATTTCAGTTTCTTGTTATCATGTTGTTTGCTTTTTAAATTATATTTCTTCATTACAAGGTAAAGGCCAGCCCTCTTCACACTCCTAATGCATTTATAAGTACTTTTGAGGTTAATACTATTAATTTGAAAAGTTAATGAAACAAAATACAAAATACATCTTAAACACATTGTAAAAATTGTAAGACAACAAATAACTATCCATAACGTGAAAATATGTATATGGATTAAAAGATACAAATAAGATTTGCCCTGCTTCCATGTAATGGTTCCCTGTTTCTGGTTCCTGTCATGCCACAGTATCACAAACCTCTGTAGATTTACTGTAATCAATACACTTTAACTGTAGATAGATACCAGTAGTCAATAGACTTCCTACCAGATCACTTCATTTGTCCCAGTAAACTGTCAAGCTCTCTGTCTTTATCGCCAATCCATTATCTGGTTGCTTGTCACTGTCATGTGGTTCCTGAAGTGATGAGGGCAGGTATTTACATTATGCTGTCACAGTGAGGGCAGCACTTCATTTTGCTTTAAAGGTGGCCATCGTCACCTTAAGCCTGAGATCTGCCACAATCACCTTAACATTTTAACATTACTGTATAAAAAAAAAAATGTATAGAAATGATGCCTCAAAATGTGATTATATTTCAAATTCTGTAACACAAATTTTCAATGCTTTGGTTAAAACAACAAATGGTTAAAACAAAAGTACACATATTTCAAAGAACTACATTGCATTAAATCATTTTTGGTAGGGGTGCCTTTGGCCGAGCAGTTAGAGTCTCAGACTCATAACTCCTCAGCCCCCTTACTGCATGGGTTCGAGTCCCGGTTGTGGCGAGAACTTAAATGTGGGGTGGTTTTCCAGGTAACCTGCAGTGTGCCGGTCGGGTCTTCCTCCATCAATAATTAGCTGGACATCGCCATTAGGCCACTCCTTTTTTATTTTATGGTTTACAAAAATTTTTGGTCAAAGTGTCCGTAAGGCGGTCGAAAAAAAAAAAAAAAAAAATCCATTCCCGGCCCGTTATATTTGTAACCCCACAGAAGACCTCAACGTAATACTCTAATCGTACCTACTCGGCGATCTCCGGCAAGCTTCGGAGATAATGCCTCGGATGTAATTGTATGAATACACCAGTTTGTGATTTGCCCCGGCGAATAACTTCTCATTGCATTATGTAAACAAAGATGGCTGACTTTTCAAAGTGCATGCAGTACGCTTTAGATACAATGGAGGTTCAATACTCCTTGAAAGAAGAGCAGATTGCTTCGTTAAAGAATATTTTTAACTTAGTTGATGCTGTATGTATATTACCAACAGGATTTGGTAAAAGTGTAATATACCAGTTATTACCCTGCATGCACTCGGATCACGCTTCGGTGATTTCGAAGCTTGCCGGAGATCGCCGTTTAGGTTCGATTGTCATTTTGAAAGTAGTTAGTCAATATGGCGGCGACAGCATTATTTCCGAAGTGATTACGTAGAGGACGGAATTACACGAGGAGTTCCGAGTGTCGTCAGCCATTTCTGCGCTGGACTGGTTTACCAAAATCCGATCCGATACTCTGTGTATTGCTATTTTATCTCTGAGACATAAAACCCATCTACCTGTTTCGAGGGCGCGTTTAAAACGTGGCCTATTTATATAAAAACAAGCAAAATGGGATTTGTTTCGATAGTTTTCGGCTCGTTTTCATAGGGTCGGAATTATTAATGAAAAAAAAAATCGTCGATTTCAATTTTATTTTTTTTCGATTTCTTGAAAAAATAGGTCCGCCGGTTTTGTAAACCATTTTATATAAAAGAAGTGGCCTTATGACCCTTATTGTATTGGTGCCATATAACTAATAACAAAAACAAACAAGCATTTTTGCTTCATTTGTAACATTTTTGTCATATGTACATGAACTATTTGTTTGTTTTGAAGTGACTACTTATGTTGTACTCATATTTACGGAGTGTAAATATTTAACAGCCTTTGTAAACATAGTGTTCTATTGTTTTGAGGCTTTCAGGGAAGATAAAGATTTATTTGATTATGAATAGCCTCATAGCCTCATTAAATAATGTCATTATTGTTATTATTATTATTATTATTGTTATTGTTATTATTATTAATGATTATTATTGTTATTATTATTATTATTATTATAATGATTATTTTTGTTATTGTTATTATTATTGTTATTATTATTATTACTACTACAATTATTATTATTATCATTTTATTATTATTTGCAAATACTCCATGACATTGATTTGCTCCATATTATCTCATTTGTATAAGTCCAGTGTTTTAAGTCTTTATTCCCTGTGTAGTAAAAAACAGACTATTTCTGATGTGTATCTCTTCCTTTCAACATTTGTTTTAGATGATTTTTGATGTCAGACATACATTGTCTTCCTCCATATTTTACCACCAGGAATGGCTCTTGTTTAAAATTATTTCTCTACCCTTATTGTTGGTCTTAGTCTATTGCTCTCAGATTGCTATTAATCCTACCACATTTCCTAATTTGTCTGTCTCTTGTTACTTCTTTCGTCTTTGTTGACTTTGTTTCCATGATGCTGATCTCTAACTTCCTCTTACCACCATTAATAAATATATGTTTCTCAATTTATTCTCTCTATTCTTCACTTATCTTTTTTTCTGTACCTTTATCAATCTCTGTTTTTCTCCCTCTCTCCTTCTCACCCTCTCATTCCCTCAATCACTATCTTTCTCCTTGTCTTTATTTGTCTCTCCCTGTCTTTCTGCTATACGGCTAAATTCCTTGTGTCCACCACTATCACTTCCTCTTTTCCTTGTTCCGTATCTCTTCTTTCCTATTACTGCATATCTTCCTTCCCTGCATTTACCTTCTTTCCTTCCCAGGATTTACCATCTTTCCTTCCCAGGATTTACCATCTTTCCTTCCCAGGATTTACCATCTTTCCCTCCCAGGATTTACCATATTTCCATCCCTGCCTGAAGAACTGTTGTTTTCCTTGCTATTTGTATTGCTTCTAGCCGATGTCTCGGTACTAATTTATCGCCTGTTCAATACCAGTCATTTGTACTACAGAGTCTTGGTGTTTACGTTGAATGCTGCATTTATGCCTAAATGTGAATGAATTAACCACATAGAATTCCTGTTGTTGATGAAGTCATCCGTTTTGATGGATGAACAAAGATTAATTGCTAATATAATGTGCCTCATTTGCATAGGAAAATTTTTAATAAAAGTTATCACTGTATAACAGTTTTGTAAGATCATTATACAGTAATTGTGTACATGGGTGAAATGAAAATGTTTCTGTTGTATTCACTTTTTTGATTAGTTGAATAAAAGAACTTTATTTACAACAGTTTAAGAGTCTTCACATGTTCTGCAGCAGTAATACTTCCTTACAGTGGCATCATACTCAGTAGACTTGTCTTAAAATGTAGCCTTCTATACAAGTGCCATTATGTGTCTTCTAGAAATCTTTCTCTTCATTGTGTA
The DNA here is from genome assembly GCA_007844125.1 of Sinonovacula constricta. Classification (NCBI taxonomy): domain Eukaryota; kingdom Metazoa; phylum Mollusca; class Bivalvia; order Cardiida; family Solecurtidae; genus Sinonovacula; species Sinonovacula constricta. Next base: position 2,313,072 of record CM017558.1, on the reverse strand, counting down.
TTAAAGGTGGTATAAGACAGTTTGTCTTTATCTTATATATATAGAACAATATCTGACCTCTGGGGTATAATTTGAAAAAAAATGCTGCATAAAAATAATGCTTTAGTCTAAGCTTTGACAATTGTCATCAGTACATGTATTTCAACTCTGGGGGAGTAAAACTCATTACTCAGCACTTAAATGTTCATTCTTTTCAAATCTATAAATAAGAACGTTTAGGATTCCTGCTAAAAATAGACATCGATGTCACAGCGGATGATGAGCTAAACCATAAGTGATCACATGGTTTTCTTAGTTTAAAAATAGCTAACTATTCAGCGTGATTCAGATAGGAAATACATTGTCATGACAATTGTGATGTTACGGTTAATTTTTCAGGCAGGTGTAGGACATCAATAAACAACATTTTGTGATTCCTCTTCAGATGACAATGGTTTATTACGATGTTTTATGAAAATATTTTTGGTCCAAACTGTCGGATACCACCTTTAACAAATAATCTTGCGGATATCAAGCAAGATATGATGTACTGTGAGCACCAATGTCAAAATCTTTGAAAAAGTCAATATCTCTGATTGATTGGTCCAAGCATACAGCATCGTAAGTCCAATATCATAACTACACACTATATCAACCAGGGGTGCCCCACATTCTCCAAATTTGGTTTAGCCACGCTAGTTTGGTAGCTGAGGCTTTTATAGAAAATTGTTTCCATTTATTGAATGTCCTATAAAATCTGTTATGCCATAAATGTACTTAGTGTTTTTATTTTCTTAATCTAGCAAAACATTTGCTCAGTTTTGCTGAAAATGGGCATTAATTTAAATGTAATTATGTCTCTTGCATTTCTAGGAAAGGTCAGAAAGTTTTCACTTTTGTGCTAAGACATTATGACAGGTTTATTGTTTTCAAGTAAAAGGAGCACTTAACTGTCCATTTCTATGGGTTGTGTAAATCTGTTCAAAATTCCATTTGAAGCCTAAAATTGGTATAATTGAAATAAAAATAAAATAGATTATTATTCATAGAAAATAGTTTTTATTTCAGATGTTATTTCATTCTTTTGGTCTAGCTACTTAATAAGCCTATATTTTTATTATTCCTGTGAGAGCTTTTCAAGATAATATGGTAATGTTATATTGATTTCTTATGTTCCTAAGTTTTTTGATGCTATAAATTGATGTATAAAAAAAGCTTGAGGTCTTTTAAAGGTGGAATCCTGTGCTTTTTTGGCCATATTTTATTTCACAAACAACCAACTTAAAGATCTCATAAAATGTTGTTTATTGGTGACCTTCATGTATGTGAGAATAGAGACCCACTCATTATACAAATAGGCATTTCCTGTCTAAGCCACACAGCACAGTAAGCTATTTTTGAATTAAGAAAACATGTGTCCACTTACTTTTGAGATCACCTTATATCATTATTCAATAATCTGCTTTATAATGCGGATATCATTTTAGCAGTTATTCATACAAGCTTATTTATAGATTCAGAAAGAATAAAACATTTATAATGATTTCTTTTCACACTGAAGAAACTATATGCCTAAATGTTAAATATATAGGAACTGCTAGATGCCAACTTTAAATTGCTTTTTATCGTGGAAACTTTTGGAGCCTAATTGTTCCCTTGTGGTCTATTGGGGTCATATTGTCTTCTAATGACCTTTCGAGCAAAATGTACTCTTATGGCCATTGGGAGTCCATTCATCCCCAAATGGCTTTTGGAGTCAAATCAGCCCCTAATGGCCTTTTGGAGCAAAATTGTTCCCTTATGACCATTGGGAGTCCATTTGTCCCCTAATGGCCATTGGGAGTCCATTTGTCCCCTAATGGCCATTGGGAGTCCATATGTACCCTAATGGCCATTGGGAGTCCATATGTACCCTAATGGCAGTTGGAAGTCTATTTGTCCCCTAATGGCCGTTGGGAGTTCATTTGTCCCCTAATGGCCATTTGGAGTCCATATGTCCCCTAATTGCCATTGGGAGTTAATGTGTCCCCTAATGGTTATTTGGAGTCCATTTGTCCTCTAATGGCCATTGGAAGTCTATTTGTCCCCTAATGGCTATTGGGAGTCCATATGTCCCCTAATGGCCATTGGGAGTCCATTTGTCCCCTAATGGCCGTTGGGAGTCCATATGTCCCCTAATGGCTATTGGGAGTCCATTTGACCCCTAATGGCCATTGAGGGTCCATATGTCCCCTAATGGCCATTGGGAGTCCATTTGTCCCCTAATGGCCATTGGGAGTCCATATGTCCCCTAATGGCCGTTGGGAGTCCATATGTCCCCTAATGGCTGTTGGGAGTCCATATGTCCCCTAATGGCCGTTGGGAGTCCATTTGTCCCCTAATGGCCGATGGGAGTCTATTTGTTCCCTAATGGCAATTGGAAGTCCATATGTCCCCTAATGGCCATTGGGAGTCCATATGTCCCCTTATGGCCATTGGGAGTCCATATGTCCCCTAATGGCCATTGGGAGTCCATTTGTCCCCTAATGGCCATTGGAAGTCTATTTATCCCCTAATGGCCGTTGGGGTCCATTTGTCCCCTTATGGCAATTAAGAGTCCATTTGTCCCCTAATGGCCATTGGGAGTCTATTTGTCCCTTAATGGCTATTGGGAGTCCATATGTCCCCTAATGGCCATTGGAAGTCCATTTGTCCCCTAATGGCAATTTAGAGTCCATTTGTCCCCTAATGGCCATTTGGAGTCCATTTGTCCCCTTATGGCCATTGGGAGTCCATATGTCCCCTAATGGAAATAGGAAGTCCATATGTCCCCTAATGGCCGTTGGGAGTCCATATGTCCCCTAATGGCCGTTGGGAGTCCATATGTCCCCTAATGGCCATTGGGAGTCCATTTGTCCCCTAATGGCCGTTGGGAGTCCATTTGTCCCCTAATGGCCGTTGGGAGTCTATTTGTCCCCTAATGGCTATTTGGAGTCCATATGTCCCCTAATGGCCATTGGAAGTCCATTTGTCCCCTAATGGCCATTGGGAGTCCATTTGTCCCCTAAGTCCATATGTCCCCTAATGGAAATTGGAAGTCCATATATCCCCTAATGGCCGTTGGGAGTCCATATGTCCCCTAATGGCCGTTGGGAGTCCATATGTCCCCTAATGGCCATTGGGAGTCCATTTGTCCCCTAATGGCCATTGGGAGTCCATTTGTCCCCTAATGGCCATTGGGGGTCCATTTGTCCCCTAATGACCATTGGGAGTCCATTTGTCCCCTAATGGCAATTGGGAGTCCATTTGTCACCTAATGACCATTGGGAGTCCATTTGTCCCCCTAATGGCCATTGGGAGTCCATTTGTCCCCTAATGGCCATTGGGAGTCCATATGTACCCTAATGGCCATTGGGAGTCCATTTGTCCCCTAATGACCAGTGGGAGTCCATATGTCCCCTAATGGCAATTGGGAGTCCATTTGTCCCCTAATGGCCATTGGAAGTCCATTTGTCCCCTAATGGCTATTGGGAGTCCATTTGTCCCTTAATGGCCATTGGGAGTCCATTTGTCCCCTACTAGCCATTGGGAGTCCATTTGTCCCTTAATTACCATTTGGAGTCCATTTGTCCCCTAATGGCCATTGGGAGTCCATTTGTCCCCTAATGGCCATTGGGAGTCCATATGTACCCTAATGGCCATTGGGAGTCCATTTGTCCCCTAATGGCCATTGGGAGTCCATTTCTCCACTAATTGTCTGTTGGAGCAAAATTGTCCCCTGATGGCTTTAGTTGGAATAAAACTGTACCCTAATCACATTTGGATGTCAAATTGGCCCACTTATGGCCTATGAGAGTTACATTGTCCCCTAAGGACTTTGATGACAAATTTGGGAAGAAAATTATTCCCTTATGGCCTTTGATAACACATTTCTTTTCTTTCAAATGAGCCTCTTTAGTTTTCCATAAAGTAATAAAAATCATTGTAATGTGCACTGAAACAACATGGACATGCATCTTTTAAATAATCTGTACATTGTTTGCAATACTTAAAAAGAAGGACCTGTATCTAAAACTTTGTATTGCATGTTGTGATTCTGATTTACAAATCTAAGTAATGATTATATCTTGTACATTTTAGTGTATAATTTACCATTGTCATACATGTGAACTTTTTCTGAGGCCAAAGAGGGAGATTTTCACTTGCAAAGAGGGAGTTATGTTATTTTCATATTAACAAGGAAGAAAGTTATCTGTTTCTTAGTATGGAGATTTCTGAAAATGTGTAAAACCCCCCCTAATTTTCATGGGAGAGTTCATATGTATGCATTGTTATAAAGTAACTAGAATCGTTCTAGAAGCTATCTTCTTCAAGCCTCAAAAAGTTCTTCAGTCATGTTGTTGATATCTTTTTAATCAATTAAATTTATTTCTCTTAGAAATATTTATTTAATTTGTTATATTAATTCCAACAGGCAGTTAGCAAATCATTAAGTTTTAATTTATAGAGCTGTTTTGCTGCTGGCTTTGAAAATCTGTAGAATTGTAATAGTTTTGAGGAAAATTGTATGACATCAGTGTGTTTGCTTCAGGGAAATTATGCTCTAAGTTTCTACATTTGGAATTTCCTTGTGCAATAAAAAGCTGGTATTTCAGTATTGGTTGGAAGAGTGGAAATAATATGTGCCTAGTTTCTGTTTAGGCTGCCTATAATATATTGAATTTGTCAGTACATAAATAAACAGAGCTCAGCAGATAATGATTGCATTTCCCATGCATATATAACCCTTATCATGCTTTGTTTACTAAAATTTGCACCATGTGCAAAGGTGACATGGTATTATTCGTCTCTGGTTTTCATGATTCAGAAAGTCAATTTTATTTTTAGTCAACCATTTTTGTGTAGTTTTTTAAATCGAAATAATATAATATTCTTTTCTAAACACTATGTAGACATTATTTTTCAATGTCGTCACTACTTTTGTCATAACTTATAGGAAATATCAGCGCTTGGACATTTTGTATTCAAATAGATTGTTTTTCTTTTCATTGCTTGCATTTGAGAAACTCGTCAGAGCTCTGTAAAACCGGTTTAAGCACCCCAGTCGGTCCATATTGCCGACTGACCGTTCCAAGGCGGTAACTGTAGGGTTTGCTATTTTCGTTAAATGACTCAACACAGATTTGTTCTTACTTATTGCTTGGCTTGCATGTGAAATACCTTAGTTCTGTGCCTTTTCGGAGTTTGGTATATGTTGCAATGCTCATAAGACTTTGTCATATATTCTTCTTCTAATTGCAAAAAAAAAATGTGCTGATGTTAAAGAAGCTTCAAACTAAAGTTTTATACTGATAATTCTTGTTCATATGCTTATTTACATTGTTGAGTTTGAATTTTAACTCAAGTGAGCACAAGATGAGCTTTTGTGATACATGTACCCCTTATTCTATCTTGTGTCGTGCAGCATTAACAATTTGCTTGTGAATACACTAGAGGTCACAGTTTTCATCCAATCTTCACCAAACTTGATTAGAATGTTTGTCAACATGAAATCTTAGATGGGTTTGTAACTGGGCCACTTGGGTTCAAAAAAGTAGCTCACCAGGTTTAATCTAACAAACAAAATGTGAACACACTAGAAGCCACATTTATGGCCCAATCTTCATCAAGCTTGGCCACAATGTTTGCTTACATTGCCTGCCAAAAAACAGCCTGTGTCTTAAGGTGAGTGACAAAGGGTGATCATTTCCTTATTGTTAATTTAATTAAAAAAATAAGGTTACTTTAAAGTTTGAAGACACAACTTGCTATGTTTTATTAAAATCTGTCTGAAAATAGTTTGTAATTCTTTTGTAAGGTGTCATTTTTCATTCTTTTGTCAGTTGCATGACCTGTTATAAACCCATCAAAGCTAGCCAAGAAAGCAATTGAAGTTTAACTGTAAAAGCAATCAAAGCTAGCCGAGGAAGCAATTGAAGTTAAACTGTAAAAGCAATCGAAGCTAGCCAAGAAGCAATTGAAGTTAAACTGTAACAGCAATCGAAGCTAGCCAAGAAGCAATTGAAATTAAACTGTAAAAGCAATCGAAGCTAGCCAAGAAGCAATTGAAATTAAACTGTAAAAGCAATCAATGCTAGCCAAGAAGCAATTAAAATTAAACTGTAAAAGCAATTAAACCTAGCCAAGAAGCAATTGAAATTAAACTGTAAAAGTAATCAAAGCTAGCTGAGAAAGCAATTGAAGTTAAACTGTTAAAGCTGCGATCAAAGCTAGCTGAGAAAGCAATTGAAGTTAAACTGTAAAAGCAATCAAAGCTAGCCGAGGAAGCAATTGAAGTTAAACTGTAAAAGCAATTAAACCTAGCCAAGAAGCAATTGAAATTTAACTGTAAAAGCAATCAAAGCTAGCCAAGAAGCAATTGAAATTAAACTGTAAAAGCAATCAAAGCTAGCCAGAAGCAATTGAAATTAAACTGTAAAAGCAATCGAAGCTAGCCAAGAAGCAATTGAAATTAAACTGTAAAAGCAATCAAAGCTTGCTGAGAAAGCAATTGAAGTAAAACTGTAAAAGCAATCAAAGCTAGCTGAGAAAGCAATTGAAGTTAAACTGTAAAAGCAATCAAAGCTAGCTGAGAAAGCAATTGAAATTAAACTGTAAAAGCAATCGAAGCTAGCCAAAAAGCAATTGAAATTAAACTGTAAAAGCAATCAAAGCTTGCTGAGAAAGCAATTGAAGTTAAACTGTAAAAGCAATCAAAGCTAGCTGACAAAGCAATTGAAGTTAAACTGTAAAAGCAATCAAAGCTAGCCAAGGAAGCAATTGAAGTTAAACTGTAAAAGCAATTAAACCTAGCCAAGAAGCAATTGAAATTAAACTGTAAAAGCAATTAAACCTAGCCAAGAAGCAATTGAAATTAAACTGTAAAAGCAATCGAAGCTAGCCAAGAAGCAATTGAAATTAAACTGTAAAAGCATTCCAAGCTAGCCGAGGAAGCAATTGAAGTTAAACTGTAAAAGCAATTAAACCTAGCCAAGAAGCAATTGAAGTTAAACTGTAATAGCAAATGAATCTAGCTGAGAAGCAATTGAAGTCAAGGCGTAAAAGCAATCTAAGCTAACTGAGAAAGCAATTGAAGTTAAGTTGTGAAAGCAATCAAGCTAGCTAAGAAAGCAACCATTGCTAGCCTTTAGCACATCTCTAGTATTCTCTACTTTTCTGAGAGTTTGTTTATTACTTAATTAGTAACTTATACATGTAGCTGGAAGATGCTATAAAATCTATGTGCTTAGTCAGTTATTTATAACAAAGTGTAGAAGTACAAGTCAACTTGGTGCAGCTGAAACCCCAAAGTACAAGTATTAACACATTTTGTCATGCTGTTTGACCTTGACATTAGCCATGTTTCCATCTTGTGTAGTAATCTAGTAATCATACCAAAGCTTCCCCTGGCTTAGTATTGGAACCACTGTAGAAGCAGGGAGCAGGGTGCTTCAGTTGGGACATGGATGTATTGATTTGTACTTGGCACAGACAATTGTTTGACTCCTATGGCTCATTTATCTTTAACCGAAGGAAGAACCAGCTTTTTAGATCTGTATTGAAGTTATTTGCCCTGTATATAGCCATTCAATGTTCTATGATTTAAGCCTTAATTTAGATTCTACTGTTTTATGCTGTTGAAGATATGTGAGCTAGAGTAATAATGGCAAATTTAGGTTGTTTTTGGCTACAGAAAAACACTTAACAATTTGCTCAGATAATATTTACAGCTTTTCACATTCCAGCTAACTTTTGCAGACTCTGCTTATAACAGTTCTGGTCATTTTCCCCGAAATGACAAACATGTGAACTCTCCTGCATTTGGAAGTAGACACGCTCTTTTAAGGTTCAAAATTATTTGAAAATGAGGACTGTTTTACACATTTTCATAAATCTCCCTGCTTGGAAACAGATAACTTTCTTCTTTGTTTATATGAAAATAACAAATCTCTCACTTTGCAAGTGAAAATCTCCCACTTTGGCCTAAACAAGGTTCTAGACAAAAAATAAAAGAAACAACTTGTTTTGTTAGTTGTAGATATGACAAATGTGTTGCTGTGTTCGTTAGGTGAAGATGACACAGATTTTCAGACAAGTAGTTTTTTCCAGATTACTAGTCCGGGACTTAAGTCATTGAAAAGAAAAAAGTTCCAGCCCTGATTTAATGTGCAATGTTAAGCTAAAATTTGACAAGAATGCAATAAAACTGTTGTTTTTATTGCTCTAAGGTTTGCCGACAGACAAACAACACCAATTGTCTCTATCCAAGCAAGTATAGAAGATGAGATTAAAATTGGTATTCGACAGTTTAGTCCAAATAATTTTTTTCAAATAACCAAATAAGTCATTGGTACCTGAAAAGATCTTGCAAAATGCTGTTTACTGATGCCAAAGATCTGTGTGAACAGTCAAGGATAAATCGCCTCTCCTCATTGCAAACAGCTGTTTCCTATCCGAGCCATGCTGCAGAGACAGCTATTTTTAAAGTTAGAAAACCATGTGACCACTTACTTTTGTATAGTCATCCGGTTAATTCACTCTGATGTCGATATCTATTTTTAGCACAGACCACTATTGTGTTTTTTATAGAGTTAGAAAGACTGAACATTTGAAGATTTTTTTCGCACTTAGTAGAGTCTAACAGTAAAGTTAGTGTCAAAAATCATCTTTATAACTTCTGAAGTATGGTTTTATGCAAATAGTATGACTAAATTCCCCAAAGTGGTGGTTAGATATTGGTACGTGTTTTTAATACAGGCAAACTGTCACCTTTAAAAGAAACGGTAAACAGAGGGGGTGAGGAAAGGATAAATAATTGAATAAGTCACCATTATAGGCCTGCCAGTATTAGGAGATCAATATAAAGGCAATTGGCAGCAACGACGCCATTGAAGATGGTGAAAAACATCAAGCAACCATCTTGAATTGACTCATTAAGTGTTTGGCTCATAGCCTGCTGGGCACCAGTTGACCAGGAGTGGACAAACAGTGTACATCCAGATCAGATCAGCTCAGTTTAAAGGTGGTATCTAACAGTTTGGACCAATTGTTATTATTATTGAACATCTTGAAGGCAGCACTATATCTGCTTAAAGTGGACACTGTCTCCAGATAACTGGAATACTGTTGGTGGGATGATAAACCCAACAAACCTAAGTTTGACAGTTTGAAACCCATTTCTTTCTATTAAAGGTGGTATCCGACAGTTTGAAACCCCTTCCTTTCTCTAAAAGGTAGTGTTTGACAGTGTGAAACCCATTTCTTTCTCTAAAAGGTAGTCTTTGACATTTTGAAACCCATTTCTTTTTATTAGAGGTTGGTATCTGACAGTTTGAAACCCATTTCTTTCACTAAAAGGTAGTGTTTGACATTTTGAAACCAATTTCTTTCTCTAAAAGGTAGTGTTCGACAGTTTGAAACCCATTTCTTTCTATTAGAGGTTGGTATCTGACAGTTTGAAACCCATTTCTTTCTATTAGAGGTTGGTATCTGACAGTTTGAAACCCATTTCTTTCTATTAGAGGTTGGTATCTGACAGTTTGAAACCCATTTCTTTCTCTAAAAGGTAGTGTTCGACATTTTGAAACCCATTTCTTTCTCTAAAAGGTAGTGTTCGACAGTTTGAAACCCATTTCTTTCTATTAAAGGTTGGTATCTGACAGTTTGAAACCCATTTCTTTCTCTAAAAGGTAGTGTTTGACAGTGTGAAACCCATTTCTTTTTCTAAAAGGTAGTGTTTGACAGTTTGAAACCCATTTCTTTCTCTAAAAGGTAGTGTTCGACAGTTTGAAACCCATTTCTTTCTCTAAAAGGTAGTGTTCGACAGTTTCAAACCCATTTCTTTCTCTAAAAGGTAGTGTTCGACATTTTGAAACCCATTTCTTTCTATTAGAGGTTGGTATCTGACAGTTTGAAACCCATTTCTTTCTCTAAAAGGTAGTGTTCGACATTTTGAAACCCATTTCTTTCTCTAAAAGGTAGTGTTTGACAGTTTGAAACCCATTTCTTTCTCTAAAAGGTAGTACTGTTTGACAGTTTGAAACCCATTTCTTTCTCTAAAAGGTAGTGTTCAACAGTTTCAAACCCATTTCTTTCTATTAGAGGTTGGTATCTGACAGTTTGAAACCCATTTCTTTCTCTAAAAGGTACTGTTTGACAGTGTGAAACCCATTTCTTTCTCTAAAAGGTGGTATCTGACAGTTTGGACCAAAATACTTTCATTAAACATCTTAGTAAACCATAGTTATCTGAACAGATCTCACAAAATGTTGTTTATTTATCGATGTCTTACACCTGCCTGAAAAGTTAACCATAATGTCACAATTGTCATTACAAACATGTATTTCCTATCTGAGCCATGCTGCACAGATAGCTATTTTTAAAACAAGAACACCACATATTTTTAAATCAAAAACACCACGTGACCACTTATGTGATAGCTCATCCACATTATCGGCAGTGACGTCAGTGTCTGTTTTAGTAGGAATCCCAACTATTCTTATTTATAGATTGAAAAAAGAATGAAGAATTTTAGTGTTGATTAATGAGTTTTACTGCCCTAGAACTGAGATTCTGTTGAAAATTGTCAAAGCTTAGACTTAAGTATGATTTTTATTTCTCCAGAAATTATGCACAAATACCCTAAACAGGAGTCATTTATTGTTACATATATAAGATATAGGCAAACTGTCAGATATCCCACACCAAAACCGCAAGCTTAAATAAGCTTGCGACAAGTTTGCGACAAGATTGCGGTAAGATTGCAACCAAGCGTGTTGCAATCTTATTTAAGCTTGCGGTAAGATTGCGATAAGAAAGCCGCAATCTTAAAAGTAAGCTTGCAAGTTTGCGATAGGAACCATTACGATCTTGATTGCTCGCTTGATTGCTCGCTTGCAAGCTTGCGCGATCATGCCAAGCGAGCGGTTTGGCTCGCTTAGAAGCTCGCTTGCACGCTTGGCAAGCTTGCAAGTTTGCGATAGGAACCATTACGATCTTAATTGCTCGCTTGCAAGCTTGCGCGATCATGTCAAGCGAGCGGTTTGGCTCGCTCAGAAGCTCGCTTGCACGCTTGCAAGGTTGCGATAGGAACCTTTACGAGCTTGATTGCTCGCTTGCAAGCATGCGCAATCATGCCAAGCGAGCGGTTTGACTCGCTTGCTCACTTATCCCATGCGTGCGGTTTGGCACGCTTGCAAGCTTGCGCTATCATCCCAAGCTTGCAGGATTGTTCACTTAATAGCTTGATCATCCCAAGCTTGTGGGTTGTTTTTTTCTTGGCTTGATCAAATTCGTTGAGTGGATAAGGTTGTGGATAGATTGACATAAATAAAATCACTAGATAACATTTGTGGTTTTCACCTAAAAATCTGATACAACAAAAAATTTACAGGGAAAATAACACAACAGAAAGATATCACTAGATAACATTTGTGGTTTCACCTAAAAATCTGATACAACAAAAAATTTATAGGGAAAATAACACAACAGAAAGATACTAAATATATTCCACTTTAATTAAAGACAATGGCAAAAAACACAAAGAACAAGTGGTCATTTATTAAAGGAAACAAATAAAAGATGCTTATCAATTAATTTATATTCTTAACCCATATCTCGCTAAGCACTTATTATTAATATGAGAAAGCATGACAAGCCATTTTCGGGAGTCTAGCAAATAGGATTTTAACTGATTAAATCAAACTTAAGTATCTATTTATCATTAAGAATAAAATACATACAATGCACTCAAGAAATAGTACCACAGGTATTGTGTTCAAAAACAGTTCATAGTCAGTTCTTGTTGATTTCTCAGATGACAACTCCAGTTCTGCTTGAGAGGATCTTGCATCCTTCCTCTCACCTGCACAGCAAATGTATTTTTTCACCAATTACATCTGAAAAAGAAAAAAAAATCCAACATTATGCATTATTTAAATTTATTTTTTTATTACCTGATTTTTTTATTTAGCAATGTTAGACCTATTTAGTATGTGAGGGTCTTGTGTTATTTGCACCACACAGGCACCTTATGATTTTTCTGTCAAATTATGATACAGAATAAGTGTTCAAAGATTGAAAGAAATAGATTGGAAATTTTACCAAAAAACGGAAATAAACAAAAAACAAATTTAGATGCTGACACAAACTTTTACAGCTCTGGTCATGATGCAAACTTGCCTATTCTTTAAAACAGCAATTTGAAAACAGCAGCAAATAACAGGAGCTATAGGCAAAAGCACCCCCATATTTTCTATGTTTAAAGCCTGAGCTGAGAAATGCTGAACTATCAAGTACAGCTTAACGAAATACTATCTTGGTTACTTTATAAGCATTAATATGCACAAAGGGGTAAAAGTAAAACACCAGACCTGGTAGCGCAATCAGTAGAGTGCTGGCTCCTGGTACTAGAGGCATCGGGTTCAGTCTGGGCTGCAACATACCAAAGTCATGTTAAATGGTAGTGTTATTGCTCCCTGGCTAATACTCAAGCAAATAGACAGGTAATTCTATGACTGGTCAGTCAGGTGTCAGGATAATGTGACTGGGTGTATCATGCCAGGTGTTCATGGCATGCTATAATCAGTAAAGACAGCTCTATATTGATTTCGATTGAGCACTGTCTTCAAATAAATTAAATATTGTTGGTGGTTTGATTGTTTATTGGGTTCATTGTGCCACCAACAGTAGTATTTCAGTTATCTGGAGACGGTGTTCACTTGAAGCCGATATAGTGCTGCCTTCACTGTGTATAGTATGCCGTGAACAACTGACATGATACCACACGCAGTCACATTATCCTGACACCAGGCCAACCATAAACACACAGATAATGCCAGTAAAATCAAAATGTAAGTTATTACAGCAAGATTTTTTTTTATTAATGTAAGTGAATCCAGAGAACAAAGGAAATTGAAATTTAAAATATACTAATTAATTTTAATATTATAATATTGCAATCAAAACAGACTTGCTGACTTGAAGCTCCTCAGCCCTTCACCGCGTGGGTTCGAGTCCTGGTAGGGGTGAGAACTTTCATTTAGGGAGGTTTTCCTCCACCAATAATTACCTGGACGTCACCAATATGGCCATAAATGTGTCAGTGCGATGTAACAATAAACATTTACAAAATCAAAACAACATGCTTTCCCAACAATGACAACTTCATGTACAAACAGCTGTGCCATGCAATTAATGATTAACACTGTAAATGCTAAAAAATAGCAAATGCATTAATACAATAACTGGTACAAATGGTCAAAATGCTGCATAGTTATCTTTGTACCTTTTCAACTTTTGTCTGTCATCCATGCGTTGCTCTTCACTGACTTCCTTATTGACATCAGTCTGCAATTCCGATTCTTTTTTGTTCACTTGCATCTGGCTGTTTCAAACTATTACAGAAAATAAAATACTTTACATGAGTGGCAATACCATACAAGCAAACACAGTTTATGATGTGCTCAACCATCATGTACAAGTTATCTTGGATATCTATTACAGGTGACCTAAATTTATTTTTTAACACAACAATGTATCAACAACAAAAATATTGTGTTGCCACTTGAAACCGTTTTATGTGCCTTTATTCCTATAGTATAAAATGTATCCTTGTGTAAACTCAGAAATATCCGGTAACTGGATATTACCGTTAATCGGGTCACTCTAAAAAAAACAATATTACAAAAATGTCTTACGTTCGAACTTGTCAGAACCTTATCAACTCTAACTGAAGCATAAATTAAATATACAGTAGATAACAAATGTTTATGGAAAAGTCAACGGTTTCAGAAAACGTTTGTGATAAGAAAAAACTAAAGTGAAATGTCGGAACTGAAAAAAAAAATGGCGAAAATATTTGACACGTTAATTTTGCATTCTAAACAGTTAATGTACTAAACTCACTACGTTAAGAAAACCTGATTTAAAATATGTTGCTTCTTATACTTGTTTAAGTAGATCAATGTCTCACCTCTGCTTAGCAGTCCAGTGAAGGAAAGTCGATTTCTTCATCTTTTTCATCACATTTTTTGCATCTCGTTGAAAATTGGCGCGGCCGGAAGTGTAGACTGTGCTGTTGTAAATCGGGACCCCTCGGCGATTTCTTCAGTTATTTTCCGAAAGTTACGATTGACTTTTACTGAATCACCGTAAAAGCGACTTTCAAACTTGTATTATTAAATGGTGTTTATTCACATTCCCAATAAAGTGAGAGTGGTTTTAACATGATACTCTACTGTCTGTTCTGTAATTTTTTTTGTCCTACTAGATATTAGACTGTAGATCTGCTTGACCAGGTTTTCGAAAGACAACAACAACAAAAAAAAGTTATAAAAAAACTGACTTCTTTGGAATTGGATCATTTTTTTACTGAGCTATTATTACCAAATGTTTTGTAGCTGTCTTAAATGATAACATAGTTAAATATTGCTTTTGTGATCAGTCAGGTCAAGGTCACTGTAACTTAATTAGCAGTTTGCTTTCCATGTCTAGGCAGGATATATATTGATATCAGATGTAGATATTGATATCAAATTTGGTAGTTAGCTTGTTTATGGGATACCCAAGTTTGGAATTGTTTTTGTTGTCCATTAGTTTGATGGACTGAGTCACTGTTACTAAATAAATTTTATTTTGTTCCTGTTCATTATCTTCTTTTTTGAGGATTGATCAAGTTAAGTAGGTAACTAGCTATCTCATGGGAAGAATTAATATGTTTAGAATTGCTTAAGGGATCAATTGTCGTCAAGACAAGTTATAAAATATATTTTTGGATTTTCTATAAATAACTCAAGACAGGAGTAAAGTAGTGTTACCAAATTACTTTCTAGGGAGAGTAAGTCTGGGACTGTATTGTATATGGTTGTGTGATCTCTGTTTAATAATAAATAATGACAAAATAAAGTTTAAAAAATTGGCAATTATTACAATGTATTTGGAGCTATTTTATGTCACATTCAGCCGAGCTTTTCTCATAACCAACTGTCCATCTAGCTGCATCAACAGTTTGCTCGTAATCACTTTAAAGGCTACCGTTTTGATCCTATCTTAACCAACGCTGGTCAGAATGTCATTAAATGTTTGTCTGTATAAAATCTTGGATGAGTTAATAAATAGGTCACATGATCAAAAAGTAGGTGACTTAGTCAAATCTATAAAAACCTTGAGAACAAGACTTTTTGGGGGCCTAATCTTCACAGAACTTGACCATGTTTCATGTCTCTTTCAAAGTTATTTATTTAAAGAAATACAAAATAAATTTCTTAATGTCTTGGAATAATTTTATGCTTGCAAGACCACAACCTATCTGCAATCCTTATGTTAATTAATTTTAAGCTTGCAAGACCGCAAGCTTATCGCAATCTTTAATGGAATAGAAGATTACAAGCTTGCAAGGCTGCAAGCTTCTCGCAATCTTAATGGTATTTAAGATTGCGAGAAGTGTGCGAACAAAACCAAACCGCAACCTTAATTTCCAAGCAAGCGAGCGTGCTCGCATCCGCAACCATAGAATTTAAGAAATGCAATCCTATTAAGATTGCGGCAAGCTTGCGCAAACTTGTCGTAAACTTGTGACGAGCTTGTCGCAAGCGAGCGTTTTGGTGTGGGATCTCCTTTAAACATCTAAATCAATTATTGTTACATAAAAAACAGATCCAGGGAAATGCTTCTTTATGATGTCCTAAACCTAAGTGAAATGTAAAACATACCACTCCTCTAGTCATTACAAACTTGTATTTCCTGTCCATGCACAGTTAGCTATTTTTAAACTAAGAAAACCATGTGACCACTTACTTTTGAGATCATTTTTTTGACATGAGCATTGAGAGCGATTTTTCATGGTTTGTATCTTACAATTAAGGTTGCATTTAAAATCATCTTTGCTTACAATACAGTATAAGTTTATATATATTTCTGCTAGCAGGCAAAATGTATTTTCTACATGGATATGATAAAGTCACTGCCTATATATACCATCAAAGGATACAACATTTAAGGCTGTAAAGGTTTTATGATTTTCTTTTTATTTTATGGTTTGTTTTGTCACTGCAGTAAACATGTGTAAAAGTATTATGAATATGATGTTTTTAATTAATATACATTATGTAATTATTGTTTCATAATGTAACCATTTTAAAGGCAATTTTGTTTATGTTAAATTTTTAGTTATCAAAAAATGCAGGTTTCAACATTAGAATAATGTGTTCCAGTTCATGATCATTATGTGATTTAAAAGTAGATGTTAATCCTTCATCATGATTAGTTTCTGCAAAGTGTTGTTTTATTAATATGAAGATATGAGAACAAAAGTCATGTGTTGTTTGAAAACATATTGTAAAATTTTATAATTTTAGCTCAGTATTTCATGATGTCATTCATTGAAGGTAAACAGATTTTATTTTCATAACCTTATTCTTTAAAAAATGATAATGGTAAAATCATATTCTCATTGCAGGCTTTGATCAAGCTGACAACCCAGCTGCTGAAACGAGACTTCCAGGCCATGCCTGACTTACAAACTGAAGATGGACAGGAACACAGGTGAATTATTATACGATGACACACTATACACCAATTTAGTTTTCAGTGTCCTAATTAGCAACAAGCATACACTAACTACTTTTCAGTCCCCTTGCCCTGCTCTCATGGGTATGATATGTGCTGAAAATCTATTGGTGGTGTCATATCCTACATTTAGTGGTTTGCCTCCTGTGTATATTTTAACCAAACATTGAGCTAAACTGTAATGATGGAATATATCTTTATTAGAAAATAAGAAAAAGAAAAAATCCTTAGAATGCAAATCTTTTTCCATGGTCACTGGCAGGTAACAGATCCCTAAACAGTGGTGAATAATACAACATTATTCTGAAAATCTTACCATGAAATGCAAACCCAGTCAAATATAACATCCAACATTAAAAATATAGCATACAATAAAGTATAACATCACATACTAAAATATAACATAATAATTGAAATATAACATCATACATTTAAATTAAACATACATTAAAATTTAACATCATACATTAAAATATAACTGCTTGCAATTCTACTGTAACAACAGAAATTCTGCTTTTCAATCTTTGTTAAATATTTTTACAGATGAATATCTATTAGGGGCACCTGTGGTCAAGTGGTTAGAGTCCCTGACTCGTAACTTCTCAGCCACACACTGAGAAGGTTCGAGTCCCGGTCGGAGAGAGAACTTTCATATGAAGTAGTTTTCCAGCTAACCTGTAGTGCTGCGGTGTTACTAACCAGACAGGTCTTGGGTCTTCTTCCACTAATAATTAACTGGATGTTGCCAATATAACCATAATTGTGTTGGTTTGATGTAACAAAAAAACAAAATCAAAAAACAACATAATATTTGGTACCACTTTTTAATTGTTTTATCATACACATATACCATCAGTAGTGTGTGAAGAACAATCTCTTAAGAATGTAGAAGTTTAGTTTAAATACATTTACCTTTAGTATAAGTCTATGAATCTACAGTCAACTCTCGTTATCTCAAAATCGGTTATTTCAAATTTCCGGTTATGTCAAACTGTTTTCTACAGTCCCTTTTTTTCCTTATAGTTTCTATATAGTTCGACTCCGCTTAACTCAAATTCGGATTTGTCAAATTATCGGATATATCAAACTTAAGTATTTGTCCTCGCATGTATAAAACTGTTGAAATCAGTTGGTCTATCTCAAACTTCAAATTGCTATAAGATGCAAAACGGCAACAATAGTGATTTTCACACCTACCGTGAAACTCGCGAAGATTTGGGTGCGAATTTTATCGCCAATTATCGGCAATCAGGATGTCACGTAATTTAGAGAAGAGGTTAATTGATTATTATTTAATTAGCTGATTTAATGAACAACAATATCGTTAATCAATTAACGCTGATTAAAATGTTTCAGTTTGTACTTGTTGTTGTAACAGTTTTTGAGAACTTGTTGACACGGCCTTCTCAACTTGTAAAAAATGAAAGGTCGCGTTACCTACAATAAAAAGAAGAATATTAAATTACATTGTAAAAAATCTAATAACACTTTAAACATGCAAAACCACACAAACTTGCAGAAACTTAGTTTACAGTGGCAGATATAACAAGGAATTTCAGTCATAACCAGTCATCGTGTAGCAGGTAAGATTTTTAAGATTTACACAAACTATCCTTAAATTCGGATAACTCAAACTTCGGATATCTCAAACTATTTTCTACGGTCCCTTGAAATTTGAGATAACGAGAGTTGACTGTATTATAATTTACATATAAACAATGCCTTAAAGGTGGTATCCAACTGTTTTCCTAAATTAAATTCACGTAACAATAACTTACCACTGCTTTGAGGAATTGTGGCTTAATTTCTTCATCAAATCATAAACACATACTTCTGTATAAGTAAAGATGGCTTTGAACAATGACTCAATTGTGAGACAGTGCAATTTGCTATAAAAACACCCTTAAAGTTCAATTATTCCAAATCTATAAATAATCGTAATAGAGATCTCTGCTAAAAATAGATATCGATGACAGAGCGAATTACCCAAGTGATGATTACCCTGATACAACATAATCTCAAAAGTTAGTTGTCATATGGTTTTCTTAGTTAAAAAAGCTACCTACTGCAGCTTTGCTCATATAGGAAATACCTGTTTGTAACAAGAAATGAGGATTTATGTTTCACTGTTCACACTGATCTTGGGCATTTAATGCCAGCATTTTGCAGAATCTTTTCAGGTAACATTGACTTATTTGGTTATTTGAGAAAAAATATTTTGGTCCAAACTGTCGGATACCACCTTTAAGGGAAACAATATCCCTCTCTGATGCGAGAAAACTTCCTCACAGAAGCTGCATTTTAAATATTTAATGGGCTCCTGTACGTTGCCTGTAGGCAATGATAGAAGCTTTTCATTAACAGTGGCTTGGACAACCATAGTGGTAGAGCACACATAAGAACAATTTTGATTCCATTGCAGATGCATTATAAACAGACAAGAAAATATAAAACCTTTGTATCATTATGATTTTCTCTTTTTGATAGATGAGAAAACCTCTTTTATGATACAATAAAAAAGTCTGTCCTAAAATTACTCATGGTGAGCTTTTATGATTTCGTGCATTGTCAAAATTATGCCTCTGAAAATTCTGGAGGCTACAATTTTGATCCAATCTTCAAACTTCAAGGTCAGCTTATTTGTCTGTATGAAGTGTTGGATGAGTATATAACTGGGACACATGCAATTAAAAAATAGGCCACTTGTTCAAATCATTAAACGTTTAAGCCTGTAAACATAGTAACATTGTTTTGGGGCCTAATTTTTCACAGAACATTATCATTTTTGTTTTTTGCTTTGAAATCCTGAGATGTCTGTGTGGGAGGATTTTCTAAACAATTTTCTTTAGATCATTAAATGCCAATGTCACAGTTGTGTTCATTTAATGTTATGATTAGACTTCAAAGCATACTGAAGATTAGAGTCCTCTGTTGGAACATTTCAGGGTTATCATGACCCTTTAATTGTAAGAAAATGGCAAGTTATTGAAATAAATTGTAAAAAGCAATTGTTCCAAGGTGACACATAACGTAATTACACTTTTCCATCTTTTTTTTAATTTAAGTAAAAATCCTTGATATTTTTTTTATTTTACTTCATATGCTTTCCTTTCTGAATAAAAATAAGACAGAAATTTTCCAGACATTTGAAATTACTAATGAATTTCTGTGCTGCCTGTTTCCTTTTATTTGAGATATTGCTGCTGTTTCTCATTTGGTAAATTGTGCCAAGGGGTTCAACAACATGTGGTTATTTCTAGAAGTATCTGCCTAGAATTTGACTGCCCAGAAATGCTACAGGCACTGACATAATGGTATAAACCTGTCTGCAGTAACAAGATGCTACAGGGATAATACATTATGCCAATAACATTACCGTGTTTAGACTCAGCAAGAAATTGTACACTTTTAATTGGTCATAATGTCAGTGCAATGTCTTTGCATAACTGGTGTTGGCTTACATGTTCCTGCATTTAAATTAAAATTTTTGTTTTTTGATGGCTTGGTGTGTGTGTGTGTTAAAAGTTTTAATGTATTTCTATGGAAAGTACATTCTTTATGTGTTTTTAATGTTGAATTATGTTTGATGGAGAGTAAATTTGATCCATAAAATGGTGAAAATGGAAGATATTATATAGGCAATTCATAGGCAACTTATTGATTATGCAAATATGTAAATTTGGAAGTTGGCAGAATGTTTGTTGTAACATATTCAATAATGTATATATTGTTCGTGAAGTAATGCTCTTACAAATACATTCTAAATTATTTTCAATTTTACAGTAAGTTTGCAAAGGCTGACTATTGCAAAATTTTCATCTAATTCGTGAACTTTGGAAAGAAAATTTCATCAGAAACCAACAAAAGTAATAAAAACAAAGAAAAAATAAATGACAAACAACATGTAGAAACAGAAATGTGGTAAAGAAAAAAATGTATCCCACATATACAAATACATGTAATGGAGGAACACATCAAACTGATAACTGAGCAAGTAGAAGGTCAGCTGATCTTAAAGGTCATCCTAATAAGATAAATAAAATAAATACATTCTGTTCCATTGCTAGCTTATCTTCCCCCAAGAAAAGATATCTGAGCTCATAAAAGGGAGGCCAGAACAGTTCAAAGGCCTTGAGCAGCTCAGCGGCTGATATCTGTGTATACTCTTATCTTGGCAAAGTTTGGATGAGGTGTAATTTGATTTGTCTTAACAGGTGTATAGAATCTTAAGAACCTAACCTATTGATCTAAGAAGCCCTGGAAATGATGTTTATGGTAGTGTTTGATTTGAATGAGAACTGTTTAAGTCTGAAAAATCTTGTTTAGTACATCAAAAGAATTCAGTAGAGATTTGAAATTGTTATTACATCCAAACACTGATTTGATTTTGAAATAAAATATTTATGTCATTAACAAAGAGAAAGTATTAATTGTGACAAAATAAGTGATTAACTAGAGTTTGCATCTTTGCTTCCAGTTTAGATATTGATTTAAACTAAATATACAACAGTGTTGCAAATAAAGTTTAATCTCTAAGAAGATTTGATCCATTGCTGCAAAATTTTCATGCAACAAACCTTGTGCCTTTGCAAAGAAATTTGCATTGCATTTGGTATTGCATGGAAGCAAATTACCGGGTACCTCATATACATTTAAATTTTGGAGGTTCATTTGGTAACTTGATGTCTCAACATTCATCGGACCGGAATGAAATGGTTGGCACAAAGACCTTTGATAGATATTTTCTTGCTTGAAGTAACTGTACGCCATTTTGTGCAGCTGTAAGATTTACACTCTGATTATTTTATATTTTATAGGGTTAATATAAGACAAGGTAGAGATATTCAGCTTTATACTTGTAATTTCATAAAAAATTGTCATTTCACACACAAAAAATATGAACAAAACATTTTATGATAAACTTTCTATATAATGCTAACAAGTAAGTCCATAAGCCTTAGCATCCGAAAGTGCATTGATTGAGCAAAATTTTTGTGTAGTGGCCGATCTATTTAAGAAAAGTCACACCTTGGCAAACCGTGAAACAACTTTGAGCCAAAAGTGACTAACAACGGGTGAGATAGCAACTGGCATTCAGAAAATAGTTCAATTCACTAAAAAAATGTTGACAGGTAAAATATCCATATATAAATTCTTCAATGGTATAGATAAAGAAGACTTAAATGCTAGGACTGTAAAAAGATTGTTATATTAAGAAAAGTTGACACTGCCAAAGTCGTGACTTGTATCGGCTGTAAATTATATTCTTATTAATCAAACTTCCTAGAAATGACCTCAAAATTTCTTAGACTCAATGATGTTGATATATTAAGAAAAATTTATGTAAAGCTCAAAAGCAGCCCAAAGCATGTTTATCCTAGGACAACATGATTTAATACAATCTGAGATGTATTGTGATGATGCATTGAAGTTGTCAGTAATATCAACAATATTCACAAAACAAAACAAAAAATGAATTACAACAAGTTGAGATCACAAGCATGATGTCAATCAAATATAAATCATGTATGAAAAATGCAGATCCTTTACCTTTAAGCAAAATCTGACCACTAAGCAAATTCTTTTCCAGGGAGGGAAATGATATGTCATTAATAAAATGGATTCATTTTATCCTAAATCCATCTATTATGGCTTATTTATTTGGCCATTCATCTTCTGTCGGCTGCTTCCAGGTTAGTTCTAGTCAGCCTGGAAGTGGTCTGGAGACATAGTTATCTTATTTCTGCTTGCTCCGCGATTAGAATATTGGCTGAAAGGTGCTGATTTATCACTGGTCTCACAATTGCCTGTCTTTATTATGAATATTCATGAGAAATTTTGATTTATTAAAGCTGCAAAATATTCACTTTCGAACAGTCAGTCAGAAATGATTTTTCAGTCAATAAAATTTGCTGTTTAAGCCACTTGTTCTTGATGTAAGAAAATTGCCATAGGCTTGCAGGGTCCATAATGAAACTAAAATGTTTCTTACAGTAACTTGGCCACAGTTTGTTGACATTGTAGTTTCTTGTTATAAGAAAGCAGAACTTGTTGAACTGCAATAAATAATAGGTAAATTAATTAACCTTGATTAGAAAACATGCTGTTTAAAATGTTTTTGTTGTATTCAGTTTGGGAGATTCAAAACCATTAGCAATGTTTTTCCATATTCTTTAGTCATTATTGACTCAGCAATGTATTTCTTAACTGCTTCTCTGATAACGTTCATAATGTGTACACATCAGTCATAAATGGTACACATACAGGCTCAATAGTGTCATATTAGACTAAAATAATTGAATTGTAGATCATGTGGTTCGATGCGCACCCATGCCTGGCTGTGGCCAGTTTGCACTTTTATTTCTACTGTTAATATTTCACAGTTCTTTATTTCATTGATTAAGGTTTGTTTTAAGCATAATGTCAATATGATATAAGACTTATCAAGCCTTTCACTGCCGCCCAAAGCGTAAGTCTATTTCTAACCACTAGCAATGCACATATACGTACACTGTACATCCTGTATACTAATATTTTTGAGTGTTTACAGCATTGCTAATTTCTAAAAAAAAATATGACAAGAGCTACTCCACATGGTTGCCATAAATAGTAACTTACTGTGTGTTTTTATTAGAAATATTAATTATTTAAAGGGGAAGGAGTGAAATGCCAATGAAAAAAGTAAAAGTTTTGGATTTTTTCCACTTTTTTTCTATTTTTAAAGACCATAACATTTTTATGTCACATAATAATTACTAAATTTTATATTATTCAGAATCCATAATCAATTACCTTTCTAATGATTAGTAGTTTTACATATCCATCTATAAAACTTCCAAAATTATAAGCAAAATTATAGTGACATATGACATTTTCTTAGGAAATTTATAGAAAATTCCTCAGCATGGGGCATGGAGGAAGGAAAATGACTAGCAGCTAAAGGGTTAAGTTTAAATTTAAGACAAAATTGCCCTTTTATATTAAAGGGTTGCTCCAAAAGTATTTTTAAGAGTATTACAATTGGGCAGTCCGATAACTCGGTTACTTCCCTTGAATTCAAAGGGAGGCTACTCCCCTGGGGACTAAGTGAAAAAAAAAAGATGGCGGACAAGGACAAAGAAATCAACGAAGCTTGTGTAAACAACTAAGAATTGGACCATTTCAAGCTAACAGATTTGAAGAAGTACCTGGCGAATCGTCGTTTGACTAGATCCTGAAGGGAATATCAGCTAATCGAGCGAATTATCGGCGCTCACAAGCTAGATATTACTGACAATTATGAATTGAAAAGGAGACACCAACTCGAGAAGAATTAGTAACACTCCACCCTCCCTTAACTGGTAACAGGTCGCCCTTGATCGGTAACAGTTCGCCCTTGACCGGTAACATGTCGCCGTCGGATTTTAGTGTATATGTCAAGCAAAAATGTATGCTTGTTAACTTATCTATAATTATTTCGACACCTTTCACATCAAATTGTATTTGTTTCCATCGGCTTCATATGCATTATGAGTACTTCGGATATAAGTGTACCATTTCCACGCGTTAAATGAAGGGGGAAAATGACGTCAAGTAAAGTTTATACTTGATTTAATTTGTCATATAATGTATCCTATATAATATTTTATAAGATATGCATACAAATACAATTAGTTGGTTGCCGTCTTAGTCGACTTCTTCATACTGTATTGTGATAAAGCTAGCGTACGTTGCGAGATTGAATCACTGACTAGTCTATTAATTGCAAGCACTTATATACGTCTATGACGGCAAGCATCAGTTAAGATCATGGTGACTAATTATCAATCAAAATTAGTGCTGACGCTATCATCACAATAACGACTAGGCAAAAATCAATTAACAATCACACACTGACCAATTTATTAATTTTAAATTTTATATACGCCTATGTCGGTAAACATTAATCAAGATCACACTGACTAATTATCAATCAAGATTAGTGCGAATGGTAACATCACAATAATGTCTGTAGGCAAACACCAATTAACGTTCACGCTTTTATGTGCAATTATAAGATAACTGCATACTCAAGTCATCTTGAGTATGACAACCTTATTAAAGTATTTGCAACAAAATATGTATGCAACTTAGTAACATTAAAATCCTTGCAACAGCGGAATTTTATTTAAATATACAATTTGAAATAAATAAACCACGTACACAGTATAATTATTATTTTTTAGGTCGCAACATTGCATTTAAATCATGGAACAGTGACAGTTCGTATATTGTACTGGGAGGATCAGTTTTTTTTCTTTGGTTAAAACAATTTTAAAATATGAAAAATAAAAATATAATAATTTACGATGCTAATAATACGATGTTTATAATAATATAGAAGGAGACAAAAGAAGCATAAATTTAATGTGAATGGTGTCAAAATAATAAAAAAATAATAAGTTTACATTCTTTTTACTTAATTTCTTAAAGATTTTTAAGGGCGAAGGGTGGCGTATACACTTATATCAGAAGAGCTCATAATGTATATTAAGACGAAGAAAACAAATACAATGTGAATGGTTATAAATAAATTAACCAATTTACTTTTTTTCTCGATGTATACACTTATATCCGAAGGCGACATGTAGCAAGGGCGAACTGTTACCTATCTCGGGCGAGCTGTTACCAATCAAGGGCGAACTATTACCAGTTAAGGGAGGGCGAAGTGTTATAATACCATCAAAATGCGTCGCAGCCGCTTGTTTTGAGGAAATCGATGCAATGAAACAGTTCTGTTTTCGACCACCTTCCCGCTATAAACAACACTTTACATATTCAGCAATATTTCGGCGATTTCCATTTTGGTTTTGTTTCTTTCTTTAATCAACTTTCCATATCACTTGATGTGTGTGTTATACACGCTGATAAAAATTTCTACTTATACCCCGGAAGTTTTAATGCGCATGCGCATTCGGAGAGTACTCAAGGGAAGACAACTTAGTTATCGGACTGCCCAATATCTTGGAATACACCTATGCAGTTTATTGAAATTTACTGTTTATGACTTAAAAATTTAAAAATATGAAGACAATACATAAGAAGTTAATAATTTTGAAAGTCTGAAAGAATAATTTTGATGTCTGTAAGTTTCAAATTATTCTATTTATTGAGATATTTTTATTTTAGCTTTGGAAAGGGGAGGTAAATCATATTGTAACTAGTTTGTGCATAAAATATAAAATTATTTTATTATCACTTATTAGTTTGACATTCTTCTTTCACAGTTTATTTTTATGTGAGTAGTTTCTTTTTTTTTTATTTTATTAGCCTTTTTTTGTTTGTTAGGCATATCATCTTTTTATGATTGGTGTTAGCATGAATAAAATTGTACATGCATGTATCTTTTGAAATATTTTTTTCTTGAAATATTTTTTTCTTACATGTTATTATATGAAGCAACTTAGCTATAAATCCTTTCAATATAATTCAGTGCTACCGGTAATTAACCAGTATGATATATTTCATTTTAAACCTTTTCATGTCAAGTTGATTCAAAATCTTTTTTAAAAATGGAAATTAATCTTATCTCATTGTTATACCAAAAGAAAAAGAGAAATGCACAAATCAAACACAATTGATAAACTAATCTTAACGTTTTGATAGTAATCACATAATTATTATTAATAATAAACTGATCTTTAAACTTAGTAGAATATCCCGTGTGTTGTTTCAGACTCAAAATAAATCTCAGTGTTGTCAACTAATTACATACAATTTATAAGGAGATAAATATATTTTTCTTGAAACCTTATTACACCACTTTATTGTCTCATTAAGAAGTTATTGCATTAATTATTGTTGTAGTCAGAAATCTTTAAACCTCAAGATGTGAATTCCTTATTTTTTTAAATGATGCTCTTATTCACTTAGAACTGCAATGGCTGTGTGGCGTGTGATCTTAGAGGAGACGGATGTGCTGGCCAAAAAGCGTCTCCAGGCATCAGAGGTTTACCTGGAGCGTATTTCTGAGCCAGTGAAACCATTAAAAGCCACCAAGGTCCAGTGTATGAAGAAGGTATGTTTACCATATTATAATATTTTATAGAATTTGGTAGTTATGTTTAGTCATAATCATGAACTTCTTTAATATGTATGTAACAGTATGGTTTGATTAAATTATACTTGGTTGTTGTTCAAACCTAATTGTTTGTTATTAACAGGCTAGAGTGCATACTAGGCTAAATACGGAGTGAGCAACATGTACACGTAGAATGACAATAAGCAATCTCAACGATCAGTTGTAATGTATTTGTATGTCATGCATATGTAATTCCTCCCTTGGTTTCAGTAGACAGCAAAGTATTCATGGATCCCTTTTATTGCTAGTTGGATATTTATTGTATTACAATATGACAAAATTATAAGTAAATTTGTTAAGTTTTATATTTAGAGTTTAATCTTTCTTTTTATATTTTAAATTAAAAAAGTTAAAATATGACAATAATCTTTTATGTCACTGTCTTATGGACTAAAATTCAAGTTTTGCTTGATTTTGACATGCATATATCTGTCCATGTTCTGCTGCAGGTAGCACCACAGTTGATGACCATTCAAGGGGAGGTAACTCAAACTGTGACAGAGATGACCAAGGCACTCAAGAGTTACTGTCTGGATGAGACTCAGGCTTATGACGCCCGAAGCAAGGCCAATGAGGCAGAGGAAAAGTATGAATCATGGGCTCCTTTCTTTTGATGATTAATATTTCTTTTTTAAAACAGGGAAACAGTCTGAATCTAAAGCAACTTGTTTGTTGTGGATTCTGTAGCAATTGGAATTTGTTTGTGTGTAATGTTGGTTTGTTGAAGATAAGTGAAAGCAGAGAACCACTACAAAATCATGGGCAATGTAATTTTTTTTTTTTGCAATTGAAAAATATATTGTTGTTTTTATCTGCAGTAAAGCCGTTGAGGTCTAGGAAGAGTATAAGTCCTGGGTGCCTTTTTTATATTTTTGAACTAATTTTTGATGATTTATTTATTTTTGGCATTGACTTATCTCGGGACAAATTGTTCACTTGATGAATTGTCTTTTTTTGAAATTTATATTCTGTATTTTGTTTGCATGAAGGTCAATGAAGCAAAAGAAAAGTTTTTTTTTTTTCAGATGTACCATATTTTGCATTCAAACTGCAAATTTTCACTTTTTTTTGGTCTCCATCGCATTTGTTTAAATCAAAGTTAGGAAAAACATTCTGTGAGACAGTCTTTGGCTGATCTGCAAAGTGACCACCTTTCAACCAGGCACTTTTCTCCACCAATAAATACCTTTTAGCTAAAGATTTGTCACACATTATTACATATATATGTGTTTTATTGATTGCAGGTTGAACAAGAAGTCTAAGGGTATTTTCACATCCTTAGCTAGTCTTCAAAAGAACTTTGCCAAAGTAAGTGCTACTTGCATTGTTCATTTTTCTTTATTATAATATCTATCATCCAGATATTGATATTTCATCAGATAGTATTTTTCTGTTCTTGGCCTGCTAAGCCCAAACTTATCAGTTCAAGCAAATTGTATAATTTCATATCAAGGTTAACACTTTATTCTGCTTAACATATATCAATTAAATTTAGTTACCTATGTTACCCATTGTAACTAATTGACTAAAATGTAATAAAATTGTAACTATTTAAGCAAGAATTTAGAATGGGCTGGGTGAGGGTGAGGTAACTCACTCATTTTTATTTAAAGGGACATGACTCTAACTTTTCAAATAATACTTTCTTACCTCCCTTTTGGATGGTCTTCGGTTCATAGTTACTTTAGAAAAATAAATAATCCATTTTTTTTTAAGTGCAAAAACCCTATTAGACTGCAACATGTACAATAAATTGTATTTTATTGATAAGAGATCAGATTAAAAGTTAATGTACATGCACACTATTTTTAAAATAAGAAATTTAAACATAAAATGAAGTATACTTAAGTATATGAATATACTTTTCCACCAAGGGAGATAACTAGCACATTTCTTGCATTTGGAAAAAAAGTGAATAAAAAACAGATTGCTGTCAAAATACTTCATTTTATTTTAGTTTGTATGCCAACTAAAAACAATTTTTAAAATGGATCATTTGACAATCTCAACATTTTAGGAAGAAATAAAAGAACTTGAAATCCATCGTTACAGCAGGTTTTTAGTTAAAAATGTAGGCCTTTTCCCAAGAAAGAACTCTACAGTTTCTCCTTTTTACAGCATTTGAGGAAAAGACTGGCCAAATCCTTTTTCTACAGTTTGATTCCATTAGTAGAAGAATTTTAATTACACTGTTATGAAAAAACATAATTATTATTATTTTATTTTTTTGGTTCTGTTTATATATTCAAGTTCATATTTAAGGTCATTGCATCTTTGTGGAGATGTGGGGTGGCAAATGTCAACTGCAAAGCCAATTCTTGTGGGGTTTTTTTAAATAAATAATAAGGCTTAAATTACAATAAAAATACACTGACAAATTAAAATATTGTTTGTATCAAGACATTAACATACTTTCCCACATGGAGGTATTAATCACATGTTTTGTATCTCTTAACAGTTAAAAGGAAGGAAAGAATCCTGTGAGATGAGGTCCACAGAGTCCAGAAATGAGTACCTTCTTTGCCTGGCTGCAGCAAATGCTCATCAGAAACGATACTTCTCCACAGATTTGCCTAATTTCATGGAGGTACTGTTCTTAAAATGTTCACTATTATTGGTTTTTATGCAATTTTAACATTTTTTCATTACAAGTGAATAATTTGTAGCTTCCAACTTAATTGTATCTACACCTGTTAGT
This sequence comes from Sinonovacula constricta, assembly GCA_007844125.1. Lineage (NCBI taxonomy): Eukaryota > Metazoa > Mollusca > Bivalvia > Cardiida > Solecurtidae > Sinonovacula > Sinonovacula constricta. Next base: position 2,283,712 of record CM017558.1, on the reverse strand, counting down.
CATCTTAGCCTCTTATAGGCCCATATTCACCAACAATGCTTACCTAAGAATTGCTCAAGACATGGATTTCAATATACAATATCTTCATTGTGTATTAAGTTACATGTCTGTATTTTTCATGACTTTTTGATTTGCTACTTTCAGATTAAAATCACATTGATACTTCATAAATAAGCTTAGTTTTGTTGGTATGAAAAATTGTGACTTGGGCTTAAGTCATGACTTAGGCTTAAGAATGGTTGGTGAATATGGGCTTTACGGTAATACTTTGTATGACTATTATCTCTACAGTACCGAACTCAAAATTTATGAGATTTATGCTCATTTACTTACCTTTTTGTGCACAAAATTTGGGTTGTCTGTACGTAGATGTTACAATAATGTCTTGCTTTTGTATTAATGTCTTTATGATCGACTGTTTGAAGGCACCCTTGGCCCAATGGGAGAGTTGCCAACTTTTTAAACTTCTCATTGGCAACACACCTCATTTGTTTAAGTCCCAGCTGGCGTGGATATTTTCATGTTGGAAGGTCTTCCAGGTGATCAGAAATGTGCAGATGGTTCTATCCAGAACTTTGAACAGTTGCTAGAGAATTAGCAACAAATAGTGTAGATCCAGCATTAGCTCTTTGATCAGAATTTTTACTGTTTGCTTAGGCCTTATTGATTTATGCTAAAGGTTTAATGTTATTATCTCACAGATTGGCTGTTTTGCACCTTGCATCTAAGTGGTGGAAAATAATTTGGAAAACATGCATCTTTGTTGCTTGTAAATGTAGTGGAACATGTATTTCATGTGTATATCTGGTTTGTAGGTTCTAGATGGAGAGATCTTTGAACGTATTCAAGAGTATTTTGCTGTCTACGGAAATACTGCTCAAGAGATCAGCTGCTACGAGAATCGGTCATACAACAGGATAGTGGAGCAAACAGCCATGGTAACATATTGTACTTCTCTTTAGACGTTAAATGGTTGGGACTGCATTATACACCACTGGATATTAATTTTAAAATATGTTTGCAATGTCGTCAACCTGTAAAACCAATTAGATATTAGGGGTTCACAAGGCCCTTCTTCCGGCTCCCAGAATGTGTCCATATAAGGGTATTTTTAAAATCTCAGTCAAAAGAAGTCAAAATTAACCAAATGTATATTTTTTAGCTGATATTACCTTCTTAAACTGATTGTATGATAAACGCCACATTTTGCTTCTATGGATTTTATCAGCAGACTTGGTGGATTATTGTAAATGGACTTCTGAACACCAACCTGACTGGTGAGAGAGGTTAATGACCATCTCAAATCTGTGACATTTAAATAATTTTATCTGTTGAAATATGTTTTTTTCTATAGTATTTGGAGACATGTATGTATGGTGGAAGTGCTATAAATGCTTGGCTTATTTTAACTGAAAGAATAGTTTTTTCATCATTGTTGAAACAGCTAATACTAAGAAAACAAAGAAAAATTACTTTATTTACATAAATTGTTGTTTTAGTAAATATATGAGTAATGTATTGATATAAAAATAATATGCATTAGATATTAGTTTTAAAACTATTACACAATCAACTGTTGCTGCTTTATTCTTTTTTATGTTTTTAGTCAGAAATCATTTTAAAGCATAATAAATGTACTTACTTGTATGGTTTGCATTTTTCTGTTTCAGATAAATCGCAACTTTGACCTCAAGTGTTTCCTGTATACTAACAAAGTGTTTACAGACTTAGTGCAATATGAGTTTGAACCTTGCCTAAATGATAAGGTAAGAACCTTGCCTAAAGCATAAGGTGATAACCTTGCCTAAATGATAAAGTAAGAACCTTGACTAAATGATTAAGTAAGAACCTTGCCTAAACAATAAAGTGATAACCTTGCCTAAACCATAAAAATCCATATTCTGCCTAATGTAAACATAATTGTATCACTTTCAACATGTTTCAAACTTCTAGACTGGTTCATTTTATACGTCAGGTTATTACACTGTTGTTTTGATGACATCAATTTGAAGTTCAAAAAACATATACTGGTAGTGCAATTGGTAGAGCATCAGCTTCAGGTATGGAAGGCCCCCCCCCCTTTGAACCTGGTCCGCAACATATTAAAGTCTTAAAAAATGGTAATGGTATAGCTACCTTTCTAACACTCAAGCAAATATAAGGGTAATTCAATGATTGGTTGCCCTGGTGTCAGGATAATGTGACTGGGTGTGGTATCATGCCAGGTGTTATGGCATGCTATACAAAGTGAAGGCAGCACTATATTAGAAAACTGAAATGCTGTTGGTGGGAAATTAAACCAGTAAGTAAGAATGAAGTGCACTAGTCCCAAAATCACATGACAAAGCTCTTTTGTTTAACATTACCTGTTTTGTAAGTTTGTAAACAGCTTTACTTTTTTATATTATTTTATTGAAGTTTGAATCGATGTGTAGCTCTAAACAGAATTTCTGCTTTTTTTTTAGTGCAATAAAATCCAGAAGGTTGAGAATGATTCCCAGATGCTGGACAAGGAAGCCCGCAAATGGGCCACGAAGATTGCCAAAGAAAACAAAGCTATCAAAGAATACCAGAGAGCTATAAAGGCATTAGGATGTGGAGATAAGGTGAGTTGAACATGGCTACGGAAGGTTGCTCTCTGGCTGACTGATAAAAAAATGGTATTAAAGCCAACATATTGTTACTTGGTAATGTCTTGTTTAACTTCACTTATTTATGTCCCATATTTTGTTATGGGATATCAGGAAGGTTAATTTCCAACTGTCCCACTCAATCAGGACTGTCTATACTTCTCTAATTATTCCCTCTGTCCCACCTTGATTTTAGCCATTTTAACTAAAAGTTGGACAGTTGGGAAGACACAATCAGGAAATAATGCCTTTATACTGTATAGGTTTTCCTATGTTTTATGACTGTATAAATTAAATGAATGGAATCTAGTGTCACAATAACTAATTTACATAAAACTTTCATTGTATTCGGAGTTGTATGACCTATTAGTATTAAGGGTCAGTGTGTGTTAAACCCACAATAAAAATACACTATAACTATTTCAAGTATCTTTAAAGTCAGTTTAGTTTTCTGCAAGTACATTAAGTGGGGAATTTCTTAGTTGCATAGTGGTAGATTCATCGATTTGTTACTCCTCTGACTTCTTTCCACTGTGTTGGTTGGAGCCACATTCAGGGCAATGGGCTTAATGTGGGAAGGTCTTCCTGCAGTTTGATAATGGTTCTCCCCAGATATTTGTCTGGGGTCTCTTTTTCCATTAAATAGCTGGACATCGCTTTAATGATCATAATGGGTTGCTGCGATGAATCTCAAAAACAAAACAAACTATCAAGAGAAATATTAAAAACAGTCGTAAAAGTGCAGGTTCATTTGGTATGATGTTGCAGGTGTCTGTGACAGGGTCCTCAGAAGGTGTGTCCCAAGATCCGGAGGTAAAAATGGAAGAGTTGAACCAGAATATCAGACGCTCAGAGGTAAGTGTCTTATCATTGTGCAAAATAAGCACTAATTGAAATATGATTTCAGGGTTGACACAATTGCACAGTATCTTGAAGCACTAATTCAAATACGGATTCAGGGTTGACACAATTGCACAATATCATGAAGCACTACTGGGGTAATTCAAATACGCTTTCAGGGTTGAAACACTTGCACAGTATCTTGAAGCACAAATTCAAATATGGTTTCAGGGTTGACACAATTGCACAATATCCTGAAGCACTAATTCAAATATGCTTTCAGGGTTGAAACAGTTGCACAGTACCTTGAAGTACAAATTCAAATATGGTTTCAGGGTTGAAACAGAGTGCCTAGCAAACAAAACCATTTTTGCATATTTACAATAGTGTATAATTGCAAGTTATAAATAGATAATTTAATGGACACAGTCCATTATATGCAGTAAAGGCAGAACTATATCTGCTTCAACAGGACAGTTTCTCCAGATATTTTAAATACTGTTGGTGGGATGATGAACCCAAACAAACATAGAAGCTCAATGCATAATTAGCTTTGGCACATACATTGTCTAGGACCCAATTTTCAGTACATGCAAGGTCAAGGAAACAAATTTGTCATCTACTCTTACAGAACATAACTATTCAGGCAAACAGTCTGGAACTGTTTATTTCCATCCTGTCCCTATTAGAGGCTGTATGGAACTGTTTCCAAGCACAGGCATGTGCTAAATGCATATTTCACTTCAACACAGGCAAGGTCAAGGAAACGGATTTGTCATCTACTCTTAATGAACATAACTATTCAGCCAAGCAATCTGGAACAGTTTTTTGCCTTCTTGTCCATATAAGAAGAGGTATAGAAATGTTTCCAAGCAAAGGCATGTGCTAAATGCATTTATCACATGATTCACCTTGTTTTCCATTTAATATACCCATGTAATATTTTTAGCTCACCTGAGCACAACATGCTCAAGGGGAGCTTTTGTGATACCGCTTCTTCCGTTGTCCGTCGTTCGTGTCCGTTGTCAACATTTACCTTGTGAACACACTACAGGCCACAATTTTTATCCAATCTTCATCAAACTTGGTCAGAATGTTTGTCTGCATGAAATCTTGGATGAGTTCATTATTGGGTCACCTGGGGTCAAAAAGTAGGTCACGAGGTCAAATTTTAGGAAAAACTTGTGAACACACTAGAGACCACATTTATAGCCCAATCTTCACCAAACTTGGTCAGAATGTTGGTCTACATGAAATCTTGGATGAGTTCGTAACTGGGTCACGTGGGGTCAAAAAGTAGGTCACTAGGTCAAATCTTAGAAAAAGCTTGTGAACACACTAGAGGCCACATTTATAGCCAAATCTTCACCAAACTTGGTCAGAATGTTTGTCTGCACGAAATCTTGGATGAGTTCGTAACTGGGTCACGTGGTGTCAAAAAAGTAAGTCACTAGGTCAAATCGTAGAAAAAGCTTGTGAACACACTAGAGGCCACATTTATAGCCAAATCTTCACCAAACTTGGTCAGAATGTTTGTCTGCACGAAATCTTGGATGAGTTCGTAACTGGGTCACGTGGGGTCATAAAGTAGGTCACTAGGTCAAATCTTAGAAAAAGCTTGTAAACACACTAGAGGCCACATTTATAGCCCAATCTTCACCAAACTTGGTCAGAATGTTTGTCTGCATGAAATCTTGGATAAGTTCGTAACTGGGTCACGTGGGGTCAAAAAGTAGGTCACTAGGTCAAATCTTAGAAAAAGCTTGTGAACACACTAGAGGCCACATTTATAGCTAAATCTTCACCAAACTTGGTCAGAATGTTTGTCTGCACGAAATCTTGGATGAGTTCGAAACTGGGTCACGTGGGGTCATAAAGTAGGACACTAGGTCAAATCTTAGAAAAAGCTTGTAAACACACTAGAGGCCACATTTATAGCCCAACCTTCACCAAACTTAGTCAGAATGTTTGTCTGCATGAAATCTTGGATGAGTTCGTAACTGGGTCACGTGGGGTCATAAAGTAGGTCACTAGGTCAAATCTTAGAAAAAGCTTGTAAACACACTAGAGGCCACATTTATAGCCCAATCTTCACCAAACTTGGTCAGAATGTTTGTCTGCATGAAATCTTGGATAAGTTCGTAACTGGGTCACGTGGGGTCAAAAAGTAGGTCACTAGGTCAAATCTTAGAAAAAGCTTGTGAACACACTAGAGGCCATATTTATAGCCAAATCTTCACCAAACTTGGTCCGAATCTTTGTCCGCATGAAATCTTGGATGAGTTCGTAACTGGGTCACGTGGGGTCAAAAAGTAGGTCACTAGGTCAAATCTTAGAAAAAGCTTGTGAACACACTAGAGGCCACATTTATAGCCCAATCTTCACCAAACTTGGTCAGAATGTTTGTCTGCATGAAATCTTGGATGAGTTCGTAACTGGGTCACGTGGGGTCAAAATGTAGATCACTAGGTCAAATCTTAGAAAAAGCTTGTGAACACACTAGAGGCCTCATTTATAGCCCAATCGTCACCAAACTTGGTCAGAATATTTGTTTGCATGTAATATCGGATGAGTTCGTAACTGGGTCACGTGGGGTTAAAAAGTAGGTCACAAGGTCAAATCTTAGAAAAAGCTTGTAAACACACTAGAGGTCCTATTTATAGGCCAATCTTCATCAAACTTTGTCAGAATGTTTGTCAACATGAAATCTTGGATGAGTTCGTTATTGGGTCTTGTGGGGTCATAAAGTAGGTCACTAGCTTAAATTTTAGAAAAAGCTTGTGAAAACACTTAAGAGGCTACGTTGATGGCCTAATCTTCACCAAACTTGACCATCATGTTTGCCAGTATGAAATCTTACATATGTTTTGAAGTGAGTCAGTAGGTTACTTGGTAAAATTCTAGAAAATGTTATCAACCCAGTGGCCACACTAATGGTCCAATCTTCACCAAAGATTTCTAAAGTAAATAACACTTAATTACTTGATGCCAGATTTGAGCCTACGTGTCATGTGTCATCAGGTGAGCGATTAAGGGCCATCATGGCCCTCTTGTTTTGTAATACACTAGTGTAATACTGCTTTTCCTGCAATTTGATTGGCTAGAATCTTTGCATGACTTTTTGGTATTCTTCTGCCGAGTTTGTAAACAAGTTTGATCAAATGTCACGGTTGATTATTGGTATAAATAAACTAGCCACCATCACTAAGCGTATAGCTAAGGCTTCTGGATTTGCATCCGAAAGACGTCTGACTAACCGTAGCACCTGGAAATTTTTAGTTCAAAAACTGTCTGAAAATAACATCTGGCAAATCAGATTATGCAGATAACAGGACACCGCAACATTCAACCAATTAATAACTGCCCCCATATTAGCGATAATCAACACAAAATGATATCGAACATCCTCACAAAGTCTAACTGTTCTCACCTGCATGTGAATCAAGACATGAATGTCCACAACGCGATGGTAACTTCAATGAAAACCGCCACAAAGAACCCAAACATAACCGTCCACATTGGCTTTAACAGTATCTTCGGAACATTCAGCAGCCTATGACACAATCAAATGTAAATTCTACTGACGAGTCAGCAAATCCACCACATAAGAACAGAAAAAGAATTATCTCCATAGTCGACAATGACAGCGATGAGAATTAAATTTGAATAGTGACCTTCACACTAACCGCTTTGTAAACTTTCTGGGTCACGCCCTTTCAAGTGTTTACTTTTTATTGTTATAAGTTATTTAGCTGAAATAGTCGATAAAACATTTGGCAATGATATGTTATTTTTATTGTATGTTTATGTTTAATACGCATTTAAAGTTTATCAAAAGGTTGTTTTTACTCTCAATTAAAGACAATAAAATGGAACTATTTTGTATAGCGCAAGAATGAACTCAAACGGTCTTTGATGCGGTGTTTGGTTAAATCGTGTCACAATGTCATTCTAATTTTTGAACCGGCATGTAGATCTACAAGCATATTTGTTTCTAGTAAAAGAGGACGAAAATCATGCGATAAAAAGAATCTGACACTTGTTATTTAATACAAACATTTATTAAACTCGTCCAGGGAAAATGATATTAAACTCGCAAGAGGCTCGTTTAATATTATTTTGCCTGATCTCATTTAATAAATGTTTGTATTAAATAATAACTCATGTCAGATCCTCTATATTTCACTTCAGCACATGCAAGGTCAAGATAACAGTTTTGCCATTTACTCTTGCGGAACATCATTTTCAGCCAAAACATTCTGGAACTGTTTTTGCCTTCCTGTTCATATTTGATGAGGTATGGAAATGTTTCCAAGCACAGGCATGTGCTAAATGAATATTTTCCTTCATCACATGCAAGGTCAAGGAAACATTTTTGCCATTTACTCTTGCAGAACATAACTATTATGCCAAGCATACTGGAACAGTTTTTGCCTTCTTGTCCATATAAGAATAGGTATGGAAATGTTTCAAAGCACAGGCATGTGCTAAATGCATATTTCACTTTAGCACATGCAAGGTCAAAGAAGCAGTTTTGCCATTTACTCTTGCAAAACATGATTTTCAGACAAAACATTCTGGAAATGTTTTTCTCTTATTGTTCATATTTGATGAGGTATGGAAATGTTTCCAAGCACAGGCATGTGCTAAATGCACATTTCACTTCAGCACAGGCAAGGTCAAGGAAACAGTTTTGCCATTTACTCTTGCAGAACATAACTTTGTGTTAAGCATACTGGAACAGTTTTTTGCCTTCTTGTCCATATAAGAATAGGTATGGAAATGTTTCCAAGCACAGGCATGTGCTAAATGAATATTTCCCTTCATCACATGCAAGGTCAAGGAAACAGTTTTGCCATTTACTCTTGCAGAACATAACTATTATGCCAAGCATACTTGAACAGTTTTTGCCTTCTTGTCCATATAAGGATAGGTATGGAAATGTTTCCAATCACAGGCATGTGCTAAATGCACATTTCACTTCAGCACATGCAAGGTCAAGGAAACAGTTTTGCCATTTTCTCTTGCAGAACATAACTTTTATGCCAAGCATACTGGAATGGTTTTTTTGTCTTCTTGTTCATACTAGAATGGTATGGAAATGTTTCCAAGCACAGGCATGTGCTAAATGCACATTTCACTTCAGCACAGGCAAGGTCAGGAAAACAGTTTTGCCATTTTCTCTTGATGAACATAACTTTGTGTTAAGCATACTGGAACAGTTTTTTGCCTTCTAATCCATATAAGAATAGGTATTATTTCACTTCAGCACATGCAAGGTCAAGGAAATAGTTTTTCCATTTTCTCTTGCAAAACATAACTTTTATGCCAAGCATACTGGAACAGTTTTTGCCTTCTTGTCTATATAAGAATAGGTATGGAAATGTTTCCAATCACAGGCATGTGCTAAATGCACATTTCACTTCAGCACATGCAAGGTCAAGGAAACAGTTTTGCCATTTACTCTTGCAGAACATGATTTTCAGCCAAAACATTCTGGAAATGTTTTTCCCTTATTGTTCATGTTTGATGAGGTTTGGAAATGTTTCCAATCACAAGGCATGTGCTAAATGCACATTTAACTTCAGCACAGGCAAGGTCAAAGAAACAGATTTTCCATTTACTCTTCCAGAACATCACTATACTGCCAAGCATTCAGAAAGAATTAGTTGCCTTCGGGTCCATATAAGTATAGGTATGAATATGTTTTCAAGCACAGGCATGTGCTAAATGCACATTTCACTTCAGCACAGGCAAGGTCAAGGAAACAGTTTTGCCATTTACTCTTGCAGAACATAACTATTATGCCAATTATACTGGAACAGTTTTTGCCTTCTTGTCCATATTAGAATGGTATGGAAATGTTTCCAAGCACTGGCATGTGCTAAATGCATATTTCACTTCAGCACATGCAAGGTCAAGGAAATAGTTTTTCCATTTTCTCTTGCAAAACATAACTTTTATGCCAAGCATACTGGAACAGTTTTTGCCTTCTTGTCCATATAAGAATAGGTATGGAAATGTTTCCAATCACAGGCATGTGCTAAATGCACATTTCACTTCAGCACATGCAAGGTCAAGGAAACAGTTTTGCCATTTACTCTTGCAGAACATGATTTTCAGCCAAAACATTCTGGAAATGTTTTTCCCTTATTCTTCATATTTGATGAGGTTTGGAAATGTTTCCAATCACAAGGCATGTGCTAAATGCACATTTAACTTCAGCACAGGCAAGGTCAAAGAAACAGATTTTCCATTTACTCTTCCAGAACATCACTATACTGCCAAGCATTCAGAAAGAATTAGTTGCCTTCGGGTCCATATAAGTATAGGTATGAATATGTTTTCAAGCACAGGCATGTGCTAAATGCACATTTCACTTTATCACAGGCAAGGTCAAGGAAACAGTTTTGCCATTTTCTCTTGATGAACATAACTATTATGCCAAGCATACTGGAGCAGTTTTTTGCCTTCTTGTCCATATAAGAATAAGTATGGAAATGTTTCCAAGCACAGGCATGTGCTAAATGAATATTTCCCTTCATCACATGCAAGGTCAAGGAAACAGTTTTGCCATTTACTCTTGCAGAACATAACTATTATGCCAATTATACTGGAACAGTTTTTGCCTTCTTGTCCATATTAGAATGGTATGGAAATGTTTCCAAGCACTGGCATGTGCTAAATGCATATTTCACTTCAGCACATGCAAGGTCAAGGAAATAGTTTTTCCATTTTCTCTTGCAAAACATAACTTTTATGCCAAGCATACTGGAACAGTTTTTGCCTTCTTGTCCATATAAGAATAGGTATGGAAATGTTTCCAATCACAGGCATGTGCTAAATGCACATTTCACTTCAGCACATGCAAGGTCAAGGAAACAGTTTTGCCATTTACTCTTGCAGAACATGATTTTCAGCCAAAACATTCTGGAAATGTTTTTCCCTTATTGTTCATATTTGATGAGGTTTGGAAATGTTTCCAATCACAAGGCATGTGCTAAATGCACATTTAACTTCAGCACAGGCAAGGTCAAAGAAACAGATTTTCCATTTACTCTTCCAGAACATCACTATACTGCCAAGCATTCAGAAAGAATTAGTTGCCTTCGGGTCCATATAAGTATAGGTATGAATATGTTTCCAAGCACAGGCATGTGCTAAATGCACATTTCACTTCAGCACAGGCAAGGTCAAGGAAACAGTTTTGTCATTTTCTCTTGATGAACATAACTATTATGCCAAGCATCCTGGAGCAGTTTTTTGCCTTCTTGTCCATATAAGAATAAGTATGGAAATGTTTCCAAGCACAGGCATGTGCTAAATGAATATTTCCCTTCATCACATGCAAGGTCAAGGAAACAGTTTTGCCATTTACTCTTGCAGAACATAACTATTATGCCAATTATACTGGAACAGTTTTTGCCTTCTTGTCCATATTAGAATGGTATGGAAATGTTTCCAAGCACTGGCATGTGCTTAATGCATATTTCACTTCAGCACATGCAAGGTCAAGGAAATAGTTTTTCCATTTTCTCTTGCAAAACATAACTTTTATGCCAAGCATACTGGAACAGTTTTTGCCTTCTTGTCCATATAAGAATAAGTATGGAAATGTTTCCAAGCACAGGCATGTGCTAAATGAATATTTCCTTTCATCACATGCAAGGTCAAGGAAACAGTTTTGCCATTTACTCTTGCAGAATATAACTATAATGCCAAGCATACTGGAACAGTTTTTGCCTTCTTGTCCATATAAGAATAGGTATGGAAATGTTTGCCTGTGCTAAATGAATATTTCCCTTCATCACATGCAAGGTAAAGGAAACAGTTTTGCCATTTACTCTTGCAGAACATAACTATTATGCCAAGCATACTGGAACAGTTTTTGCCTTCTTGTCCATATTAGAATGGTATGGAAATGTTTCCAAGCACAGGCATGTGTTTAATGCATATTTCACTTCTGCACATGCAAGGTAAAGGAAACAGTTTTGCCATTAACTCTTGCAGAACATAACTATTATGCCAAGCATACTGGAACAGTTTTTGCCTTCTTGTCCATATTAGAATGGTATGGAAATGTTTCCAATCACAGGCATGTGCTAAATGCATATTTCACTTCTGCACATGCAAGGTCAAGGAAACAGTTTTGCCATTTTCTCTTGATGAACATAACTATTATGCCAAGCATACTGGAACAGTTTTTTGCCTTCTTGTCCATATAAGAGTAGGTATAGAAATGTTTCCAAGCACAGGCATGTGCTAAATGCATATTTCATATCAGCACATGCAATGTCAAGGAAATAGATTTGTCATATACTCTTACAGAACATAGCTATTCAGGCAAACAGTCTGGAACAGTTTATTTTCATAATGTCCATATTAGAGGCGGTATGGAACTGTTTCCATTGACAGGCATGTGCTAAATCTATATTTCACTTCAGCACAAGCAAGGTCAAGGAAACAGATTTTCCAATTACTCTTGCAGAGCATTACTATACTGCCAAGCATTCAGGAAGAATTAGTTGCCTTCTCGTCCATATAAGAATAGGAATGGAAATGTTTCCAAGCACAGGCATGTGCTAAATGCACATTTCACTTCAGCACAGGCAAGATCAAGGAAACAGTTTTGCCATTTTCTCTTGCAGAACATAACTATTATGCCAAGCATACTGGAACAGTTTTTGCCTTCTTGTCCATATAAGAATAGGTAGGGAAATGTTTCCAAGCACAGGCATGTGCTAAATGCATATTTCACTTTAGCACATGCAAGGTCAAAGAAGCAGTTTTGCCATTTACTCTTGCAAAACATGATTTTCAGACAAAACATTCTGGAAATGTTTTTCTCTTATTGATCATATTTGATGAGGTATGGAAATGTTTCCAAGCACAGGCATGTGCTAAATGCACATTTCACTTCAGCACAGGCAAGGTCAAGGAAACAGTTTTGTCATTTTCTCTTGATGAACATAACTTTGTGTTAAGCATACTGGAACAGTTTTTTGCCTTCTTGTCCATATAAGAATAGGTATGGAAATGTTTCCAAGCACAGGCATGTGCTAAATGAATATTTCCCTTCATCACATGCAAGGTCAAGGAAACAGTTTTGCCATTGACTCTTGCAGAACATAACTATTATGCCAAGCATACTAGAACAGTTTTTGCCTTCTTGTCCATATAAGGATAGGTATGGAAATGTTTCCAATCACAGGCATGTGCTAAATGCACATTTCACTTCAGCACAGGCAAGGTCAAGGAATCATGTTTGACATTTTCTCTTGCAGAACATAACTATTATGCCAAGCATACTGGAACTATTTTTTGCCTTCTTGTACATATTAAAATGGTATGGAAATGTTCCAAGCACAGGCATGTGCTAAATGCATATTTCACTTCAGCACATGCAAGGTCAAGGAAACAGTTTTGCCATTAACTCTTGCAGAACATAACTATTATGCCAAGCATACTGGAACAGTTTTTGCCTTCTTGTCCATATAAGAATAGGTATGGAAATGTTTCCAAGCACAGGCATGTGCTAAATGCACATTTCACTTCAGCACAGGCAAGGTCAAGGAAACAGTTTTGCCATTTACTCTTGCAGAACATAACTATTATGCCAAGCATACTGGAACAGTTTTTGCCTTCTTGTCCCTATAACAATAGGTATGGAAATGTTTCCAAGCACAGGCATGTGCTAAATGCACATTTCACTTCAGCACAGGCAAGGTCAAGGAAACAGTTTTGACATTTTCTCTTGCAGAACATAACTATTATGCCAAGCATACTGGAACAGTTTTTTGTCTTCTTGTTTTTACTAGAATGGAACGGAAATGTTTCCAATAACAGGCATGTGCTAAATGCACATTTCACTTCAGCACAGGCAAGGTCAAGGAAACAGTTTTGCCATTTACTCTTGCAGAACATCATTTTCAGCCAAAACATTCTGGAAATGTTTTTCCCTTATTGTTCATATTTGATGAGGTATGGAAATGTTTCCAAGCACAGGCATGTGCTAAATGCACATTTCACTTCAGCACAGGCAAGGTCAAGGAAACAGTTTTGCCATTTACTCTTGCAGAACATAACTATTATGCCAAGCATACTGGAACAGTTTTTGCCTTCTTGTCCCTATAAGAATAGGTATGGAAATGTTTCCAAGCACAGGCATGTGCTAAATGCACATTTCACTTCAGCACAGGCAAGGTCAAGGAAACAGTTTCGACATTTTCTCTTGCAGAACATAAGTATTATGCCAAGCATACTGGAACAGTTTTTTGTCTTCTTGTTTATACTAGAGTGGTATGGAAATGTTTCTTAGCACAGGCATGTGCTAAATGCATATTTCACTTCAGCACATGCAAGGTCAAGGAAACAGTTTTGCCATTTACTCTTGCAGAACATCATTTTCAGCCAAAACATTCTGAAAATGTTTTTCCCTTATTGTTCATATTTGATGAGGTATGGAAATGTTTCCAAGCACAGGCATGTGCTAAATGCACATTTCACTTCAGCACAGGCAAGGTCAAGGAAACAGTTTTGCCATTTTCTCTTGATGAACATAACTATTGTGTTAAGCATACTGGAACAGTTTTTTGCCTTCTTGTCCATATAAGAATAGGTATGGAAATGTTTCCAAGCACATGCATGTGCTAAATGCACATTTCACTTCAGCACAGGCAAGGTCAAGGAATCATTTTTGACATTTTCTCTTGCAGAACATAACTATTATGCCAAGCATACTGGAACAATTTTTTGCCTTCTTGTCCATATTAAAATGGTATGGAAATGTTTCCAAGCACAGGCATGTGCTAAATGCATATTTCACTTCAGCACATGCAAGGTCAAGGAAACAGTTTTGCCATTTACTCTTGCAGAACATCATTTTCAGCCAAAACATTCTTGAAATGTTTTTCTCTTATTGTTCATATTTGATGAGGTATGGAAATGTTTCCAAGCACAGGCATTTGCTAAATGAATATTTCCCTTCATCACATGCAAGGTCAAGGAAACAGTTTTGCCATTAACTCTTGCAGAACATAACTATTATGCCAAGCATACTGGAACAGTTTTTGCCTTCTTGACCATAAAAGAATAGGTATGGAAATGTTTCCTTGACCTTGCATGTGCTAAATGCATATTTCATGTCACATGCAATGTCAAGGAAACAGATTTGTCATATACTCTAACAGAACATAGCTATTCAGGCAAACAGTCTGGAACAGTTTATTTTCATCATGTCCATATTAGAGGCAGTTTTTTAACTGTTTCCATGGACAGGCCTGTGCTAAATGTATATGTCACTTCAGCACAGGCAAGGTCAAGGAAACAGATTTTCCAATTACTCTTGCAAAGCATTACTATACTGCCAAGCATTCAGGAAGAATTAGTTGCCTTCTCATCCATATAACAATAGAAATGGAAATGTTTCCAAGAACAGCCATGTGCTAAATGCACATTTCACTTCAGCACAGGCAAGGTCAAGGGAACATTTTTGCCATTTTCTCTTGATGAACATAACTATAATGTCAAGCATACTGGAACAGTTTTTTGCCTTTTTGTCCATATAAGAAAAGGTATGGAAATGTTTCTAAGCACAGGCATGTGCTCAATGCATATTTCATATCAGCACAGGCAAGGTCAAGGAAACAAATTTTTCATTTGCTTTTGCAGAGCATCACTATTCTGCCAAGCATTCAGGAAGAGTTACCTTCTCGTCCATATAAGAATAAGTATGGAAATGTTTCCAATCACAAGCATGTGCTAAATGCACATTTCACTTCAGCACAGGCAAGGTCAAGGAAACAGTTTTTCCATTTTCCCTTGGAGAACATAACTATAATGCCAAGCATACTGGAATACTGTTTTGCCTTCTTGTCCACATTTGAATATGTATGGAAATGTTTCCAAGCACAGGCATGTGCTAAATGCCTATTTCACTTCAGCACATGCAAGATCAAGGAAACAGATTTGCCATTTACTCTTGTTGAACATCACTAATCCAAGCATTAAAGAAGAATTTGTAGCCTTCTTGTCCATACTATAAAATATATGGAAATGTTTCCAAGCACAGGCATGTACTAAATGTATGTTTCAGATTAGCATAGGCAAGGTTAAGGAAACAGATTTTCCATTTACTCTTGCAGAGCATCACTATTCTGCCAAGCATTCAGGAAGAATTAGTTAACTTCTTGTCCCTCTAAGAATAAGTATGGAAATGTTTCCAATCAGAGGCATGTGCTAAATGCACATTTCACTTCAGCACAAGCAAGGTCAAGGAAACAGTTTTGCCACTTTCTCTTGTTAAACATAACTATTATGCCAAGCATACTGGAACAGTTTTTGCCTTCTTGCCCATATAAGAATAGGTATGGAAATGTTTCATAGCACAGGCATGTTCTAAATGCATATTTCACTTTAGCACATGCAAGGTCAAGGAAACAGTTTTGCCATTTACTCTTGCAGAACATCATTTTCAGCCAAAACATTCTGGAAATGTTTTTCTCTTATTGTTCATATTTGATAAGGTATGGAAATGTTTCCAAGCACAGGCATGTGCTAAATGAATATTTCCCTTCATCACATGCAAGGTCAAGGAAACAGTTTTGCCATTGACTCTTGCAGAACATAACTATTATGCCAAGCATACTGGAACAGTTTTTTGTCTTCTTGTTTATATTAGAATGGTATGGAAATGTTTCCAAGCACAGACATGTGCTAAATGCATATTTCACTTCAGCACAGGCAAGGTCAAGGAAACAGTTTTGCCATTTTCTCATGATGAACATAACTATTGTGTTAAGCATACTGGAACAGTTTTTTGCCCTCTTGTCCATATAGGAATAGGTATGGAAATGATTCCAAGCACAGGCATGTGCTAAATGAATATTTCCCTTCATCACATGCAAGGTCTAGGAAACAGTTTTGCCATTTACTCTTGCAGAACATAACTATTATGCCAAGCATACTGGAACAATTTTTTGCCTTCTTATCCATATTAGAATGGTATGGAAATGTTTCCAAGCACAGGCATGTGCTAAATGCATATTTCACTTCAGCACATGCAAGGTCAAGGAAACAGTTTTGCCATTTACTCTTGCAGAACATAATTTTTAGCCAAAACATTCTGGAAATGTTTTCCCTTCTTGCCCATATAAGAATAGGTATGGACATTTTTCCAAGCACAGGCATGTGCTAAATGCACCTTTAACTTCAGCACAGGCAAGGTCAAGGAAACAGTTTTGCCATTTTCTCTTGCAGAACATAACTTTTATGCCAAGCATACTGGAACAGTTTTTGTCTTCTTGTCCATATTAGAATGGTATGGAAATGTTTCCAAGCACAGGCATGTGCTAAATGCCCATTTAACTTCAGCACAGGCAAGGTCAAAGAAACAGATTTTCCATTTTCTCTTCCAGAACTTCACTATACTGCCAAGCATTCAGGAAGAATTAGTTGCCTTCTGGTCCATATAAGTATAGGTATGGAAATGTTTCCAAGCACATGCATGTGCTAAATGCACATTTCACTTCAGCACAGGCAAGGTCAAGGAAACAGTTTTGACATTTTCTCTTGCAGAACATAACTATTATGCCAAGCATACTGGAACAATTTTTTGCCTTCTTGTCCATATTAGAATGGTATGGAAATGTTTCCAAGCACAGGCATGTGCTAAATGCACATTTCACTTCAGCACATGCAAGGTCAAGGAAACAGTTTTGCCATTTACTCTTGCAGAACATCATTTTCAGCCAAAACATTCTGGAAATGTTTTTCTCTTATTGTTCATATTTGATGAGGTATGGAAATGTTTCCAAGCACAGGCATGTGCTAAATGAATATTTCCCTTCATCACATGCAAGGTCAAGGAAAAAGTTTTGCCATTGACTCTCGCAGAACATAACTATTATGCCAAGCATACTGGAACAGTTTTTGCCTTCTTGTCCATATAAGAATAGGTATGGAAATGTTTCCAAGCACACGCATGTGCTAAATTCACATTTCACTTCAGCACATGCAAGGTCTAGGAAACAGTTTTGCCATTTACTCTTGCAGAACATAACTATTATGCCAAGCATACTGGAACAGTTTTTGCCTTCTTGTCCATATAAGAATAGGTATGGAAATGTTTCCAAGCACAGGCATGTGCTAAATGCACATTTCACTTCAGCACAGGCAAGGTCAAGGAAACAGTTTTGACATTTTCTCTTGCAGAACATAACTAATATGCCAAGCATACTGGAACAGTATTTTGTCTTCTTGTTTATATTAGAATGGTATGGAAATGTTTCCAAGCACAGGCATGTGCTAAATGCATATTTCACTTCAGCACATGCAAGGTCAAGGAAACAGTTTTGCCATTTACTCTTGCAGAACATCATTTTCAGCCAAAGCATTCTGGAAATGTTTTTCCCTTATTGTTCATATTTGATGAGGTATGGAAATGTTTCCAAGCACAGGCATGTGCTAAATGCACATTTCATTTCAGCACAGGCAAGGTCAAGGAAACAGTTTTGCCATTTTCTCTTGATGAACATAACTATTATGCCAAGCATACTGGAACAGTCTTTTGCCTTCTTGTTCATATAAGAATAGGTATGGAAATGTTTCCAAGCACAGGCATGTGCTAAATGCATATTTCACTTCAGCACATTCAAGGTCAAGGAAACATTTTTGCCATTTATTCTTCAGAACATAGCTATTCAGCTAAGCATTCTGGAACCGTTTTTTGCCCTCTTGTCCTTGTAAGAATCCGTATGGAAATGTTTCCCTCGCACAGGCTTGTGCTAAATGCATATTTCACTTCAGCACAGGCAATGTCAAGGAAACAGATTTTCCATTTACTCTTGCAGAGCATCACTATCTTGCTAAGTTTTTATTCTGGAACAATATGTTGTCTTCTTGTTTGGATTAGCTGTATAGCAATGTTCCAGAGAACAGGCATGTGTTAAATGTATATTTCATCATGTACACTGTCTACTTCATAATAATGTTTTGTCTCCTCCTTTTTAAAATTGAGATATACCAATTGAGCAATCCATTAAGAGAATTTTTTTATCTACCTTTATAAGTAGCTGCTCTGTTCCTTATCTTCCTTGTGAGCGTCCGCTTGCAGATTGGGAGGTCACGGGTGCAAACCCTGGCCGGGTCTAACCAAAGACTTTAAAGTTGGTAGTAGTGGCTTCCCTCCTAATGCTCAGGGCTAAGGGGACAGCATTATGCCTGACTCATTGGTGTTAGTATGATGAACCGGCTGGGTTCAGTGCCTGGGCACCTCATAAGTGCCCCTGTCCTATAATGATATAAATGTTGCTGCACAATATCGGAAAAAATACCTGCGAATCTCATCCCTATCTTCCTTGTTTAGCTCTTCTGAATATTAAAACAATTGTATTATTTTGTAATTGTTTGTACTGGTCCTTGTTTTACAATTGCTGCAGTTGACTGCTCTGCTCTTAACTATCTCATCCTACAGTATATATATTTTCCCCTTGACACATGAAGTAGTACTTTGTCTAGAGAATTACTGATAATCAAGTGACTAATTGGTGCTCATCAGTTAAATATGAACATCAATGTCCTTATTAAGATTAATAATTAGGCCAGTGCTCCTTAATTACTTACTTGTATTTAAGGGTATATTAATTGGAATCATACAATTAGGGAATTGATTGTCATTGTTTTGGCTGACTAATTGGCTGTGTTTTACAAACAGCCAATTAAGATCTCATTAATATATCTTTAATAAGCACTTTAGGAGACATTGATATGGGTAATTTTAATTACTTGATAAAATGTCCTTGCCTCATATTTGTTTTCTAATAGAAACTGCTTTATAGAGAATCCTATGTTTCCTTAACTTTTACTCATTGACTGAGTCTAAGCTTGTTTGCTTCCTGAACGAGATTGGTATTCTCATTAGGTTGGGTTTTTTTAAACTGTTTATTATGCTAACTTTGTAAATGTTTAAACTGTTATTGTAGTAACCTGTATTTAGTTATAATTCATATTATTTTAACCTTATAGATTTTGATATTTCTACTCACCTATTTGAATTTTAACCTGATTAAACCCTATTTATTAAACTTCATTGTGTTCAGCATTGATGACCTATTAAGTGTCAATGTGCTGTAAAACCCAAAATACAAAATACAAATACTTACTTAATATATATGCTAGTTTTATTTGGTAATGTAGAACTGTAACAACAATTTGGTTGTTAGGTTTCATATTATAAATCATTGGCACAATCATATTAAAATAAGGTCATAAAATTCTGTTATAAACTCTGTTGTACATGAGTAAAAATTTCCTTAATATTATTTTATTATTATTATTTTAACACCTTTGACAACTTAAATAACATACCATTATATTCACTAACCTACAAATTATTTGTTTGCATTAGAATGTAAATGAAAAGTCTCTACTATTTTTGTATTTTCAGACTGCCAAAATGAAAGCTGAGGCACGAATAGAAATGCTGCGATCTGCTGGAGGTATGTTCATATTTTCGACAACATAAACTATAGATTGTTTGTTTTTATAGGTTTTTTATGGAGGACTGATTCTGTAAAAAAAAAAGGTTCTACTGTGCCAATTAAGGAAGATGTACGATGACAAGTTATAAAATTAACATAAAAGAGTATACCAGATTTTATGTCAACCCTATCCTGCATGTATACGCCATTTTACGCCTTTACAAGCCATTCACAATCATTAGGAGAATCTGCATGACTAAGGGTTTATATGTAGACTGGTTCAGCCTTAAATCTTTTGTTACAAGTTGAACATACATTTATTAAAATCCTTTAATCTCTTTTATAGAAAAACAACAAAGTGAATTTTCAAAGTTATAGATGAACTATGAATGAAAGGGTCCAACGTTTACCTGCTAAGCATGAATTGATCCTGCCTAGCATGAATTAACCATGCCTAGCAATGAATTGACCCTGCCTAGCATTGAATTGACCATGCTAAGCATGAATTGACCATGCTTAGCATGAATTGACCCTGCTTAGCATTAATTGACCATGCTAAGCGTAAATTGACCCTGCTTAGCATGAATTGACCCTGCTTAGCGTGAATTGACCCTGCTAAGCGTGAATTGACCCTGCTAAGCATGAATTGACCCTGCTTAGCAGGAATTGACCCTGCCTAGCATGAATTGACCCTGCTAAGCATGAATTGACCCTGCCTAGCATGAATTGACACTGCTTAGCATGAATTGACCCTGCTTAGCGGGAATTGACCCTGCTAAGTGTGAATTGACCCTGCTAAGCATGAATTGACCCTGCTAAGCATGAATTGACCCTGCTAAGAAAAAATTTGAAGATCCAATTCAACCAGTTCTCTGGTGTGAGGCTGCCAGCTATCTGATCAGGATCTGCACATTTTGTTATTGTTTCTGGCAATAAGTCTCTTTGTATTAACTTCTGCTTTTAGAGACTGTATAAGATGTTTCATTGGTCATCAACAATTTTAGCAAGTTGATATGTATTTTTCAATCTAAAGTTTTCCAAATAGATAAAAAAAAGTGGAATTTTGTTTTTAACAATATGTTTATCCATTTACCAAATGCCTACCTTCAAGGAATTACATGTATATATTATATTTATTTTTTAAGTTATTTTCTTTGTCTTCATATTAACATTTTTAACAATTGCAATTTAAATGTTGACTGTAGATTTTCATACATGTTAGCCATATAATTTGTCATTTTTAGTACAATTACAAATACCCTGACATGAAGTGCATAAATAAAGATTGCAATATGTTTTTTAAATTAAATATATTATATAAATTAATATAATTTAAAAAATGGCATCATTGCAGCACATTAAATAAAACAATAAAAGAGGGAGCCCATGACGTGGTGGAAGAGTTGCCGACTTGTAACTCCTCTGACTGCTTAGCTTCTCATAGTGTGGGTTCAAGTCCCATTTGGGGCAAAGGAATTAATGTGGGAATGTTTTCTTGCTGACCTGCTGTTTGCCAGTGGTTCTATCAGGACATTTGTCTGGGGTCTTCCTCCATCAAAATAACTGGACATGGCCATAAAGACCATAATTTTTACTGCGATATATAACCACAACAAAACTAAAACAAACAAAACTAGAACAAATATGTAAAATTATCATTCAGGTAGGTATGATTAACATCATTTAAAAAAGGAAAATAAAGCATTACTGTTTTTTGTTGCTTATTCCAGTGAGCATATATTTTCCTACAAGATGTATAAGTTCGACAAAAATCTTTGAATGGATAAAAATCAGAGAACCATTCTTCACATTTTTGTAAAGTCTGACACAACATGTGTATTATCTCTGCAGTGAATGTAGATGACTGGCTTTCGAGTGCCAATGTGGACAACCTTGGGTTGGATGATGACCAGGACCTTCCTCGGACTCCCAGTCATACGTCCCTGCGGACAGAGAGCTCTGGTGTCAGTCATGTAAGTATTATATGCCCAGATACTTTGTTCTCACTCTCTTCTTAAGGCTCATTCTGTCCCACACTATGAGCAAAAAATAGTATAGAAAATAATAATATCATAAAAAATACAAACAAGATTTGGTTACTTTAGAAGTTCTTACTTACTGCTGTATGTTGATATGTTTTAATGGAAGTTTACATGTAACATCATAAATATGATTTCTATGGACTGAATACTGTCTTTATATGCACAACATAGCTATTGATAGAACAAGCCACCAGCCTCTCCTGGCAACTATTACATGAATATGAATAAAAATACAATATTGATCAGGTTGTTTATATCAAGTTAACAGCATTTCATAAAATAATTAGGGCACTGATAATAGTATACTGTCATTACATTTGTTATTGGTGAGTTGTTTGATACCACCATTACATTAGTACAAGTTGATATCTTTTGGAATAAATGTCAAATATTTTCTATAATAAAATCTCAATTAAGTCATTAAGTAGTTGTGGAATACACACAGAATATAAAAGGCTGATTGGTAATTATCCGATCGCCAGAACTCTTCAGTCACTCACTTCTTAGGTTCAAGCACTAGCCCTTGCGAAAAGGTTTGATTGGGGGATGTCTTCTAGCTGAGCGGTGACGTTGGTTCTCCTCAGTCTGGAGGTCTTTGTCCACCAATAATAGCCACACGTTGCCAATATGACAACAATTGTGTACGTACAATGTATCTCCAGTCAAACTAAAGACTTACTAATAATTAATTTTGGTGCTCTGTTTCCCAGCAATCCCATGAAGAAGAGCAGACGTACACCCACTATGATGTAGACGATGATTTCCTCGATGACACGTTTGATGTCCCAGGGTCTGAGATCTCCATGAAAGGCCATTCTAGTCAATACCCTATTAAGTGTCGATCTGTCTATGAATTCCATGTATGTGAGATAATTGTCATAATATATTTCTAAATTTTTGAGCATTATATATATTAAAAACTATACATTTATACTTAACTTCACTAAGAAAAGATTAATTATTGAGCTTGTATTATTTAATGTTTTATTATGGTTTAGAAATCAAATAAAAAAGTATATGTAGTTTGAGATCAGCCAGCTCTAGCTGGGTGCTGTCTAAATAGGATCTGCCCTATATGCGACAGTCATCAAACTTCAGCACTTCGCTGTCACCTTTTCACTAAGCAAAAAGCAGTTGTTGAAGACAAGAGTTAATTTAGTTCTAAAATAATTATGAAAATGGTTATAGTCTGATCAACTTTTTATGGGAACTTTGCAAAAGCATTCAACTTTAAATAAAATAAAATTCTTAAATCACTATTTTATTCATATTCTTTATTTAATTTTCTATTTTATTTATGTGGTAATGCTATAAATAGAAAAAATATATCTAAAAACCACATGTTTTTGATGTGCAGGCCAGCAAACCAGATGAGTTGGATATGGGGGAGAATGAGGAACTAGAGATCATCGCCAATGGGGATGGTGATGGATGGGTCAGAGTAAGTAAACAAAATGTTTTCATTAAAAAAAAAAAAAGATTATTTTTTTTACTTTTAAGGCCTTTTTTTCTCTCCCTCAATTGTTCATTGGAAGAGGTCCCCATGAAAGTGTTAAAACTCAGACTTAAATCTTCTTAGCCTCTCACAATGTTGGTTTAAGGTCTATCTGTGCAAGAACTTTCTTGTGGAGGGAGTTTCCTGCTGACCTATAATGCTGACCTCTGGTGTGCTGACCTTTAATGCTGACCTTTGGTGTGCTGACCTATAATGGTGACCTCTGATGTGCTGACCTCTGGTGTGCTGACCTATAATGCTGACCTCTGGTGTGCTGACCTATAATGCTGACCTTTGGTGTGCTGACCTATAATGGTAACCTATAATGGTGACCTCTGGTGTGCTGACCTCTGATGTGCTGACCTATAATGCTGACCTCTGGTGTGCTGACCTATAATGCTGACCTCTGGTGTGCTGACCTAAAATGCTGACCTCTGGTGTGCTGACCTATAATGCTGACCTCTGATATGCTGGCCTCTGGTGTGGTGACGTATAATGGTGACCTCTGATATGCTGGCCTCTGGTGTGCTGACCTATAATGGTGACCTGTGATATGCTGACCTCTGGTGTGCTGACCTATAATACTGACCTCTGATATGCTGACCTCTGGTGTGCTGACCTATAATGCTGACCTCTGATGTGCTGGTGGTTTTAGTCAGACATTTATCCAGGGCCTTACACCACCAGAAACTAGCTGGATTTTGCAAACAAGTTATTTTTTTTATCAGAAGCATGGTTATAATAGTCAGTTATGTCTGGTTTAAGTTGTTAAGTAATGTAACTATTTTTAAATATCATTTAAGCTGAATTACAGTGAACCTAATGTAAAGCAAGGTTTAAAAATCATGTTTTTGCTTTGCTTGTAAAAACAATTCTTCTAGCCAATGTAAATGTTCCTTGTAGTAATGAATAAAACTTCATATCTCCTATTATGCAGGCTAAGAATTCCAAGGGTTTGGTTGGGTTTATTCCTGAGAACTATATCACCATACTGGAGGGTAGTATAACAACCAGTGAGGACACGTACAGTCAACATACAGAAGGCACTAGTCAACAAGGTAAGATCTCTGTCTTGGAGTATCAACCATTTAGTATGGTAACAGCATACAATATGTGAATCTTTTCTGAGGCCAAAATGGGAGATTTTTCTCTTGCAAAGTGGGAGAATTGTTATTTTCATATAAACAGAGAAGGAAGTTATCTGTTTCCATGTAGGGAGATTTCTGAAAATCTGTAAAAAAAAACAACAACCGCATGTTAAAATAATGTTGAACCTTATAAGAGGGAGTCTCCCTCTAAAAGTGGGAGAGTTCACATGTATGTAACAGTTCAACATACAGAAGGCTCTATTCAGCAACTTAAGATCCAACTTCAGGGTTTGCACAGTCTTAAAAAGTGCTTAAATTTGAGCCCCTTTCTTAAAAAGTGCTTAAAAACAAAAAAAAGTCCTTAAAAGTCCTTGATTTTAAATACTCTCTTAAAAAGTGCTTAATTTTCTCTAAAAATGTGCTTAAAAATGAATAAATGACTAAGATCATGGTAAAATGTCGAAAGTTTTAAACAGACAATCGAATTTAGTATCAAAATATATAAATTGTTTGCGAAACGTAATAGTAAGGGGACGAATTTCAAGCAGTTCGAACTAGTTTGGGTACAAATACGTCGGAGTTGCGCTCCTTTGTAAACAACAAAATGGCGTCAGGAAAAAAAGAAACGTGCTTAAAAAATGGGATAACGTGCCTAAAAAGTGTTTAAAAAGTGCTTGAATTTTGGCATGGGATGGCTGTATGAACCCTGAACTTGGAGAATAACCATTATGCACTTATTGTCAGAATAACCTGGCTAGTCAGGGTACTGCTTATAAGTTGCAATGTAGCCTACAAGCTAGGTATACCCCTGTATTTAACTTATTATTGAAATAGTACCATCTATATATATGAATATATAATAGTGTAGGTGAGTGTTGAGATAACCACTGAATGCTGAGTGAGCTAAATTAACCATGCTTTCATCTACCAAACCTCCCCCTTGCTATTTTTCTATTTATTTACCCATTCCTACCACTGTTTGTAGTAACTCAAAGGTTATCATTGAGATTTATCCAAAACAACTTTTATCATTATGAAAAAAAAAATCTTGTAATTGAATATGCATTCTTTTACTTTATTTTCTCCCCCAGGTGGCAGCATGGATGATGCAGCCGATACCTACTCTCCGCCTCCCCCCATGTCTCCGACTAGTCACACCTCTATCCCTGCCATTGAGGAGCCAGATAATGATGAAGAGGAGTTACCTCCCCCTCCTATGTCACCGCCAACCTCAGGTGACATTGCACAGGAAGTGACATCATACTCTTCAGGTGACATGGAGGTGCAGCAGACAACAAACATCATGGCCAATAATTTGCATCTGCCACTAGCAGGTATATACCTCGCCACTGTCAAGTGAAGGCTGTGATCAAGTTGTTTTAGTTGCCAACTAACAACTCCCTGTCAGGCTGAAAACTTTTGCCATTTTTTCATTATCCACTGGACAACTTAGGTGGTATCTTCTTCCAGCTGACTTGGGCTGCACTGGTGGTTCAACCCACATATTTGTCTTCTTCCTCCAATACTAGCTTAAGGATTATGCATTGAGAAAACTCGTAATTTTTCGTGTAATTTCATATACCCTCGGAACGTCATGTGACCGACCATGTGACCATAGTAAACTACTACATCGATTTCAGTAAAGCTTTCACAAAAAGCACTATCAAAAAGGAAAATAAATGAAAACAAGATCATAACTATATTTAGAGTGACCATGATAGTGATGTATTCAGAAAAACAACAACATTAAAATGTTTTTTCCTGTTCATATTTACTGTTTTTATGTGTTTTTATGCATTAAATGCTATTGAACTTACGCCTTTCTGCTGGGTTGAAATCATGATGTACTGATTTAAACATTTACCATTCTACCATACTTGCCATGTAGTAATACTGATTTAAACATTTACCATTCTACCATACTTGCCATGTAGTAATACTGATTTAAACATTTACCATTCTACCATACTTGCCATGTAGTAATACTGATTTAAACATTTACCATTCTACCATACTTGCCATGTAGTAAGATCTTTTGCCCACAAGCTGAAAATCTTAATTTTCTGATTTGTAGAAAACTACTGTCATTAAATTGTCTAAGGTTTTATTATTCTTTTACATGTAAAGTCTGGTCTGCATTAGTTCTGTACAATGTAACAGAAAAAAAAGTTTTTATGAAATTATAATTTTGGTATAATGTACGAGAATTTTACATTATGTGTGATATGAAAGAAAGTTCTCTAGGTTGATGTTTTTGTAACAATTTTAATGATCATAAATTTGTTATATTTGCATTTTTAGAAGTAACAAAGTCTTACGATAACCTTTAAACTTCTTCATATAACAGTTGAATTACCTTACCTTGGATTACTTTGACAAGGGAGGCAGTACCGGACCTGGTAGTACGATCGGTAGAGCCCCCAAGTTTGATCCCAATCCGCAACATACAAAGTGGTTAAAAATGGTAGTGGCATAGCTCCCTTGCTAACACTCAAGCAAATATAAGGATAGTTCCACGATTAGTTGGCCCGGTGTCAGGATAATGTGACTGGGCTTGGTATTATGCCTACATGGCATGCTATATACTGTGAAGGCTGCACTATATCTGCTTCAAGTGGACACTGTCTTTAGATAACTGAAATACTGTTGGTGAGACGATAAACCCAATAAAACAAACAAGAGAGGCAGTATTGTGTATCACCAATGTCTACTATAGCCAACATTAAGTGTTTTATTTATTGTCACCTCCTACAGATGGTACGTGGGTGCGAGCTCTTTACGACTATGATGGAACCTCGCCTGAGGAGCTTTCATTCACTGAAGGAACGTTAATCAAGATTATACGTAAAGACGAGAACGGTATTGATGATGGCTTCTGGGAAGGTGAGGTCAATGGAAAAGTGGGTGTATTCCCATCTTTGGTCGTCGAGGAGCTCAGTCAGGATGGCACCTGCCAGGTAGGTAACTAAGCAGCCATCTTATAAATGTTACCATAGTAACATGACATGTGACCTGACTTAGATGAAGAATTTTTGAAAGACAGTTTATACATATTTATACTAGAGTAGTTGACCAATCAGGGTTTTAAATACTTTTTAGTGGTCATGCATTGAAATATTAAAAGAAACTTAATCTAGCTTAAAATAATCTGCATTCTAAAGTTCATTACCAGACACAGTCCTGGTTTAACATTTTACTTGGGTTGTTTTATCCAGAAGTCATATATGCTTTGCACTGGCCAGAGACAGAAACTATTATTATCTCACTTTTGCAATTGTACGCACATTATAATTCTGAATGTGAGGTAATAATTATTTTGAAGACTATTCATTATATAGTGTAGAATGTGAAGTTGAATTTGATTTCATGCTAAAATAAAATTTATCAGCCTGGGTTAAATTATATCTACATAAATTATATAGTCAACATTTCAAGAAATGAATTCATATTATTTCTCTCTTTTTTTTGCAATGCAGTATGACCCATTCCAGTTTTAATTATTAAAAACACTTCTTGCATCTGTTGTTGGTTTCAGAGAAGCAGGCTCAGAAAGAAACTGTAAGGATTTGTCTCAAAGCTACAAAACTGTTCTTGTCTATGTTACTTGTATCTATCATTGCATGGAGCTTGAGTGATTTGCTGCAGCGTCCCCTGTTTGCTGGAATGAAGTACATTGATCTTGTCTGCTCTGTTAATTCGTATTCTTGTCACACAAATGGTAAACCTCTGTTCAGTCTGTAAGATGCAGTATCACGTCTAAGACTCCCATTGTCTTGAGAATTTATGCATGGATGAGGTTTATTTTTGCTGCCTTAAAAATAAGAGCTGGTCTGTGTTTTGTGTTGGAAGACATTATTTATTGGTATTTTCTTACATTTATGAGGCATAAATTCGTAAAAGATGTGAAATTTGATCAACATTTTCTGAATCTAATAGTATCATGAATTAAAGAACGACATGTAATTTCGTTTTTTCTTATTTTTCAATGTCATGTAGTAGAAGATTCGTAACTAGATTACATTTTCTTGATTTAGTTGACAAGAATTGATGATCCAGGAGTTAAGTAATGAATATCAGATAATATGTCTGTTAAATGGGATAAAAAATATCACAATGATGCCACTGTTTCTTGTAAAAACCTCACGACAGTTCTTTTTTTGACACAGTCAGATTTCCTGTCTGCCCTCTCTATTTCTGAGATAATTGCCATTAATTGTTATACATATCAAACACTGACTTGTCAGAAATACTGTATCTTTTGGTACTCTTTCATTTAAATTGTCACAACTCCTGCTCTGGTAGATCATCTGCTCCAGTTACAGACGACAATTACCGTTACATACCAAAGTCATGAAAAATGGTTGTTTTATTTCCGATGCTTAATGTAATAGACCCTGGTTTGACTGGTGGTAGAATAAAGTGACTGGGTTACATGTCAGGTCTTCACTGTTTGCTTATACAGTACTGGCAGCTCTATACTCTGCATTTAGTAAACCCAATTTAATGTTAACTGAAATATTGGTAAGACTAAACAAACTTCCATGGAATACACTATACCTTCATCTGTTTAGAAATGTATTATTTTCAAAGTTTATAAATATGTTATACTTTCCTGTTGTTTTTTATATGATTCAAAATGTTAAAATCTGAGATGTTTAATAGTGATAATGCTGTCTCAGATTTAAAAATAAAAAAGTCACATTTTTTTATAAGGTTAAGTCTTTGGTGGGAAAAGTTATGAGAAAGTTACCTTGTTTGGTTAATTTGCTTATAATATTTATGTAATATTTATCAAGACTTCTTAATGATGCTACGTATAGCTTTAAGATATGTACCTTATTTAGGTCTATCTTAATTATGTGAATCCTATGTTAAGAATGCTCTCTGTCAATCTTTCCAATCTGCAGCAAAACTATCATACATGTAACATGTGTAAAACTAAAATTTACTTAAACTTCAGCTCCGAATGTTTCTATTTTGAAGTCATGTTCTTGCTGCCATCTCCAGCAATAGGCATCATTGTGTCCCTATCTTAAGATGAAAGAATATTGTTGAGCAAATGTCAGTATGTTGGTCAGTCAATCGTCAGACAACTCACTTTCCAACTGATATCAAGAGATTTCGGATGGCGCCCGTCACGTGGTGGTAGAGTCCCTAACTTGTAACTACTCTGACTGCTTAGCATCTCACCGCATTGGTTCGAGTCACTACATTGGTTCGAGTCCTGTTTGGGGCAAAGGACTTAATGTGGGAAGGTCTTCCAGCTAACTTGCGGTGCACCGGTGATTCTACTCAGACCTTTGTCTTGGGTTTTCCTCCAAACTGAAAGGTGGACATTGCTTTAATGATCATAAATCATCGCTGTAATATATATAAAAAACAAAAGCAAAAATCAAGAGATTTCCTGTAATCATAGCAACTCCTGGGCTACGGGTAATATTGCCTCAACTGATCCAGTTGAGCGCCACCCATGTTCCATCTCCAACTAACAATAACTGTGTTCATCATTTGTCTACTAGGGATTTCCGTCCCCGCTTGTCTCCCCCCCTGACTACATGCCGCCTCCTCCAGTCACAGTTACCGCGGCAACACCTGAGTCAGAGACCCCACCTACACCTATCGCCAATGGCGCAGGTATGTTTTAAAAGTCTCCACTTTTCCATTTAAGTAATATTAAAATGGGATATATGCTATTTCTCCTAAGTTCTAACCCATGTATGAGAACATGTTTTATTATTCATTTGAAATTATTTTTTATGTATTGTAAATGTTTAATACTTCACAAAAGCTATTAGTAAGGTCTTTGTAATATAATAAATAGGTATGGAAGCAGTCATTTTTAGATTCAGAAAGTTTTGATAGGATTTCCAGTGTTGTTTTCCTGTAACGGTTGGCTGATTATGTCGCAATGTGTTTGATGCCTTTAATAGAGCTTGTGTTTATTATGTTAACTGTTTTAACTACACTATGTAAAATAGACTAAATGTGTAACACTTGAAAGAGAATGCACCTGTGTGTTTTAGCTCTTAAGCTGCTTCAAATGGTTTTAACATTGAATAAATTCTTTGGCTTACAGACCATATAAATGAAAGTAGTTATATGTTAGAGGCTTATGAGTAAATAATGAGATTGAGATCCGTCAGTTGCAAGCAAGGACTGGATGATCTGAATCTGCACTATTTGTTTAAGCCTGAGCAATTTGTATTCTGCAGAGTAAGGGAAGGTTTGCTTTGATTAAAACAAGCATGTTCGTATTTGCACAAAATTGGCCAAACTGTTTAAATGAGTTTTATTGTCCTGTGTTGTTTGTTGCATGTGTTTTCTCTGTGAACACAAAATTAATGCAACATCCTGCATCTTGTTGTTCTTTGTCTTGAATTGATAGCAATGGTATTATAGCAACCCTATCAGATATGGCAAAAAAAAATAAAATAAAACATATGCATGATAATTTATTTGCATTGTACTGGTACAATATCTTATAGTAGATTAGAAAGTTGTCAAGAAAAATATTCCAAAATAATTGAAAATAAAGTGCAGATTAAAAAAAAAGAAGTTAAGATGGGTTTGTCTAACATTTTGATGTTGTAATTTATTTCAATGTCAGAATCAGAAATTAAATTAAAATTTTATGGTAAAGTCTGATAGGGTTGCTGTAACATGTTAGTTTCATACTGCACGACATAACATCATGTTTTTTTCAGATCTATTTCATCAATACTGGTTTGAAGTTTTGTTTGTTTTCATCCAATCATCGTTGAAGTCTTGTATGTTTTCAGTTCACACCCCATATCGTCGTTCACATAGTCGTCAGCATTCTTTTGGCTCCTCTCGGAAAATGCCGAAAATAAACCCTGCATCGTTTGAGTCCTCTGTTTAGGTAGCCATTTTGGGTACAGACTTTGGTTGGCCCAATAGCCTTATGTATACAGACACTGATGTAAGGGGAGACGAATCTATTAAGGGGAAACAATGTAGCTCTTAATTGTATACCTCACTGTAATGTCATGCTCAGAATAGAGCCATATTACAATCAACTGCTAAAATTAAATCTGATAGACTTAAGGTTCTGGACCTGTAACTAACTTCGGTAAACATCGGCACTCGGTATGATCCGGTTTTATTTGAATAGCATTCGTCGTAAAGGTTCGTTTTTGCTATTTTTAGTAGTTTTTCACCACGTGATATGGATTTTCCATGACGTCATTGGGTTACCCATTTCTCAAAAATGAGGGAACCGGGAGCTCGACAGCGTGATCGTCGAGGGCGATATTGTAAAAATAGTGGTTTACCGACAACAAAGTCATGTAAAGTTAAAGTGGATCATAACTATTGTGTTGGTTTCCTGTGTACAGGTGAAAAATGCACTGTTTCATCTTGTGTTTGCGATTTAAATTTGCCTTCGCATGCTAACCGCGAGAGTTAGCGACATGGTTTGACGCTCGCTCACCTTCGTCTGATATTTTCTCAGGATGGACTTTTAAATGTGTTCAGGGGTCAAAATTGTGAGGGACAATCAAGTGTCACTAATACCAAAAGAGTGCTAGACTCAATTATTCCTAAACTGTCGGATTTTTTTACGAAAAACGTGTAAAGTGGTTAATTTCAAATATTTCCCTCAAGCCAGCCAAAATCAGTAAAGAGAAGGTTTTCATGTTATAATGCAGAGTTTTACATACATATTTCCATCTCTTATACCAACTGTAGGTGATTTTTTGTATAAAGGAGTATAATCTGTAATTGACCATTTTGACGTTATTTTTCGCTATAAATTCTCTTGCAGTTAAATTATAGTAACCTTTACAAATTCTTATAAATTTTATTAGGAACTGTAAAATGCTTTTAAAATCTCATATTATGGGCAGTTTATATTGCAGAAAATTTTAAAACTAGTTGTATGTGTCTAACTAGCTTCAAACTTGAGATATTTGCTTTTATAGATAGAGTAAATTTTAAAACACACCCAAAAAACTCGGATTTTTGCTCGGGGGTACATGTATGCAAAGTTCTGTATATTTTATTAGGAACGGTAAAATGCCTTTAAAATCTCATATTATGGGCAGTTCATATTGCAGAAAATTTTAAAACTAGTTGTATGTGTCTAACTAGCTTCAAATTTGAGATATTTGCTTTTATAGATAGAGTAAATTTTTAAACACACCCAAAAAACTCGGATTTTTGCTCGGTGGTACATGTATGGA
Source organism: Sinonovacula constricta (assembly GCA_007844125.1). Classification (NCBI taxonomy): domain Eukaryota; kingdom Metazoa; phylum Mollusca; class Bivalvia; order Cardiida; family Solecurtidae; genus Sinonovacula; species Sinonovacula constricta. The sequence continues at coordinate 2,250,938 of CM017558.1, read as the reverse complement.
AAGTTCTGTAAATTTTATTGGGAACGGTAAAATGCCTTTAAAATCTCATATTATGGGCAGTTCATATTGCAAAAATTTTTAAAACTAGTTGTATGTGTCTAACTAGCTTCAAACTTGAGATATTTGCTTTTATAGATAGAGTAAATTTTTAAACACACTCAAAAAACTCGGATTTTTGCTCGGGGGTACATGTATGCAAAGTTCTGTCAATTTTATTAGGAACGGTAAAATGCCTTTAAAATCTCATATTATGGGCAGTTCATATTGCAGAAAATTTTAAAACTAGTTGTATGTGTCTAACTAGCTTCAAACTTGAGATATTTGCTTTTATAGATAGAGTAAATTTTTAAACACACCCAAAAAACTCGGATTTTTGCTCGGGGGTATTTGTCCAAAGTGTAATCTTATTGTTCTGATTTATCATGATATGATTGTGTAACAGGAAAATTGGTAAAAAATTGAATATAGAACAGTAGAATTTGAAAAAATGGTACTTTTTCATTTTTTGTTCCAGCACAATTTACGGTGTTTTTGAAAATAAAGGGTCACTTTATAAAAATGTACATAACTTGAGTTACAAACGGTAAACTTCCTTAAAAATTCACCGTACGGTGTGTTTTATAGTACAAATTCAAGAAACAGTATCATTATAAGGATTGTGGAAGGTCACCATTACAGGTCCAGAACCTTAAAGGGGCATGTCCAGACTTAAAGGGGCATGTCCATAACTTTATAGACTTCTCTTTCCAATAGCAACTTGATAGGATGTTTTGGCTTAAATAAAATACATTAAACAACTCAATATTTTTTATATACTATGTGTCTGTAAGTATGGAGTATGTAAAATTTTTGTTTCATTCCTGATTATGAAGTGTTGTTGGAATATTCAAGACTGTACTTTTAAATACAGACATAATTAATTGGTGTGAGAAAGAAGGTTATATGTGAACAAATTAATGGCTATGTCTTGATTTTAGAGATCACTATTTTGGGAGTAAATTTTTGGGTCATATCAGAAGGAGCTCTTGTTAGCGCATAAGTAATCTCCCCTTATATCAAAGCTGAATTGCTACAAGAACAATAATCTGTTTGTCATATCATTTATTTATAACATCTACTAATACACACCTTTGTTATTGTTAGTTTAGACAGTTTTGTGACATTATGGGTTTTTGTATGCAAAAATGCAATAATTGTAGATGTTTTATACAAAATACCTATTTCTAGTTAGCTGGTTAGTGGTGCCTTTTTTCACCCAACTTGCAGAATAATATGGTATTCATTAATGGTTGTTTCTACATGTTCTTACTTATTGTTATAACAAAGCATAGCTAGAACAAAGTTAGACTGGAAGTTGGGTTTTAAGCCAGACCAGGTTTGTTTTGTTGCCCCCTTTTGAAAACTGATATTTGGTCATGTTCCCAATAGTAATAAGTATGTTTTTTTCCAATTTCAAGGAGAAAATTTCCAATTAAAAAAAAATGTAGTTGTCACCTTTGGTCAGATAATTGACTACTTCAGTTACCTAAGAAATAGAGATATTTCTTTGTAAATGAGTAAAATATAAATAGTTGAATAAACCACATAGCTGAGTTTTTGTTTAATTTGATATATATGTGCCCCATAATATGGTTTGAGATTTTCCCACTTTTATCTAAAAGTATGTGAAAAATTTCAGATTCTGGGTTTTTGGTGTTTTTTTTTTTTGGTGAGAAAAAAACCTGCAGACCAACAGAGTGAGGAGCTGACCTGAAGAGTCATCTCCCTTGCAAAGTTGACAGGAATATACAAAGGTCACAAGGTGCACAACAGTCTGTAACCATTTGCAGTTATTCTGACAGGTTAAAAAAGGCCAATTACATTAATATGTCATATCAAAACTCAGTAAAATCAGCGAGGCATTTGCTTTTTCAACTGATAACTGGATGTAGAAGAAATGTTACACAAAAAGCTTGTCACTCTTTTCATAAAAATTGTGCATACATGTGAGCTTTCTCTGAGGCTAATGTGGGAGATTTTCACTTGGAAATTTGGAGATTTGTTTTTTTTTTTATATAAACAAAGAAGAAAGTTATTTGTTTCCAAATAGAGAGATTTCTGAAAATTTGTAAAACACCCTTTATTTTCAATAATTTTGAATCTTAAAAGTTGGATTCACCATCCAAAAGTAGGAGAGTTCACATATATGAATTTGTATATATGCTTTCTTCTAATGACAAATGCATAGATTCATTGGCAATGGCTTAATATGGCTTTTATATGTACCTATGCTTTCTTATTGACAACCTTTTAGACAATTTATATTTTATTCTTTCTCTTCTTAAAAGAAGCAGAAAACAGATTGTTCCAAACCAACAATATTCAGTTCCCAGAACAAATGATAATAAACATAGTAATCTAGAGATTATTGTGGAAATTGAAACTAATACATTTTTTGTTAATGGCAGGGAATTTCACAGTTAAAGCTAAAACAAATTTTCACTAGTGCATGATATTATACATTATGTTAGTTATGTTAAGCATGATATTTTCATTGTATATTTAGTTGTCACTAAAATGTTTTATTAATTGTTTTTATTTATTCTACTTCCAATTGTAAGGGGCATGGTGGTTACTTTATGCATGAAAAACGTTTGTCGTCATCAATATGTAGAGTGTGCCCATTTAAAGCTTTCAGTATGTCAACTGTTTCCTACATTTATACTCCTTTATGTCTCCTATATTTTGGTTCAAAATCCTATATTCTGAGACCGGACTTGGTATCGCAATTGGTAAAGAGTCAGCTGCAGGTACGAGGGGCGCCTGGTTTGATCCTGGGCCGCTAAACCACTAAAGTTGTTAACAATGGTAGTGGTATAGCTAGCACCTTTGCTAGCGCTCAAGCAAATATAAGGGTAGTTCCACGACTAGATGGCCCTGTGTCAGGATAATGTGATTGGCTGTGGTATCATGCCAGGTGTTCACGGCATGCTACACACAGTGAAGGCAGCACTGTATCTGCTTCAAGTGGACACTGTCTCCAGATAACTGAAATACTGTTGTTAGGAAGAAAAACCTAATACACCCAATATTCTGAAAACCTCCTATATTTCCTATATTTTCGAATAGTTTTACAAATATTGCCATATATTTTAGTAAATTTGTCGCCGATAAACGAAGAGAGTAAAAATTGCTTTGACACTGTTTTTGGCTTTTTTTTTATAGTTAAGAGAATGTCTATGCCTGCAATAGCATCACAATCATTCAGATAGTGTTGCTCCTCTTCATCATATGTATGGGTCACCTGGCAAGGCAGTGCAATAGGACACAGGTCTTTTAGATGACCATATTCAGATGATGGTGATGTGCTTTGCAGCAGCCTTCTGCCTGCATTGTGATGCCTTTGTTCAAAGTGTATGGTTTCCTTTATTTTGACAGGAGACATTTTGGACATTGATTATTGTAGAAATGATAGTGTACAGGCAAGAATTGTTAGTTTATTGGGTTTATCGTCCCACCAACAGTATTTCAGTTATCTGGAGACTGTAGAATTGTTAGTATAAGTGCCAGTAAATGAACATATTTTAAATTGGAAATGCCTATATTTTTCCTCAAAACCATCCCAAAACCCATATGTATGTTGCAAAAATATTCCTTTATTCCGCCTATATTTTGGAGAAGACCTGGTTAACAGCCTGAGCTTTCTTATTTTATGTTTTAATCCCATGGAAATACTGGAACTAACCAGCTCAAACATCCTGTAGCATTTATATGTGACACTATATACAATCTGAATTGCTTGTTTTTCAGTGATCTTGTATGATCGTCACATCCTAGGTAGAAAACGGTATGGGTTCTTATTGACAGTGTATTTCTTTTAGGAGCTTCTGCTATTTCAGTGTAGTTGGAAACCTTCCTATGTATATGTTTTCAAAAAGAATATAATATTCTATTATAAGAATAATGATCATTGAAAACAAACATATGTTAGAGGAGCATTTATAAAATTTTGTTTTCAATATTCAAGGTAAGATTAAATGTATTATTTAATTATTCTAAAAATCTGATGCAGGATCTGAAAACTCCATCAGTTTTCCATTGTACAGCCCCGGTAATTGGTGCTTCAAGTGAATCTAAAGAAATAAGTTATTTAACTAGTGTAAAGGAAATGAGAGCAATACCAGTGTTGCATCTAGGCCTTGACCTTGCATGATTTCCATGAAATTTGTGTGTTAAACGAAATAAAATTAAACCAAGTTGTTTCGCTTTTCCACAAATATTTTTTGTGCTTTGCGCATGTTTAACATCCACAGATGTTAGCAAGATTTAATTTTTTAACTTCAATTTTATTTTTTCATTCCATTTACTGTACTATTTGTGCCTGTATAAATGATGGCATGGACCTAACTTAAGTATCGTATTTACTCACCCATAAGGCTACTTCGCTCATAAGTCGAGGGGGATTTTACTTAATATATATACATGTATATATATATATTCCTAAAACGAGCTGATTATATGATTACAAAATCACTTTTCGCATGGAAACACACAGTCCAATATGTACGTGTTTATTGATGTATATGTCCATTGGCTCTGACCTAAATCAGTGTCCCTTTTTTTTCTTCTTGATACCTCGTCCATAAGTCGAATAAACTTTTCAGAGCAATTTTAGGATATGTTTTTACTCAACTTATGGGTGAGTAAATACATTATTTAAAAGTGTGTACCATGTCATAATTTGTTGTGTATTAAGCCACAGATTTGTGTGTATCTCATAAGTGACCAAAACAACAACACTGCAGCAACAGCATGATGAAAGTAGTAAACATTGATATCAACAGTCAAAAACTGTGTCAAATAACACAATGAACATGATGTCTTAGTCATAGAAAGTATGGTGCCAGAAATGGCGATGAATCAAAAAGAAAACAAAACTAGAGTTAAATTCTCGTAATTTATTGTCCATTAATGTACAGAGTCATCACCAATAAACTTGTTTGAAATGCTTTTCAGAACACTTCTCTGTTTAATTGATAGAAAACAGAAACATATTGTACAGTCAGGAAAATATTGGTGTGTATTTGTTGGAAAATATATGTCAGTATAACATAGAGAGATAATTGTGCAAACAGTCCGGGACTCAAACCCAAAACCCTTCGCTAACAGAACGAATGCTCTACTGACTGAGCTTACTGGACTCTTTACACATTCTCGCCCTATCACCCAGCTTCATACATTTCGGGCAACTTAAAATTCGTCCTTAAATTTAAACTGACTATATACTCTATATACAACTCACAAGCACTTCTCAAGCACTTGTACCATGACGACCGCAGGTAATTTACCTTGGGCGCCATTGTAACATAGGGAGACAAATGTGCAGCCAGACCGGGACTCGAACCTGGGACCCTTCGCTCAGAAGAACAAATGCTCTACTGACTGAGCTACATGTAACCAGACTGTTTACACATTCTTTCCCTATCACCAGGCTACATTAAGAGGTTGAATTAAATATCCTGCTTCAAAATTTTTTGTGGCCCAATTCTTAGGTATAGTGGGCAACCTATTTCCTATGGTTTCTAGACTGCAATACTGAACTTATGTGTTACAGTTGTCATAGTCTGAACAAAATGCATTCAATGTTTTATGCATATTTTCATTGGGAACAGGGGTGCCCGTGGCCGAGCGGTTAGAGTCATTGACTTGAAACTCCTCAGCACCTCCCCGCATGTTTTTGATTCCTGGCAAAATTTTCATGTGGGAAGGTTTTCCAGCTAATTTGTGGTGCTTCTACCCAGATATAAATTTGGGGTCTTTCTCCACCAATAATTAGCTGGATGTCGCCAATATGACCATAATTGTTTGGGTGTGATGTAACAAACAAACATTAGGAACAAATTCTACAGAACACAAATTTAATTCAAATTCTAATGTTATGCTGATTGTGTCACTTATTTCTTTCAATAGAAGCATTCAAGTGTGAGGACTGACCAAGAAATTTGTTTACTGGAACAACATCCTTCACTTGTTTTTTTATTATTTTATTTTTCATAATATACACACCACAAAAAAAGAAAGAATTTCCTCAACAGAATGTATCAAAAAATCCAACACTAACAAAAGTACATAAACGGGACCTGGTAGCACAATCGTTAGAGTGTCAGCGCCAGGTACAGGAGGTCCCAGGTTCGATCCCTGGCCGCGACTTACCAAAGTTGTTAAAAATGGTAGTGGTATAGCTCCCTTGCTTACGCTCAAGCAAATATAAGGGTAGTTCCATGACTGGTTGGCCCGGTGTCAGGATAATGTGATTTGGTGTGGTATCATACCAGATGTTCATGGCATGCTATACACAGTGAAGGCGGCACTATATATGCTTCAAGTGGACACCGTCTCCAGACTGTTGGTGGGATCTTAAACCCAACAAAGTACATAAATAAAAGTAAAACACTTTTTTATTTCCTTTTGACATTTATATAATTTACATTTCTATGATGCTAAAACTGTTTATATATAGAGGATGTAATATATATATACCAGATAAATCTACAAATGTTCTTTTTATTTCATCCTTATTTACTCTTTGAACTTTATTGTAATCAGCTGTTTTTTGCATAATCATCATATTACTTCCCCTTGGACCCAGAGTGAAAATGATGACATTTTTATTTCATGGTAAGGCCAGACTATTTCTCACTCTTCCACTCAAAAGCTTGAAATAAAATTGTATGTTAATATTGAAGCAGGAGCTTAGTATACAAAACACTTGGTACAGTCCTCGTACGTTTGCACTAAACACAAATCTTGTCTTCAGCAAGCTGTCATACTAATATGATGTAGACTGAGGTGGCCATTTTACTGGTTTGCCAGTACTAACAATTACCTGTATATGTATCTGTATATGTACACATGTAATTGCTAATCACAGGGGAAAGGGAAACAGTTTTTAACACTACTAATGGGGGTATACATGTCTACCATATAACCAAATATATTTAATAGCTTAACCTAAAATATGCATAATTTCTTATTGCAACTGATACATATCTATAACATGTTACAAAATACTTTTGTACATAGTGTCTGAACCATGTCTGCTGCATTTCAGATTAGTTAAGCATTATTTAAATTAACTTAAAAAGTGAATATTAAAGCAATTTTATCATTTCTACTTGTTTTGGTACCAAATGAAACTGACTGTTAAACATTTTGTAAATATGCTACTGTTTTTTCTACCTTATGATTTTTATTTACTAAATATAATATACTTATGAATAAGACTTCTTAATTCTTGTAATATTGGTACATATTTCTTTTATTGTATATATTTTATTTTATTTACAGACCCCGAAGTAGTAGAAGATAGGCCATTACAAGCTGCCGATGAACAGGTATGTAAACATAGTTTTAAATTCTCAAAATGTACACAATTAACAACTTGCAACAATAAATGTTTGAACATGTGTTATAAAAGGTGTTTTGATGATGTAATAACCATTAACCTTATAAGGCATGTTTTGATGTAAACAAACAGGGTTTACAGCTGTATGACCTTGATTCTTTGACTCCCCTTTTCAAAGAAGAAAAACAGTTTTCTTGTCTAGCTAGACCTTCTCAGCATTGGCATTAGTTAACCTTTTTGTCAAGGCCCATTTATCAGCAAATCTTCTTAGATGTTTTATTTTGACATACATGTTTACTATCAAATGCTAAACCCATTTTAAATAGGGCAGATAACCCGACCATTAATTTTAGGGTTATGCCCCTTTGTTTACTTAGAATTTTCATTGTTTTTGTTAAGGTTTTGTTATAGCTGACATTAATCTTCCCTGCACTAAAAAAAGGTGGAGGACCCTGTCTACAGATAGACTCTGATTTGATTTTCAAATTTAACTGTTTCCCAGAACCTTTTTTTTTTCATTCTAAGTTTGATGTGAGAACATTTCTGAAATGAAACCTTATATAAAACACTGTATGGTACTCCATGTTTCGAGATCCCTGTGTTATACCTGCTAATCCTGTTATACAATGTTCTTGTTATACATGTGTATACTGTTTCCCTTGTGCTAACCTGGATTAGACTGAAACTGACTTTGACACTGATGTAGAGACTGAAGTTGAAGCTGAAATAGACACTAAAGTTGAAGCTGATGTAAAGACTGGAATAGAGACCGGTGTTGAGGTTAATTCTGAAATGCAGAGAGAAGTAGAGATTGAGGGTGACACTGAACAGGAGTCCATTGTCTAACTCACAGGTACATGTATAGTTGACGTAAACAACATAGGGTCACCTGAAAGGTGATATCCGACAGTTTGACTTTTTCGTGCGTGTTACGATATTTTTTCCACTGTTTGGGGGAATTTTGGTATTATTTCTGCATAAACTTATACTTAAGTCTAGGTTAAGACAGTTTTGAATGCTACCTGTATTGTTAGACAGTACACATTGCAAAAAAAAATTCCTCTAAATATTCATTCTTTCCAAATATATAAATAAGCACAAGAGCAATCTTGGTTAAAACAATCAAGACAAAAAAAAAAGAATCAACGTCAGAGTGGACTACCCCGATGACGATACAACGTGATATCAAAAGTAAGTTTTCACATGGCTTCTTAGTTTAAAAATAGCTATCTCCGCAGCATGGCTCAGATTCACAAGGCTTCTTAGTTTAAAAATAGCTATCTCTGCCGCATGGCTCAAATAGGAAATTTTTGCAATGACAATTGAGGATTTATTTCTTCACTGTTCACACAGATCTATGCCCTCAATGGATAGCATTTTACAATATATTTTCAGGTAACAGTGACTTAATTAGTTGTATGAGAAAAATTATTTGGTCCAAACTGTCGGATACTACCTTTGATATTTGATAGGTATGATGTGCTAATACTGTGAATGTGATTTTGAAAGTGTTTCAAAGTTTTTAATCTTTATTGATGCTCTTGAAGCTGACTATTTAAATTAAACATTAGACCTAGTATACAAATGTATTGACATGACACTCTGGTCGGCATTTGTGTTAAATAAACTTTTTTTGTTAAGGTCTGTTTCTTGAAAATGGCCAAAGACATTCACTTAAAACTTGGAATATTGGTTCAAGAGAACCCCCATTTTAAAAAGGACAGCTAACACTAAGATTTATATTGGCAGAGTTAGGCCCCTTATTTGGCTTAGAATTGTTTGTGCTGGCTTTTGTTACTGATTTTGTAACTGTAACAAATGTAGAAAACCATTTCAAAAGGGCATACATGTATGTCCCTAAACTGAATGGCAAAAACAAACCACTTTCAAAAACTGTGTTTTTTTTACATGGAGCTGCTGTTGAGCTGCAGCTTAGTGGAGTTAATTGAATTTTAATATAGATCTATATCTTGTTAATCACATAAACTGAATGATTCATGCTCTTTAGAATTGCCATGTAAAGATCCTTCCAATGGGTACTAGCAGTATGTGCTTTAGAGAAACAATACCATATTTATTCTAATTTAGGCACCTGCCCTTTTTGAAGCACCCCTCTCGATATAAAAAAAACACCGAAAAGCTATACTCATAATATGGAGTTAATTTTAGATGCCTGCTCTCATCATTTTTTCTTGAGCCAAATTTAATAATATATTGATTGAGCCACAGCAAAGCAATTGTATTCCTTCAAATCTTATTTGATTTGGAAGTTTTTTTTTGTTTTGTGTTAGTTTTTTCGAGCTTTTAAAGTAAGTGTAAAAAAAATTTAAGTGTTACTTTTTACCATATTAATTGCTTCAAGGTTGTGGAAGGATAAGAAATAAAGAATATATTTTTATAATCCTATTAATGTGAACTGTTGCACAAAAGGTGACACTATGTTCAGTTTATAGGTCATGAAGGCCTGTTCTGTATTGTCTCAGTTATGTTGTATTATGTGGTAACAATGTAGTAGATGGATGTTTCACACCTCGTATATGATTTACAGCTTATGTGCATTTGGGTTTACCTTTAGTTTTTATAGTTTTATTCCCTCCATAAAAGGGCCATGGGTTTCAGTTGTTGCACCTTTGCACCTGTCTATATGTAAGTCCATTTTGGTGGACAGGTGATGTGACCCAGGGTTAGGGGTTAGAAGGTAGGTTTTTGGCATTACTTGTTTATTGGAATGTGGCCTTAATTGGCATCATATTGTTCATAAGGTTAATTGGCAGTGGGTTGAGGGAAGAGGACAGGGTGATTCTAGCCAGCTAAACGCAACCTCAGGCTGCTGTGGTATCAGGAAAGGGATGGGGATTAGGGTGTTACTGACCAATGGCAGTTCTGTATTCCCATGTGAATCAGGTATGACGAATTGTTTTACCACCTCTTCCCTTACGACATATCCGTAACTAATCAAGTGTCCAACTGTGATCTCCCTGCATGGTATTATCTTTGGGAAGGGAGTGGGGCTCTAAAGAAGGCTATTTTCAATGCTATTAAATTTGTTAGATGGGGTTAGGTTCAGGTTATGCAGAGTGCTTTGTGGCATACAAATATCAACTGATTATAGAGATAAATAACCAAAAAATGTCTGGTATGCCTATCTATGCATCATTTTCAAATGTAAAAGCAACCCCTTTTTGCATTGCCAATGCAGTTTCATAATACTTCACTGCATATGTAGTTGTGCACTAAGGCAGAAATTTACCATAGTATTATTCCATCATAGATTATTACATGTACTGTTTGATTTTATGTGCAAGAAATGGACACTATCACACAGTGTATGTAATTCCTCCACCTGGAGATATTGTGACACTTTCTATTCATACCTACAGCACATGGTGACAAATAATAAAACTTAACTGAAGAACATAGTGAGTTCTTGCATGTAAAGTAGGACCTGTCTCACTATTTACTGTGACACTTGCAGTTTATGTCAACAGACCTGAGTGGCTGTTTACAAAATGTCACCTTGCATAATCAGAGCTTCTATGACAGGCCGCAATAGCTCAAGTGGTAGTGTCAGCTTGCGAATTGGGAGGTCATGGGTTCAAACCCCGGCCAGGTCAAACCAAAACTTTAAAGTTGGTAGTAGCGGCTTCCCTTTTAACGCTTGTGGCTTAGGGGGCGCATTACGCCTGACTCGTCAGTGTCAGTATAATGGACCTGCTGGGTTCAGTACCTGTGCTGTAATGATAGAAATGTCGCTGCACGGTATCGGCAAAAATGCCGGCAAATCTCAATCCCTATTGACATATTTGTAGATGTATGTATTAATATTAGTATGGCATGTTGTTTGTGTGCAATAATTCTATGTACATCAGTATGATTATTTTCTTTTACTTTTAGATGTATATGAATATAATAAGTTCTGTATTTGTTCATGGAAAAAAATGTAAAATTCTGTCTGCGAGCAGCAGTTGTTGTCAAATTTGCATTTTGTATACACATTTTAATATTATTACCATTATATTTTGTTTAGGTTGTAATTAGTTATACACGTAAAAACAAAGTACAGATATGTATTAATGTCAAGTCCATTGGTCGGAAAGTCTGTCAGTCTGTTGTTTGGTCTGCATTTTTTCTAAAAATCGTTGGACAAATTTTGACATAACTATATTGCACTGATATGGAGCAAGCCTAATGACACATAATTACCATTGACACATCATGAATTGCTTCATTTCAATGGACATACTGCATCAGAACAGACACATTATTGATGACTTATACATACAGATTATTGCTGACTTCTACATACAGATTATTGATGACTTCTACATACAGATTATTGATGACTTCTACATACACATTATTGCTGACTTCTACATACAGATTATTGCTGACTTCTACATACAGATTATTGATGACTTCTACAGACACATTATTGATGACTTCTACAGACATTTTATTGATGACTTCTACAGACACATTATTGATGACTTCTACATACACATTATTGATGACTTCTACATACACATTATTGATGACTTATACATACAGATTATTGCTGACTTATACATACAGATTATTGATGACTTATACATACAGATTATTGATGACTTCTACATACAGATTATTGATGACTTCTACATACACATTATTGATGACTTCTACATACACATTATTGATGACTTCTACATACAGATTATTGATGACTTCTACAGACACATTATTGATGACTTCTACAGACATTTTATTGATGACTTCTACAGACACATTATTGATGACTTCTACATACACATTATTGATGACTTCTACATACAGATTATTGATGACTTCTACATACACATTATTGATGACTTATACAGACACATTATTGATGACTTCTACATACAGATTATTGCTGATTTATAAACAAAACTCAACTCAACAAGTTAGCATGTGGTTGGAGCAAGGAATTGTTATAAGGAAAATATGCAAACAAACAGCAAAAACTAGCAAAATTAGCAAACACTGTCCTACTTCTTCCACATTCCTACATGCACCCAAGCCTCACATACAGTGCACTCATGTGCGCACACACAAACCATACAACCATATGTGGAGTATTGTAAACCACTGTATAGGTGTTTGCTGACTATATTTTAGTAGAAAAAATATGTATTTAGTTATTTATAACTTACTAGTGACTGGAAATATATTAAACAAAATTAAGATTGCCGATATGTGATCTTTACTGGTACTATGGTACCTGAGGGAGTCTATATCATCTTAAATGGTTATTCTTGATTTTCTTCAAGATAATTCCTAAAATAGTTTTATTATCTGCTTTTTTTCTAATTTATTATAATGTTTGTGGTTAAAGGAGAGAAATTAGTTTAAATGATGCAATTTTTTATTTTGTAACTTTAAAGAATGGCAATGGAATGAGAAAAAGGTTTCATTTTATTTTAAGCCCAAATTTGGCATGATCAATACCTTGTTGAGTGTAACATCAAACTTTCTAAAAATTGTTTTTGTGATATTGTTGCTATAGAAATGCATAACAAACTATGGTATATCCTTTCAGTTTCAGATTTAATGTTATTGAAATCACATGTATTAAATCATTTGAACCACACTCTGTGATCTTTATTTTTTGTTCATTTGTTTTTGTTTCTTTCTTTTTTGTGTGTTTGTTTTACAAATTACTTAAATTTGTTATCTTAACAATATATTGTGTAGCGCTTATTGTCTAAGGCAATGTAACATTGCTTTAATTTATCTAAACAAAGACATTTTGTTTTTGAAATACAGTGATGTGACCAATTATGATCATCAAAGCAATATCAGCTGTTTTGGTAGAGGAAGACCCAGACAATTGTCAGGGTAGAACCACCGGCCGCCGCAGGTCAGTTGGAAACCATTCCGACATTAATTCCTCTTCCCCGAATGGGACTCGAACCCACGGAGAATCAAAACAATAAAACCTTGCACATAGTGGGAGGTAAGACCATCAGATAAATTACAAGTCTGCAACTTTACCACTATCCTTTACAAGTCATGAGTGTAAACAAAAATCACAGCAACATTCAATTAAAATTTTCTGACGTCATTTTTCCCGACTCGACATCACGTTTCTCAGAAATCGTCAGAAATGTAATAAGCGTTAATGTAAGGATTTTCTTTCATCTCCTTATTAGTCTGCTGTTCGGACAACCAAAGAATTTAATGTTAGAAACAGTGCAAAGGATTTGGGCCAGATCAGAGAAAAGAACCAACCTTTTATTCAAATACAATTTTATTTTATATTTTCACCTATTCAGCTGGCACTGAGTCACATCTTATAATTCATAATGTTTCTATTATTTTTCCAGTACAAGAGACGAGTCCACTTCAACCCACAGGATCGATACAACTGCAACTCTAGTTCCAACTATAGTTATAACCAACATGCCAACTATAGTTCCACCTCTGGCCACAATTCTAGTTCCACTCCACCCTGCACACCTAGTTACAGGACACATAAACTTGTTCTCAACTCATATAATAACTCATATAATATCTATGACAGCACATATGATGATGATGGGGAGGAGTCTCTAGTCTAGTTGACTAATCAAATTACTTGTTACATTTTTCTTATTTTGTATTTTTCATATCAGCCAATCACAAACTTTGTTAGCACAAAATAATAATAATCCTTCAGTGATTGTACCTCTTTTCTAAAACAGCCATATTAACAGTTGATTAAGTAAAATTTCTAACAAACATTTACATGATAGCATAGGTTAGAGTTGTCGTAGCTTTGTCAAAATCTCTAAACATAATGACAGTTTAGCATATTATAATTGTACCGTATTACAACTTTGTAGCAATACACAATGATAAAATACTGCTTCAAGCTATTAAGAAATCTCTTTTTCACTTTGCCTAATGACATTTGTGTTGAGCAAATGTCTTTTTTTGCCATTGATGACATTTTTTAGCCAAAAATCACTTTTAAGAACTGTCATATTTACAGACAGATCTTGTTGTTAATTATTTTTGCCAAAATTGTGTTGACATGCATGATAATCATGACATTTATAACAAAGAATGGACAATCTTAAAATGTGTTGTAATTTTTATTCAAGGTATTTAAAGCATTTTCTTTGTTTATGCTGCTAAATAGTACATGGCAACTCTACTTGATAATAAGCTGTTAAATAACTTTTTTTCTGTTTTTCTTTTCTTTTTTTGTATTGTTCTGCTCCAAAGAATAATTTCCAAAAAATGCGAGGGGCCATTTCACAAAAACAAAATATAAGTAATCCATTTGTGGACTATTTTGGTTTTAAAATGATAATAATATATGTATATAAATAGGGACCAAATCCTTCATGAGTGCAATATTATTGTAGATTTAGATATATGGTAGTGGACACATATTTAGCTTGCAGCTGGAAAAGTTTTTTTCTTTTTTATGGAATTGTATATTCAGTGATTTTGTCAGGAAAAAATAATCGTCTAGCAAGTATTGTTACGTTGAATTATGTGGTATGTGATCAAAGTTCTCTAGGCATATAACAACTGAATGTTTATTCTAAACTTTCTCACAAATTAGATCTGAATGTGTGTATTTTAGAGAAACATTTTTATTTATCAAAACAATTTATTTTTATTGTTACGTGCATGAATCTTTTTCAGAATCATTACAGCCTGCTTTAAAATGAAGGAAAACACAACTTAGTGCCATTGCACATATGGAAAGGGTAGAGTTCATTCTACCATTGGTACTTGAGATAATGTTTATTTGAATATAAGACTTATTAGATGGATCTCAACTTAATTTCGGTCGTTTTTCACGATATGTATCATATTTTTGTTTGACATGTTTTTTATCTTTTAAAGACCAATTTTATCAACACAATCATGTCAAAATGTGCTTCTTTATGTTTGTGTTTTTTATCACAGCATAAGAATGTAATCTCTATTTCTACAGGATAAAGTGTGCATAATAGATCGTTTCCATGTGATGTCATGGGCACTGATTAGACTGTTTAAGGCAGCCATCTTTGAAGGCAGTAGCTAATGCAGGCTGAAATCGGGAAATATGTGCTGTATTACACTCACCACTGTGTTTTTATTTTTCAGTCTATTTTACTGAATTTCATATAAAATTTTACATCTTTTATGAAGTATTTTAAATATCAAAACTATATTTTGATAGTTTAAAAGGTAAAAAAATACAACCCCAAAAGATACACTGTTCATTTTGTTTAAGGATGAGCCAATAATTTTATTTATTTCTCTGTAGTATTTTCTTTTTGCATTTATCAATTTTAAAAATATTTTATTCTAAAAATATGAATTGTATGAGCTTTCCAATGGTGTATAGCTTTAAATTTTTGAAACACAAATAAAGAAATTACAAGAAAATAAAATTTACGCTTCTATACAATTCCTTTGAAAATCCTTGAAGTTGCCATCAAAAACAGCAGCCAAGGTAAGGGATCTTCTCTGATGTGGGAACTATGATTGTAATTATTTTGTAACCTCTATGTGCTGATAATTACGGTACTTACTGTTTATGAATAATTTTTGATGTACTGGTAATATTTCATACTTTCATAGTTGGTCTTCATCTGCTACATGTACAGTCTCTTCTGTTGTTTTATTTCCCAAATCATTTATTTTGTTATTAATCATTGAACACAATTTACTTTCTATTTAATTTAAACAAACATGTTGTTACTATGCATATTTGACATTGCATTCATTTGGTTTTACAAATTGAATGCTATTTGCAGAATATTTTTAAATTTATTGGGTCTTAGTCTAATGTTTGTTCATTTTTTTAATCTTCAAGCATAATGTTTTATTTCATGCTGATATTTTAGATAAAAGCTCTATGTACAATTCATAATTGTGCACTGTATAATTACTTAAACTTTGAATATTTTTAATAAAAATACAGAAATATTAATAAGGTTCCCCCCCCCATACCTGCTTAAAGATAAACATTCAGATAAGTCAGGGTGTTTTTGAATTTATAAATAAAATGATTTTAATTGACATGTGTTGTAAATAAAATTTATACAGCTTTGAAGTGTTCATCTAGTCAATATACATTATGCTGTATAGTTTTATATGTCAAATTGTCTAGAATATACTATTAATTAGGTAAACATGTAGTGAATAATTGGATGAATGTCATACTTTATATATATATATATATATATATATATATATATATATATATATATATATATATATATATATATATATATATATACAGGAGACATTAATTGATATTGTTTAGGCTGTTAATTGTACTTGTCAATATTGACTATGCATCCATGTAAGTCTGTTGTGTTCATAACCGTGTATTTATATAATGTATGTAAACAATTTTGTAAATGTATTGTAAAGTGCTACTTTATTAATCAGTACAGTTAAAAGTTAGGTATACAGAATGTTCCATTTGCACTAAATGGTACTAAAACTTGATAGCTTAAAGTTCACACCAAGGCACTTTAAAACATTACTTAATTTTTCAAAGGTACATCACTTGTAATGACTTACCAAATGTTTGAGCTGAATTGTCTCCCTTCTTTCAACTGCATATATATATTATATACCAGGACATAAAAATGATACGTTAACTTTCGGTAACAAATTTAGCTGATGATCATCACCATAATTTTTGTTTCTCTGCAATTGAATGTCTGAAGATGTGCTTAAATTACGGGGTCCATCAATCAGCCCTTCCTGTCTGTTTCCCAAAAATCATATCAAGAGTTGTCATAGGTGACATATCATAACCATAATTAGGACATGTATAGTCAAGGTCACTTGGTATGATGGGTCAAGGTCACTGTGACCTGGTGGGTCAAGGTCACTGAGGTCCAGATGGTTCAAGGTCACTGGGGCCTGGTGGTTCAAAGTTACTGGGCCCTAATAGGTCAAGGTCACTGTGACCAGTAAGTTAGTCATTTGGTCTGATGAGTAATGGTCACTGGTGTATGAGGGGTCAAGGTCACTTGGTCTGAAGGGATCGGGTAACTTGGGACTGATGGGCCTTGTTCACTTGGTATGATGCATCAAGGTTACTGTTTGATGGGTCAAGGTCATTTTACTGTAAGAAGACTGGAATATGGTAATGTCTCATGTGAGGCCTTGGGCTAGGTAATACTTAATATCAAATAAATAAGATTAATGTAATACACATGTTTCATAAGTGGTAGCAATTTATCATTATGCAAAAATAATGCTGCCAGTACTACATTGAAGTTGTTGTGTTTTTTTCCTGTCAAAATGGTTTAACTTACAAAGCTATGGATGTGGCAGTTATGAAAGTCAGATTCAGCTAACTCCTGCCAAGATCATTAGCAAAAATGATGGTATTTCTCAATTTTATTTTTATGAGAATTATTTCTTAATAGGAAAATGTTGTTCTGCAAGCTTTCTACTTAATGTTTGCACATATCATAGGTTATTTATATATTCCGATTCCATATTTTTACTCTATTGAATTAGAGTATGTATGATTAATGTTAAATTGCTTCTAAAATCAGAATATTGTTGTAAATTTAAATGATTTATTCATTATTTTTTCCATCTAACCAAGATATTATAAAAGTCAGTTATAAACAACTGAATTTTATGTTTAAGCCTGACTTAAATAAGGAAGACAGCAGTCATTCAATTAAACACCTTTTCCTATACTATTTATGCCTTCCAATGAACATATAATTAACTAAATTTGACTGAAGACCAAGTAGTCTTTTAATTCTTTTAACTTTGATATAGGTTGAGTTGTAAATAAATAGATATTTTGTTTACATTTTACAGCAACAGCACTTAAATTGTGATACAGTTTCAATAAAAATGTGGACAAAAAAAACAGATAAGGTAAATCCTTATAAATAAATATGGAAAATATGTGGTTGAATAGTTATGTCTAAAATATGTAGAGCTACATTTTAATGTAGATGTATAAGTTGTATATTGAAATGGTAATTCAGACATAAAATTTAGCTGTCCTTGTGACATAGGTGTGAACTGTACACACACAGATTGGCATCTAGATCAAACAAGACTGAAATCACAACTCACGACACTTCACTAGATGATATCTATGATGTATCTGCTAAGTGTTGCAGGCTGTTACAAGTATACTTCATGACCTCATAATGTGTTTTTTTATCTGTAGGTATATCAATATGTCTGAGATAGTGATTGTTCTTAAAGGTACTCTGTAGGTATATCAATATGTCTGATTTAGAGATTGTTCTTAAAGGTTCTCTGTGGGTGTTTACCTTGACTATAATTCATGTGTGTTTGTTTTTTCACAAGATTCATTCATCCAATGATTGGAGTTTTTCTATCTCTGTGTGTATTGGTCCTTGGTTTGATGTATCAGTGTTGTTTGATCTGTTGTTTGTAATAATGAAAATTTGTGTAGTTTATGGACTTTACAGTGAAGTGGTTTGGGAGAACAGAGACTGAAACTGGTACAGTAAAACTAAGTATTATTAGTAAATATACTGGTAATTATTGATTTACCATTACAAAATCTAAGAGGTCATTTCAAACTTGTTGGGTCAGAAAGAACATTAAAGACAATGCTGACTACTAATGGTTATTCTCAAGGACATTACTGATAGCTCCTTGTTGATGTCATTGTTTATATATTGCAGATATTTAGAGAAAAATGTCTCACCACATGTGAAAAACAAAGAAAACAAAATGATAAAAAAAAGTCAGATCGAGTTTCAAAAAAAACCCAAAAACAGCCATACCTTTGTCGGTTAACAGTCGAAGTTTGCCAATAGTTTGCTTATGCTTGCAGATAAAGATGGTGTATTTAATAAAGACAAGTCAATGAATATAATCTGTTAAGGCCCTTTTGTGAGCTCTAGTGATGTGCCATTATCATAATTTCTAGAAAATGCAACCATAATTTTAATATTTATATACCGAAACTTACACATTCTCACATAACTAGTAAGTGGAATTCACTATAAAACACAACATGGGGGACACTTAATGTTATTTTCTCTATAAAATCATCCAAATACTGAAAATACCAGTTGTCGGTAGTATGAAAATGGCCCTGTTTTCATGTCATAAAACAATAAAGTTGTGGAATGATTCAAGAGCTCTCTCTTTTCCAAATACAGCATTTCACCTTAGTCGGATTGCAGGCTATTAATCTGGATACTATTTTCCGGTATTTATGCAATTAGGAAAAGAAAAATCCTTAGAAATATCCCATTTGTGAAATGATTTTTCATATACTTGTGAGTCTGTTTGTTTTAAAGACTATGCTATTCTGTAAATGACCATTAACTTACTATTGGTTATAATGTGACTTTTAGAATAGGATCTTAAATGTCTAGTTTGTTCACCAGTACACGTAGAAAACTGAGTAATTAGGTTTAAGTCTCTGAAATAGTAGAACTGTTCTATGCAAGATTTGGTTTCAAGCTTATTTATATTATCACCATTGTGACTTAATGTTTTTTGCACTTTTGTATTTATAAATTTATAGAAGTGAAAAAATTGTTAATTTCCTTGCATATTGTCAGAGTACTATGTGAAAGTTTTTTTTTATTTCTTCAGTAATGTTTTATGTGAAATTTATTTGTTGGAAAAATCAATTTCATTGGACCACATGTTCTTAATTGAAGCTGAAATTATTACTGGTGCATGATTGTTTATGTTTATTTTATTGGATTTTCATCCCATCTATTATTCAGTCACATAAAAATACTGTTATATACCAGTCATTGATTAATTGATATTTGTTTGATTATTTTTATTGATCATATCACCAGATGCTGATAATTTTCTTACAATACCTGTGCTGTGTTAATCCAGCTTTTGATTTTACATTGTATTAAAGATGGTATCTGGCAGTTTGCCAATGTCAAACATATGTAACAATATTTGACCTCTGTTTGGGGTATTTATTCATAGTTTCTGCTGAAAGATTATACTTTAGTCTGATCTTAGATGATTTGCAACAGAACCTCAATTTTAGGGAGGTAAAACTTGTTCATAAGGTCTAAAAATGGTCATTCTTTTTAAGGCTATAAATAAGAATGCTTGGGATTCCTGCTAAAAATAGACATCGACTTTGTAGATGATGACGTAATTGAGCTACAACATGAATGGTCATGTAATTTTCTTAGTTTAAAAATAGCAAACTGTGCAGCCTGGCTCAGATAGGAAATACATTTTTGTAATGGCGATTGTGGCATAATGGTTCACTTTTCACACAGGTGTTGGACATCAGTAAACAGCATTTCACAAAATCTGTTCAGGTAAAAATAATTTAATTGGTTGTTTAATGAAAAGAATTTTGGTCCAAATTGTAGGATACAACCTTTCATCAATTTTTATGACACAAAGCTCTTTAACCCGAAGCTTGTTACATTTGTTAGTCATTAGCTCACATTGACATGCAAAGGTACCTAAATATATTGCTAGAGATTCAGCAGCCAATCGTGCAGGTCCTGACTTGACAGCCAGGGGTGGTGAAGTCAATTGTCCGAGTCGTACATTTCTTGTCCAGGACAAGTTACTTTTTTCAATTGGCTTGTCCGTGGACAAGTGAAGAAATCCAATTTCTAAGTGTTGAAATTCCCCAAAATAACTTTTATTTCCCAAACTGAAACATAAGACTAAAAGCATTAAAAGATTTGTTTACGTTCGTAATTTTGTTATGATAAATTTGACTAAACATGAAGTAATTACATGATAGTTTTATGGTTTAACAGATTTAAGTGATTTTTAAATCATTGTTGTTAAAATACTTGTGTTTTTATTAATGAATGTACGAACAAGTAGCGCATTGGTACAGACAAGTACTTTTTTATAACCACTTGTCCGTGGACAAGTAAACATTTCTGAGATTTCGCCACCCCTGTTGACAGCCCCGGAGATGGCTGATCTGGATCTAGACAGTTTGCCAATGTCGTTTAACTATCTCTTTAACAAGCTAAAGGTTAAATAATTGTTCTAATGATTTCTGTCATTGTTGTATGTCAGTATTTTTACCTTTTATACATGAACTTTGTATTTTTATCTTTATACATGTACTTACACATATATTGTTTCTCAGCAGGTATTTAGTTGATGGAGTCTCATACATACATCTGTTACATTTTTTAGGCATTTAAGGGTTGTTTTGTTTATCCTCATCATAAATACATCTTAAAACATTGTTTAAGTCTGTATAATATATTTCCTGATTTATATTAATTATTTTCTGTAGATCTGACATTTTTTAAAGAAAAAGATCTGCTGAAATATATATTTGAGCATCTATATGGTTGCATTTTTCTCTTTCTCTAATTTATTTAAATATTTTTATTTCTAGTGCTTCTGATAAAAGAGCTACTTAAATTATTGCATCTTTAATTGCTCCATTTCAAGGGTTTCAACATTAAACATTACTTGCGTTAACAATGTTGTTTGAGAAAATGGGGTAATTTTTCAGTGAGGAAGCATTTTTCTTTTCTTTTTTTATCTTTCCAAAGTATTACCAGTATTACTTCACAACATATGGAAATGTAAAGCGATAACTTTGCACATGCATAAAATAAACACTTTTTTCAATTAACTTATAAACTCTTATACTTTTATGTTTTATTTATGGCTGCAAGACTTGCACATAAATGCAACTTTTTGAAAAATAATTGATATAATAAATCAAAGGGGATAATAAATATCTCACTATGTAAAGTTGAATATAATTTTATTTTTAAATGCAAAAGAAACAGCTGCTGCATTCATTTTATATGTATTCCCTAAAAAATTATACCTTTTTCTTTCTTTGAAATTGCTTTTTTTTTTCAAAATAAACCCCTGCAGCAAAATTGTATGATTTCCGTAAAAACGTCTTGGATCTGACAACCATATTGTAATTACTAACTTTATGACCAGATAATTGGCTAATGATGTGATGAATATGAAATGCCAATTAGCCACATTTTATGTATTATGCTTCATGGGGTACCAATAGACAAAGAGTCCTAGTCACTTTTCTGCACTTTGTTGAAGCAACTTGGTCACGGTTGGTCAAATTTGCATAATTGTTTTTTCTTGGTTGATAAAATGAAAACCACAATATAATGGAATGCATTATAACCTCAGATCACGAGATTTTGTGTAAGCATGCTGTCATTTAAAGTTTATGTGGTCTATACGTTGAGAGAAATAAAAGCATTGCAACACTATTCAGCTGCTTTTATCCAGTTTTATCTCAACAGCTTAGTATTTCTTGAAACTGTGCATGTGAAAATACACTCAGTATACATAAGTCACAAACATTGCAAGTTCTATAGTGATGCATTAATTTAAATGCAAACTTGCAGTTTGTGTGGTTCATGGACCATGTATACACACTTAACTGTGGCCAAGTCACCCTCATCTGGGAATTACTTCATTTCATTAATAACTTTAACAAAAAACAATTTCTAACAATTAAATGCACAATTCACTTGATGTATTTATTTAATAGAGACTTACCAGTTAATTTTATAGTTCCTGTTCACAAAGCATCATTTTACTCAGACTTGTATGCTTCTTTAAGGAAAAAACTTCTGCT
Source organism: Sinonovacula constricta (assembly GCA_007844125.1). Classification (NCBI taxonomy): domain Eukaryota; kingdom Metazoa; phylum Mollusca; class Bivalvia; order Cardiida; family Solecurtidae; genus Sinonovacula; species Sinonovacula constricta. The sequence goes on along the minus strand of CM017558.1, from coordinate 2,227,986 downwards.
TCTTATTTAGCTGCTTTCTTTCAGCACTGGAACACATCTCCACATTCTTGCTGGTGTTCTCTTTAACTCTCTGTGTGCAGAAACCAGTTGAAGCTGTTCCCCTGTTGCCATTGCCAAGCGGTTGGTGGCCGACTGATAATCAGCCCTTTACCATGTGGGTTCGAGTTTCTGTTGAGCATATTGAGGTTTTTCAGCTAACCTGTGGTGCACCAGTCTTTGGTCTTCCTCTACCAATAATTAGCTGGACGTTGCCAATATGACCATAATTGTGTTGGTGTGATGTGACAAAAACAAAACAACTCTTCCCCAAACTCTTCCTCAGAAACCTATATTAATGTTGACAACAGGCTTCTTCTATCCACACTCGGCCTAGTACTAAGTTATCAAAGTTATCTCAACAAGTTTAACCCTACAATGAAATCAGTAGTCCATTATAACATTCATTCAAGAAATGAACATTCTGCTTAATTTGCATGATTTTACCAAAAACAAATACTGAAAAAATATCTTATTAAAATTGATAAGAAAATTTTGAGTTTGTTTTATACAAGTTTTTTCTCCTAATGTTAAAACATCATTCTGTGGATGTCTTATTTTTTGAGTTTGCATTAACCTAGAATGACATTATAACCTACAAGTAGTAGCCAAACAGGTCAAGCATACTGTTCTATATGTTTATTATATATATGAAAACCTCTTCAGCAAAAGTAATTGTTTGAGTGCTGATACAGATGAAAAAAACATATGTTTTTGCTACTTTTCAGAATAAACCAATGCCCAAAAAAGTTATTGACTATTAAACAAAAATAAAGTATTTAAAAAAGCAGGACCTTCACCAAAGAATCAAGGGAGTATTAATGATCATCTGTTTTTAATCAAATGGTATAATAAGCCTTCTAAATGGTACAAAGTTTTAAAGAGAGCGTTTTCAGTACACAATAATTCGTAGAGTTAAGGCAATCACATCTTCAAGTATCTTTCCTTTATTGCATCCTTAATTTGCCCATTAATCAAAAGTGGTAATATCTATTAGTGAAATGATTTGCATTTTCTGCATTTTTTCTGTTTGCAATTGTTTTCTTTTTCTTGTAATATAACTTTGAAGTAAAGCTTCATTATGTTTGAGGTGAAGCAGATCTACAAAAAATTGTTTTTATTTTTTCCTAATACTTGTTCAGGCTACTTGAAGGAATTAAGAATGGAGGAAAAAACATTTTATCATCATTTTTCATCTTGCAAAGTGCCATACATAAGTGTAGTGGTCCATGGACCTCCCCTGTCAACAGACAGTTAATGGTGGTATCCGACAGTTTACCTATATTAAATACATGCACACCAGACCTGGTAGCGCAATCGGTAGAGCGTAGGGTCCAGGTAAAAGAGGCCCAGTGTTTGGTCCTGGGCCACGACATACCAAAGTCGTTAAAAATGGTAGAGGTGTAGCTCTCTTGCTTACGCTCAAGCAAATGTAAGGGTAGTTCCACGACGGTTGGACTGGTGTCAGGATAATGATACTGGGTGTTGTATCATGCCAGGTGTTCATGGCATGCTATATACAGTGAAGGCAGCACTATATCTGCTTCATGTGGCTACTGTCTCAAGATTACTGAAATACAGTTGGTGGAATAATAAACTCAATAAAAATAAACATAAATACATGTACCAATAACTAACCAATGCATTGGGGAATTGGTCTTACTTTTTGCACAAACCCATACTTTAGTCATTGTAATAACGATTTTAAACACTAACTACCGGTATATTGTTAGACTACTATTTGTGAAAAGATTACCCTAAATGTTCAGTCTTTCCAACTCTACAAAAAGTGCGATAGTGGTCTGTGCTAAAAATAGATATGGATGTTAGAGGGGATTACCCTGATGACTGTCCAAACATCAGTGGTCACATGGTTTTCTAAGTTTAAAATATACTGCAACAAGGCTCAGATAGGTTGGCATCAATGAACAGCATTTTGCAGGACGTTTTCAGGCACCAATGACTTTCTTGGTTATTTGAGAAATTCCTTTTGGACCAAACTGTCAGATATCACCATTAAGGCTTGAGCACCACGTCCCATGGGCCCACCTTACCTCTGGAGAGTAGATCACTTTGCAAGGGACTGGACAGAATCTCCTCCCCACCTCTCGGACTATATCTCTGCTACCTGGGAAAATTCAAGTGGGGGGGGAATTTCGTCCGTCTTGGAAAATTCACGGGAACGTTCTGTCTTTCTATGTCAAAATGTCCAGATGGCATTTTGTGATAGAGTGTTCGGGGGAGGTATATTTGTCCTGCACCCCGCTATGCCAAGCACTGGTTGTGTCACACACGAGTCTAGATACCGTATATGTAATCTTATGCTTTCTGGTTGGGTTATTTATAAATTTGTATCTCATTTAGCATTACATTACATGGCTGTTACGAAAATTGCACCTTCTGTTTTACAGTTTGAATTTTACTGGTTCACATCAAATTAACGAATTGTAGAACTACTTTTTAGACAGGAATAGTGGAAATTGTTAGATCAACAGCTTCGTGTCAATCGGAACACCGTGGATAATTCACAAATCATCTCTCGGATGTATGTAGGTAGTTGGATCACATCGGCTATTTCCCTAAATCGGACTAATTTTGTGACAGACATAAAAACAAAGATGGCAGCTAGGTTACAGCTCACTACAGTACGATGCCTGTAAAGCTTCCAATTTGCTGTGGCTTCAAATATAAATCATCCAATTTAATTTACCCACAACTCACAGCTGTCAAACGATGCCATTGTTTATATTTTGTGCAAACTACATATTAGGCATATTCTTCTTCTGATTTCTGGCTAACAAAATGATTGTGATTTCTGTAAGTATCATTGCACCAGATACATCCGAGTGATGATTGTCCTGAGGACGGAATTTCCCTAAGAGTTCCGATTAGCTTTGTGTGTGAAGCAGTTTAGCTCCTGCTGTGTGTATTAAGCCAGTATGAAGGAAAGAACACAAAAAAGCATTTAACAGAAAATGTAAGGCATTTTATTTTTAGTATGTAGACATTAATTGAGGCATTATGACTTATATCATTATATAATCAGCAAGGTATGTTATTGTGCTTGTTGTATCTTAATTCTTATATATTTGTTGTAGTTTTTATTGCCGAATTGTGCAACTGTTCATGCTAATTTATATGACAATATTGAAAATTATAATTAGTAACATCCCTACTTAATGCACTGGAATGCTTTTATTGTATGTTTATTATGTGAAATAATGATTAACCATACTTTAAATTAATATTGTGGTCATGTTATAGCAGTTGTTTGGCAGATGTTTTAGAAATATTTTTTTTTCTACTCTGAGGACCAGGAATGATGGGATTTTGGCATGTGAGAGCAATTAACAGAAAGGCATTGTGTTAGGCTTACTTACATGTTCTTTGGGAACCTCATAGGGAATTGCAAAATAGGCATTTCATGTCATTCATTTCCACAGGGTCTAGGCATATTTTCATATCATTCACAACCACTGGGTCTAGTTGAAGAATTTTAAACAATTGTTTGCATATCAAAGTAAACAAGACTTCATGACATAAATTGTGTCCTGCATATCCACATTGTAAATTTAGTTTATGCACTAGCATAGATTTGACTGGACTAGGATTTATGTTTTCTTGGTGAGTTTTCTGTAAGACATAGGCCCATATTCACCAACCATTCTTAGGTAAGAATTGCTCACGTCATGGATTTCAGGAGACAATAATCTTTAAAAGCTGTCTTAAAACATAGCTGAAACTTTGTATATAACACCAACACTGTGCCCATTGCTGCTAACAATTACATATAAAGTACATTGGAAGGCTTAAAGATGGTATCTGACAGTTTTGACCACTTTTTTTCACTTACGCAGAAAATTACAAATTATTGTTACCTGGAAAGATCCTGTGAAATGCTGTTTACCATCCATGTGAAAAGTAAGGCATAACATCCCACCTGTCTTTACAAATAGGTATCATCTATCGGATCCATGCCGCACAGTTAGCTATTTTTAAAGTTAGCTATTTTAAAACTAAGAAAAACCATGTGAACACTTATTATTGAGATCACATTACATGATGCGCCAAGAAAGCAGCTCTGACATCGATATCTAATTTTGGCTGAAATCCTCATCCTGCTTATGTATAGATTTGAAATGTCACGATTTGTGCTTACAATTGGGGTCATATTATAACGGCCTTAACTTAAACTAAATTATAAGTTTATGCTGAATTAATCCACAAAGAACAGAGATAATATGTTGTTACATGTATTATATATAGGCAAACTGATGGGTACCACCATTAATATTGTTATAAAAATAGTGAGTTGAGTTCAAATCATGACTTGGGTGTAAGAATGGTTGGTGAATACCAGCCATAATACTGGTGTATGTATACATTATGCTGTGTAGGCTCCTGCTGGACATTTTGTTCAAATTGTTTTCACATTTGATCAAACATTTCTGTTCAATAAGGGTTAACTACATTTGAAGTTAAAATGTTGTTGTTTTTTTCATTTAACTTTCGTAATACAACATTTTTTATTTTAAAGGCTTCCAGGTCTGGAAATATTTTCTGTTCAATGACTACTCCCGGGCTAGTAACCTGGACAAAAATGACTCGTCCGAAAATTTGCGTCGTTTTCAATTAACAAACATAACACTTTTGTCATATCTACATCTAACAAACAAGGTATAACAACAAGTTATTCCTTTTATTTTTTTGTCTATGTATCACCATTGTGATAGACGGTTTTGGACAGGTGTGTGCTTTGTATATTAACCACCTTTACGTGTTGTTGATAAATCCTCCTGGCGTGAAATTGATCGTATTCATCGCTAATAAGAAACCACTGTTTGTTACTTGTCCAACTGCTGATTTATGACTTGTCTGGGACTATTTTTATGATCAATGACCAGTAGTCCGAAACTGCATTTTGACTTGTCCGGGACGTCGGGCTACTGTATTTTTCCAGCCCTGAAAGCTATGGAAGATTCTTAAAAATAATGAAACATTAAATACTTAATTGGATTTAATGAAGCGTTGAGCTGAAGAACCCTGCAGTAATATATGTTGACTTAAAGGATCAATGCAAAAAATTGAGTTCAAATTAGACAAAGAAATGAATTATATGGATATTTAATTAGAGAAACAATTAGTTACTTGCATATTAAATTAAAAGCAATAACAGATGTACATTGGCTGAAACAAAGAATGGGTGAAATAGGTATTGCAAAAAATATGAAATTCACAATATAATAGATTTGTTTTTAAATTATAGGTTTATTATTGAGCTCACAAGATTATGTGTCCTCAAATTATGAAGGTTTTATGATTTGATTTTAATTATTTTTTCTTCATTAATATATCTGTGAAGGAAATATATTTGAGTCTAAGCTCTAACAGTACGATACTTTCCTCACTGTTTATTTTTATTTTGTGTGAGAAATGGTCACACCAGTAGTGTATGTTTAAAGCCATAATACCCATCACAGACACTTTGGTTAATCTTCACCAAATATAAAAATATACCACAAAACTTCTTTTGTCAATAGATTGAGAAGCTGTAGATATGCTAGCCAAAGAAAAAAAAAGATAGACAAAAAATGTTACACAAGCAAATATTAAAAATGGCTGGTTTTTTGTATGATTTGAACCGAAGATCTCTTGTATGACAGTCTGATGCTCAACAGACTGTATCACAGACACTTGGCACATGCATGTATTATGTGGTAAATTGTATCTTGGAACAAAAAACTTTCAACATTACTGATATTATGATTTTAAGGTTTCCTAAAGCACTTATAAGTGTATTCTTATTACAGTTAGACCCTTAGTGGAGTTAATTGCTATTGTAATGGCCAGTCTTCTGTGCCAAATACATCTTGTTTTTAATTGTTTTTACTGATTACAGCAGTTGGCTTGAGTGTATATGGCTTTAAACATATGATTTTATCCCATATATTTTTTGTTTTCACTTTTAATTCCAGCATCTTAACTAATGTTTCTTTGAAGTCCGCATAAAAGGTCAGGGGTTGTATTCACAAAGAACCAACTCAAGCTATGAAATTTTCTTAAATCTTAAAAAATTTCCTTAGATATAGGAACATTTCTTAAAATAATTTAAGATTTTTCCAAAATTAAGGAAAATTCTCAGTTTAAGAAAGAAAAAATATCTTAAGATTCTTTCTGAATACAACCCCTGACTTTTAAGCTTTTTACACAATCTTTCTATTTGAGTTGCTGTTTATCACATTTTTAAAATTAAGCTATTTTATATGTTTACCTGTTTTATCCAGTCTGGACACATTGTTATTAAATGGTTTTATTATTTCAAATTGTCATTTTGTTGATATTTTGTTTAGTAATTTACACCTGTATGTTTTTATGTTATAGGCATTGCACTGTTATAGTTCTTGTTATTATTTTGAGAAATGTTGTAGATATATGTAAAATATTAACTGTTTTTGTTTTATCATATTTATTACTATAGAATTATATTGATTTTATGTGGACATATTGAGATAATTAAACATGTATATAACTTATTGCTTTGTTGATTTCTGGTCCTAGTTCATTAATCTTTCAACATAAAGGTGTTAGATCTTCACACCATGTTTTTAAATTTTACAAAACTTGTTTGGCCGGACCTGGTAGCACAGTCAGTAGAGCGTCCGCTCCAGGTATGGGAGACCCTGGGTTCGATCCCAGGCCATGACATATGAAAGTCATCAAAAATGGTAGCAGTATTATAGCTTCCCTGCTAACGCTCAAGCAAATATAAGAGTAGTTTCACGACTGGTTGGCCTGGTGTCAGGATAATGTGACAGGGTGTGGTACCATGCCAGGTGTTCATGGAATGTTATACACAGTGAAGGCAGCACTATATCTGCATTGGACACCATCTCCAGATAGGTGAAATGATGTAGGTGGAATGATAAACCCAATAAACAAACAAAACTTATTTTGCAGAAAGGAAAACAATGTTTATGGATGTTTAAAGAAAAATAAAGAAATCTGCAAGATACAAAACAGATTTCTGGACATAGTAGTTCAGTATAAGAGAATTGTAGAAAAAGAAACTTGCATTTTCGAGATTTTTCAGATAATGCCAAAATAAATTAGAAATTTTTAAGGGGTCTTTTTCCACCAAATAACTCAACATTACTATAATAATTTTGCTTAAGTCGCTTGGGTGTATATCTGAGAACAATAGAAATCGAAGATTTTATCATAAAATGACTAAATCTGGTCAGAAGCAAACATTTTGTTATATGTTCCAGTAGTGTCACATTTAATACCATTACTTTATATATGCAAAACACCTCCAACATTGGCACTGTCGGTCAGAAATGGATCCAGTTTGGGGGGTGGGGGGCGGGGTTGCGGGGATAAATCTCCCTGACCAACCAGGTAAAAGAGTACAGTTGAGATTACACATAATGTAAACTTAGAAAAATACTAAGCTTTTAAAGTAAATTTTGTCTGTTGACTGCTTAGGTCGAAGTTAGGATTCCTGTGTATATAAATCTAGTATTTACTGCAATAACGTTGAAGGGATCTTGATTCAGGCACACACACACCACCAAAATTTTCTGGATCCGCCTCTGCTGTCGGCTGATGTGGATTGAACTCATTAATATGGGTATTAAAAAACAAAGTTACAAGATATGACCATTGCATATTTATTTACAAAATTATAAAATAAAATAATTATACAATTGGTTGAGCATTGTAAAACATAATAAGATCATCAATAATAAAAACAAAATAATTTGTTAAAATGGCCATTGTAACAGCATGAGTATAGATGAAAATGCATAAAAAATACAAGGGTTTTAATTAACTTAATTCTTAAAATTATATCCAGTATTAAAAGCATAAGTTAAAATCAGCAAAGGCTGTCGAGATATTACTTTAATTGTATTTGGTGTATTTGATTGTTTTGCTTTAAGAGTTTTACTGAATTAAGTAACATATAGAAACAAAGATAAAACATCCAAACCAATGACAAATTAGAACAATTAGAAATTAAAGTACCTGTGTATGTATGTATATATATATATATATATATATATATATATATATATATATATATTTATTAACAGGTACTTTAATGTCTAATTGTATATATCAACTATGTTAATTATGTGTGGAAACACCCCAAGTCAAATCTGAGGTAGTTTGTACATTTGTTTTAGAATCCGGGGATGGTCACTTTATTAAAGGATAATATGAAAGCATACTTTTAAAGGTGGTATCCAACAGTTAATACCAACATTCTTTTCTCACATAAGTCCTGGTGACCTGAAAGGTGCTGCATTATGAGGTTTATTAATACCTTAGATCTGCATGAACAGTGAGGTATAAATCCCCACCTGTCATTGCCACCTGGTATTATTTTTCTATCTGAGCCCAGTCGGAACACCTCGGATAATTCACGAATCATCTCTCGGATGCATGTAGGTATTTGGATCACCTCGAGAGATGATTGTCGCGAGGACGGAATTACCCGAGGAGTTCCGATTGATCTGAGCCACGCTGCAAAGATAGATGAATTTTAAACAATGAAAACCACAATTCAACTTACTTTTGAAATCGTGTTATATCGTCATCAGGGTAACCTTCTCTGATGTCGATATTTTTATAGCAAAGATCAATATGGTATTTAATTATAGATATTGAAAGAATGAGCATTTTGTCGAGTTGTCCCTAGACTACGAGTTTAAGCAAAAATACTGCCCATATTCAACATAGCAGTAGTAAAATATTGTCACATGTATTGGGCAAAGGCAAACTGTAGTATACAACCTTAAACAACAGTTAAATTATGTTAAATATCGTAAAACGCAATATCAGGCGAACAATTTGTTTAACTAATGGTCTTGCCGAAAAATGGCTGTGCAGCAAGGCCATATGAGCAACAAACGTGACTTATTGCTTTACGACCTTCCTCGTCTATTCCTGTGGTACATAATGCACAAAATAAGTAGTTTGCGACCGATTTCAGGGCGTGGGGTTAACAGAGTGGGGTTAGGGTGTTTTTAAGAAGGCCATTTATTGAGTTTACATGAACTTACTAAGCCTTTTCGATGCATATTTAAAAAAATAAAAATCCGATTGAGCTATGTCCAATATTACTTTGCAATGGAGATCTGAAAAATCTATCGTTCATCTATCATTGTGTTAAAATTGAAATACAAGAAGCTTAAATAGAGGTGTTAAGGTTCAAACTGCCACATACATTATGCTTTATAAGCATTTTGTTATGGCGTCACCCTGTCCCGTGCATTTAAATGAGAGCTGTCTTATGCATATATAGTTAATTTACGAAATAAAAAAGAAAGTTACAAGAGGTACGAAAGTGAAACTTGTCAGTCTCAATCGTTTTTATTGTACAAGTCTAACTTATCATAAGTTAATGCTATTTTATGTTAGGTTGCGTTGCAACATACTCTTAAATGTCATTTTGCACATTACATTTCTGAAATATTGGCTAGTTCCTTCTTTACGTACGCCAGAAATTGCAATTTTTCTTAAAAAATCGTAGTTGTATTTGGTTTTGCATCATATTTATGACCCATTTCCCTTTCTAAACTGCACTGGAGGATAAAAACAGATCGTGAAACGTTATCTGGATATAAATGTCAAGTTGTTGTAAAAGTTAACAGTTTTCGCAGCAACTGATACTGGCTAAAATCAAAGGGATTTCGTGACTGTTGATGCACCAAATTGCGAGCACCAACTCCAATATCTATGCGCCAGGTAAAACATACACAGACAAACGCAATTTCAAAACAAATGACATTTTTTACCAATTTACGACACTTTTATTATGAATCACCCGTTATAAAATCGTATGTTTCTTAAAAATGGAAGACAAAGTAGGGTTAGTTGAAAGTTGTCAATTTTCACTGGGTTATACAATGAGTGGCATAGCATATTTCGAACTCATTTTAAGTCTTCAAATAGTACGTGAATACTGGCCAGCTTAAATAAATATTTTCAGGTTGCTTTATATTTTAATATCTTTATGTAGATGTTACAGATAAAAGATGTTTAAGATTTCAAGAAGAAAAACAACAACATTAGAAGAGAGATCTGAACAAGAAATGACCTATCTTCCCAGTATGATGCAATTCCCAGTCTAAATATGTATTATTACCTGTTTGAATATAGTGTTTTATGTTATTTTTTATTGGTTTATTTTATTAAGATTATAAGGACATTCAAGAAGTTCAAGAAAAAAGTTATATAAAATTTGAAATTTGGCTTTCATAAAGTTCATATTTCAGTTCTTATATAACGATAAATTGCCATTGATGAAGTGATATACACTTAAAATTGGAGGTATACCTTTGTAAAAAGTAAAAAAAAAAATATATGAAAAATAGACAATCGCCCATCCGCCCTCCGCGTCCAGTGCAGCATGCTTGTAAAATCCTAGCAAAAGTCCTGAACAGTGAAATACCCTTCATAGACTAGTTGTCTTTCGAAACACATACTAACATTCCATTACATCTACATTTATTAACAAATTCAATCATGGTTTGCTGGAGAGTGGGAGTACGTATATATTCTTAGACAATTCAAAAAATAAATAAAACTTAAACAAAGCTTAAAATAACTGGCATTCACAGACCTTGCAGTTGAGTCTTCGATTAATGTGAAATACACTTGACCTACAATAACGAGAAATATCCGAATTCTCCGAACGTAATAAATATAAAACAATATATTACACGATGACACTATGTCAAAATTTATACAATACCATATAAATGGCATTTACAAAACTTTACTTAGCTTTACATAGTTATCGTCAACACCACTTCAACCACGACCATATACTCAATGTTGTTATTAGGGACATTTATCATTAACAAAATGGCGTACAAGTAGACTCATAAAAATGCATGATTATAAGTTAAGCAACATGAAGGAGACGATATTTTCTTGATATATTAATATTGATATAGATCGACCTTGATGAAAATAGATTGACTTAACTAGAAAAAACGAGAAAAGATAAGAGATTTTGCTTTGCCTGTATCTAACCGAAACATTTCAAAAAAGACCACAACTTGTAAAAGATGATGTGAAATAAGTACAATCCATGTCATGTCTAGCCAAAAGATGAGATCAGATCGATTTTCTCAGATACTATATCTGACAATTCACGACTAGCTGTTTCTGTTGACATATGGTTTGACAACATTAATTGGTGTTCAAATCACCAAAACTGGCTTAATATCAGCGACCCGCGGGAAACTAAAATTGCCACTCTCACGTGACTCCTTCTCTCACATGACCTTGGCATTCAGAGGGTAAGTCGATATAGCTGCTGGAGTCTCATGCACATGTGTGGATAGTTTTTGCGAACTTCATCTCAACTTGGATCCTTTTTACAGTCACATTCTAACACTCTGTCTATTTTGTACAAAAAGCCGTTTTTAGCTATTCGAACTGGTTCTAAAATATCCGAGTATTTGTCAACAGTGTACTTGTCCTCTTCGGATCTGTAGAAGACCATTTTTTCCCTTTGTAATGACGTCACGTGAAGCAAAGAGCGAGGGGATATCGCCCTCTGCATTAATAGTCCATCAACCAGATGATGTTGTATCAGCTGTAGCAGTATGTAATAAATATTAAGGTAAATCAAGTATAATAGAAAATATACAGAATTCGAAAATTAACACAACGGATCAGTTGTGTAATTTAATGTAGACGTGTATGCCAAATTTTAAGACAATTCTCCATCCAGTTTTTACTTTATGGATTTTTTTTTGTCTTCTAAAATTGGTATTAAACGGGTCTCTTTTTTAGATATAAGAAAACTCTAAATATTATGTTTTATCTTCAAGAGACGTGTTTTGCTATTGAGTATCACTTGGAAAAAAAGATATAGACATACCAACAAAAGTTTTACTTAATTGTTTTGACTCAAAGTATCCCAAATATGTAATTAATTGTTTACAAACCCCAAGACTGAATTTCCCATTTTTTTCTGCTTACTGTACTTATTGCAAAAAGCATCGAGCTCTTGATAGCCAAACGATTTATTTCAGAGTTGCCCAAAATGTTCTATAAAGTATTTTAGTTGATGTTGTAAAATAAAAATTAAAAAAAATCACCACATTGTTTTGATTTTTAGACTGAATTCCAGAATAATAATTTGTAAGCAAATTTATAACAAATCATAAAATTAAAATTCATTTACAAAAATAAAATTAAAAATTATACATGTTTCCTTCTTAATTAGGCTGAGTGATTCAGAAACAATTGTCAAAGTGAAAAAGTAGAAAGGAAAGAAGTTGACCATTCGTGCCCATACCGGGATTCGAACCCTCAGCCCGCAGTTTTAACGCATTGTAACTCTTATTTGGATATCCTTCAATTGTAGGGACAGCATTACATTTGCTTTACATTAAATCATCAAACATGTAGTACATCGACTACTGTAGCCACTAAGATATAGTGCGCATGTTTTTATCTTTAAGGCGCAAAATAATACGGTGTTCAATATTTGATATTATCAATAGTAAATAACATAAAATTGTGTTGGTCATAAATTTTGTATTTGTTATTCTAACCATTAAAAATGCCAAGTGCACTATTAAACGTCGGTAAATATTTTTATATGTACATGAGTATTAAACAGGGCTGCATTGGAAGTTGTTTTGATGTTGTTGTTTCGATTCTTTATTTTTTGTACATCTTCTAATCATATATACGTAATTATAAAACGTGACCATAGAAATAGTTGGATATACATTTCAGTTAATATTTTAAAAAATGCTTGTGTTGAAGCTAGATTTCAGCATATACATTTTTAATTAGACAATGGTGATGTTGCTATATCTATTTCTATAAGTTCTGTATCTGTTGATGTTAGTTTTCCTTTATCAACTTACCATTTTAACCTTTTTTACGTCGTCAAATATTGCATCAAACTGGTAAACTGGTAATTTGTTGAAAGCCTGATCAGTTGGGGCAAAGACGGTGAAACTGCGATCGGTTCTCCTGAGCAGTTTAAAGAGATCAGAGTATTCTAATCCCTTCTTGAAAATGCTGCAAATCAGATAAAGGACAATTTTGCATGTTTTTTGTATCTTATCATATAGTTATACTTTGTGGGGGCGCCCGTGGCGTAGTGGTAGAGTCGCCGATTTGTAACTTCTCTGTTCGGGGTGAAGGACTTAATGTGAGAAGGTCTTCCAGCTGACTTGCGGTGCGCCGGTGGTTCTACCCAAACATGTGTCTGGGGTCTTCATCCACCAAAAAGCTAGACGTTGTTATAATGATCATAAATGGTCGCTGCAATGTATTTAAAAAATACTTTGTAACTGATCGACTTCTAACACAAAAACGTAATTTCGGATTTAAAATTTGGTTTATTATGTCATTATAAATGGCTCATACCATATTTAGTTATCTGCATTGCTTTTGCAATTATTACTAACCTGAGTTGAAATTTTACTATGATTGTAACATTATTATATTAATAAGATGACCCATTAAGTTATGGATGTATCCATTGGTGGCTTACTGCTCGTACAGAATCCATGTCAAGTTGACGAACCCTACCAGGACAAATACTCCGATCTTAAAGCAATAATGTATGTTGTGGAATGATTGCATAGACATATACGTTACTGCCATTATTATGGCATACGGTGCCAAGACAAGTGCGGTATGACTAATGTAAACGAAACTAGCAATATACACATATTACTGCTGCCGATAATAGACTGTAAAAATAATGCACGTTTTTAGTTACTGCATAATGTTTTATTACGCAAGGATACATGTATAATGGCACTTAGTGAGAGGCAAGGATTTTCTAAAGAGCCTGTTAATTATAACATCTTAATATTAACTTAACTTCATAAAATATTACACTAATTACCTGTAAGCATAAATTGATCAGGCGTATGCAAATAGTATATATCCATATCAACCACTTCCGGCAGGTGCCTGTCTGATCATGATATGCACTTTTTGCTTTGCACTGTGTTTTTGAAATATATTAAATTGTAAACCATGTCTGAATTGTTAGAAAAAAATAATTTATAATTAGGTGTTTACAAATTTTAGTATGATAAGGCTTCATTCCCTGTTTCTATGACCTACCTGAGATCCTCTGCTTGTTCTATAACGATATCCAATGTGGGTCCAGGAGGCTGCAGTACCCGGTCTATCACGTGAACAATACCATTCAGGCACTCAGTGTTGGGCACCACTATCGCTGCATCGTCCAGTAGAATACCCTGCCGTTTATATAAGTGCATACGTGGAGGCCATATAAAAATAACAACAAACACAACAACAACAAACACAACAACAGCAATAATAAGTGTACGTTTTATACTACAGCATATAAAAATGAAAAAAGTGGCAAATTTAGGACTCAAATAAAAATAAATGATATAAGATAATACATTGTTGAAAATTGTTCCATAGGGAACTGTAATAATTATAATTAGAAAAAAATATTGTTAGATAATAAATATTTATCGTTTATATGACCCGCTATTAAAGATTATTAAACGCACAGTGTGTTGCTCAGTATCAAACGTATCTTTAATATTATAATGTATTTTTTATATCAAAAATAGGATGGTAAGTTTTACATTTTACTATTTATAAATATTTTACTTAATTATCATGTACTACGTCACGTGTACGCTTTAAAGTTACGATTTGTATTTTTATCAAGATTACAGTGTGCTGCTCATTTTTGACAGCTTGAAGACAAGTAGCTAAACATAATTAAATGTCTTCATTTTTATTTGTTTTTAAATTGCGTGATATAGCATCAATCGACATTGAAGCAGTTACTGTACCATTTGTATTAAAGTGACCTGACTTATGGTTGATGGAAATGATTGTTCGTAAGCTGTGTTAAGACGGACGGTTCCAAAGGTTTTCTGTACATGTAGGCCCCCAACTCACAACTCTACTCTTTTATCTGGCTGGAGGGAGTGGGGCGGATGCATTCTAATGGATCCATTCCTAAATACCTAGGTCAAAACAGTATCGCAGAAAAACAACAACACATGTTTGTGTGTGTGAGTCGATTATTCATTCGTAAGTGCACTGATTTGATGAACCGGTTTAATATTCTGTCTTGACCAACAATTTAGTACTCGTCCATATTGTTACAGCAACTTACATCTCTATGAACGGTTATTTTGAGGACATCTCCTGTGCTCATAATGAGGCCATGGTTCCCAATGAAGGAGTCTGTCTTGATCTTTCCAATATGTCTGTGGTAGTCGAAGAGTTCCTCGAACACATCGTGATCGTTTAGATTAATGTCTTCCCCTTTCTTTCGTTTAATAAACACTGAAAACACAATCATGGAGCAGATTATGTAATAAAATGTCAAGGCAACGTGAGTCTTTAGGTTAAAAGTTTATTTGTAACAAACTAGTTATTAAACGCGTTAACATGGCTCAGTTACGATCGTAAAGAGGGCATTGCCAGATAGATTAAGCTGAAATGTGCGACAAGCAGATCTGGAAGACGTACACGTACATGCACCTCTTACACGGAGACATTGTATAACGGCCGCAGAGGTAGTAATAAAAGCGCTCCAACCAGCCTCGCTGCTGGATTAATTCTTTAGCGACGCGGATTAAACAGCATCCAAAATTGCGCGGTTAAGCAACGGTTACGTGGCTGGCGTATGGATCGGTGACCGTTGGGGAGCGCCTGCCTGCGTTAGATTTGTCTTAGCATGAGCAAGTGTTTGGTTTTGATGGTATAGAATCTTAGGCATTCTGTGGTGAAATTCTAGTGTGGTGTTTCTAATTTAACAATTTTATATTGGTTGATGTTTAGCACGTGTCATTATTAATGTTGCAGCACTTTATATATAAAAATATTGCAGCCGCTCAATATGCCAAAGTTTGCTTGCTTGAAGGCAACCTTTATAGATGTCTGCATAACAGAAATATATTGCTGCTGGTTTTAATGAGGAGGAACGTGTTTATACCCGCACAAAGTGTTTCACATAACAGGCAGGTTTGTGGTAAACACACAGCGACCCGAGTTTCTGGCTTTTTTTTTAAATACGTGTGGCCTTTGTTTCATTTAACGTTTTTAGACATCACTTGTCTTTGTATTTATGAATGTGCTACCTGAAAATGTTGTAATAAAGGAAACAACGACACACACACACACGCACGCACGCACGCACACTCTCTCTCTCACACACACACACACACACACACACACACACACATGCAAGGTAACGTTCCCTGGGTAACAGGTTTTAGAAAAAAATCTAACTAGATCATATATACATATTATAATAAATTATATTAAGAATAAAGTATAAACCACAGAAACTGACTTCGGGACTTAAGGTATAATGTATAATACGGTGGAAAGGACACAATCGCAAACAGAAGTTGCTACCTCGACAAATATGTCTTGGGAATGAATCATATAAAAAAAAACTGACACAGTCACTGACATTACTAAATAGAGAACTTTTATATAATTTACACAAAATGCCCATATTGTTATAAATTGGCTATTTATGTTAATTCTAAAATGTAACAGTAACTTAATTAAGAGGTGGATGTGACATACAATGGAAAGCCTCGTCTGTGGGTATGAAGAAGGTCATCTCATTACTTGTCTGCAGTTTGTCCAGGAGACCAGCTTGGAAGGCTAGCAGCAGGAACTTATTGAGGCCAAGCTGTCTGGCCACCTCGTCCATGGTCTGTACTTGAGGCACAGAAATAAAGGTTATAAAACGAAATATCTCAACTAATTGGAAGATATGAAGAACGGTAGTAAGGATATGTTGATATATTTTCATGTTGTTGGACAATCTTCTTCAGAGCTGTCCTGGCGGAAAATTCAATTCAATCAACTCAGTCCCAAGTATACTTATTACTAAATCTATTACTTCAAATGTTAACTTTTTTACCTACCAACTTATTTTAAATACTGGAATATTTATAGAAGGGTATATTATCATTGTTAATACTGGTTGATTTAAAGATGAATTTAAAAACAACAATCAGTTTTACAATACAGAAAAATATGTAGCAGAGAGTTCTATCAACATTTTTAACATAAAATATCTTAATTGATATGAATCCAGGAAAAATTACTTGGGGCACTAAGACTCGGTACTATAACGAAATATCTTGCATTCTATGGGGATTTATGAAATAGGAATTTCAACTCTATAAAGGTTTCATGAACAATTTCAAGCAAAACCGATATCCGTTACCCTAAAGCTACATTGCGCAATGAACACAGTTCCAAATAAACATTGCGATGTTGACGTAGGTCTAAACAATGACAGCGGAATAACAAGCAGCGAAGTGAGAGATGATGTAGTTTATCATAAAAAATCTATACTGATAATTACGAAATGTCGTTTTATTGGATTGAAAACGTAACATTTATTAGTTCGTCCTAAATTGTTTAGAATATGCACAAAGCCTTTCATGTTCCATGTCTAAGTACACCTTCTCGTCCTAGCTAATAATATATCCTTTACAATTTTTTGTAAAGTATCAAAATAGTCTGAGTATGTCTTCTAAGGTCGACATGCATTAAAACAAGTAATTTCTCCAAACCAGGACTTACTTGAGAAAGGCAACTGTATTTTGTTAATCAAATGAATGACTCCATTTCCGGCAAGGATGTCTCCTTTGACGATCCTTGAGTTGGCAAAGTAATGACCGTTCTTCTTGCACTGAAGCTTCAGCCGGACACCGTCCAGTA
This sequence comes from Sinonovacula constricta, assembly GCA_007844125.1. Taxonomy (NCBI): domain Eukaryota; kingdom Metazoa; phylum Mollusca; class Bivalvia; order Cardiida; family Solecurtidae; genus Sinonovacula; species Sinonovacula constricta. Next base: position 2,210,211 of record CM017558.1, on the reverse strand, counting down.
GCCGGACATTGGACTTATCCACGTTGCCGGAACTGCAGTGGACACCTCGAGCGACATGGTGCATGACTACCGCTGTCAAGATAGTAGTTTCTATTTGTTAAGTGATCATACAAAATTAAACGAACTTGATATTACGGTACTCTATTTTGTTGACATTTTTCTGCCAGTCATGACATAATGGTTTAACATGGATGGATATATGAGATAATGAGATCTAAAAAAAAAAAAAAACAAAAAAAACAAACAAAAAAAAACATATTTTGATTTGTTTTCTAGGAGGTGAGTCTCAAGATAGATCAGATGTTCGTGCATATTATCCTGAACGTTGGTCCGACCAATTTTGGACAACCTTCATTTCTTAACTGATGTATTTGAATATATGAATGACTCAACATTTTTAAGAAGTGTTATTAATGCTGCAAAATACCAATCAAGAACCTTACGCTGACCACACAAAGTATGCCATAATTTGATTGATATCGAATCCCGTCATGTCTCAAGTTTTAATGAACAGTAAATGATAGATGTAAAGAGCTTCTTTTGATAATTGTCTTAACTGGGATGCAAACGGAAATAATGTAGAAGAACTATAAATCGAACGAAAATGACCATTTACCAACTCTTTTTAGCAATTAAGTTAAAATTTGACACAACGGAACCACTTCCTAGAAACATACCAATGGCGGTTTCCTGCTCTCTGAGGACACGTTCAAGAACGAGAGGTGAGAGGCGGGAAAATGCGTAGTTACTGGGGGCAAACAGCGTGAAAGGTCCCTCCTCTCGGAGCATAGTGACCAATTGGGATGTGTATAACACCTGGACAAACTTTGAGTACTGGTCACTCTCTCGGAACATCACGTCAGTAATGTTGCCAAACTGGTCAAACGGACTGAGCATCTGTAACGAGGCCGAACATTTTAAGACATTGCGTTTCAATTCGGTCAAATGGCAAAAACATGATAGTTTCCTACATGTCTGTGGTGCTACACGTGAAATACAAACAAACATCTCGAGTGCATTTGCTCACTGATTTTTAATGAAAAGAATGGTTCCGTTACATTTCTCGAATAAAAATGTTCACTTGAAGTCAATAATCGGCTATAAAACTATACGTATACATTACAACAAGTTACAACATGAGAAGACAGTCGTGGTAACCCCCATCTTTACTATCTATAGTTTCGACTTTCTTAATCTTGGATGCAGATTGCTGATACCTTTTGTACTAAAACTTAATTTGTATTCGGTTGCTCAAATGTCATATCTTAACGCATATCTTGAACACACAACCAGCGTCGGTACTCAAACAACATGCATAGCATCAAATGTTGCAAACCAGACACTCCGAGGTCCAAATTTCATTTTGTACTAAATCTTAATGTGTATTCGGTTGCTCAAATGTCATATCTTAACGCATATCTTGAACACACAACCAGCGTCGGTACTCAAACAACATGCATAGCATCAAATGTTGCAAACCAGACACTCCGAGGTCCAAATTTCACACGTACCTTATCAATAAGATGAATTACTCCGTTCGTGGCCAAAATATTGCTCCTGACCATCCGGGCACAGTTTACAGTAAGCATCTAAAACAAGCAGCATATCAATAATAAACATCCTAAACCTTGCTTCTAATATTATTTAACTTGTCACATAAAACTTAATTAAGTCATAGACATCTAATTTGTCAATATTTAAAAATACAATGTATCTTGTAACCTGGCGTCTCCTCGGGTAATTCCGTCTTCAGGACGATCATTACTCGGAAGAATCTAATCGGAAGAATCTAATGGGAAGATATGTACTGAATTGTGACTTGTTGTTCGCTAGAATTATTTTCCCAAACTGCAACGAGTAAATTTTAAATATTATTTCGCCTTTCACATTAACACTTGACGTTTCACATTCGTTAGATATACAGCTGTAAATGAATTATTTATAGAATTTATTATTTAAAGTACGTAGTTCTTACGTTATATGCGTGGTGATTTATTTACATTTATTCATTCAGATGCTTTATAATCTTGGTCCCAGAGATACATGAATAAGTGAAAGTGTCTTTTTTTATCTAGAAATTATTATAGAAATATAAACTTTTTATTTTTATGCTAATTGCCAACAAAACACAGGGACATTATCAATAGTTTTCACTTAACTAACGTGCAACTGTTATTTGTAGAAATGTGCATCGATTAGACTACATAGATGTATTTATGTAGGAAAAATTCCACGAGTAATAAAAAAGCTGCTAATTAAAAATTGTTTTAGCAAAAAAACAACAAAAAAAACACAACAACAACACGATCCTAATTTGTATGTTACTTTAAATTCTCAAACACATAGGCAGAGAGATTTGATGTTCACTTTTCACAGGTTTATCTACTGAATTATAAAAAGTATGACACTTTGCTCGGATTGGGTTTTGCCTCCTTAACAATAAGAACAATTGCAATAGGTAAATAAGACATGGTCCTATCAAAATTTCCACAGATATTTAAATATAAACTACCTCTAGACAAAGGCAAACAGAGACGAGACTTAACACACAAAAAGAAAAACCATCAGTTACCGCCTTGGAACGGTCAGTCGGCAAAAGGACCGACTGGGGTGCTTAAATCTGGTTTGTGGAGCGCTCCAACCTCGCACTTCCTGAAGGTTTTTCTATCAAACAAACAGTGTAAATAAAAATATCCTGTCAAAGTGAGACAACTAACAGTAAGCACCTGCATCGGGAGTTAAAACATATACATTCTAACCAGTACTTTTAATTCTCCGCTGCTAAAATATTAGCCAAAAAAAGAAGACAATAACTAAAATAAGACGCTAGACACATCTAAGAAGTAAATATTAATTTCCATTACTTTTTAAGCACTGCATTCTTTACCTATCGTACTCTCAGACCCGTATTCTCCAATTATTCTTAAAACTAGGGCATGAATTAAGTCCAAGTAACAATTTTTCTACCAACAAAATAAGCTTATTTATGAAGTTTCATTGCGATTTTAGGCTGAAAGTAGCACAGTTAAAGTATCATGCAATAATACAGACACGAAGCTTAATTCATAATGAAGATCTTGTGAATTGACATCTATGACTTGAGCACTTATAACTTAAGAATAGTTGGTAAATACGGGACAAAACCGTAGTTTGTTCTTTCCATGTACAATGCGTATACATGTAGTATAAAATTCCAAATGAACATAAAATCAATTACATGTCAATTAAGAAACATATCAATTAAGTAGTAAATAAAAGAAATGTGTCCATAAAGGTAAAAAACGTCTCAAATGCATTCATATGTCAGTTTAAATGGCCTTAAATATTCGCTATACTTTCTACTTTCGATAAAACACAGAAAATATTTCCATAGGCAACAGGTGGGGAACATTTTGCCCAATAAGAAAGTAACCAAAAGAAGGAAAACTTACCGATTTATGAATTTGCTACGATTTATTGTAACTACTTAGCATTATATTGCCGAACATTAGTAAAACAAGCACGACAATCACAGTACATCTGCGATTCATGTAAGTGTATTCAGACATTTTATTATCATGCTAGTAATAATATATAGTTTTATTGAATATACTGTTAGCCAAAAAAGCAACAACAAATACCTAAAAAACGATAAAACGAAATCTATATGACAATCTTAGAGTACCAAAAATATTTTAGTATTGATGTCTACCTGTGGTTGCCTTTTTTGTAATAGACACTTACAAAATGAACAGAAACGCGAATTCTGTAATTGGCGATAAAAGTTAATACATTCAAAGCGATATTTTAAGCTAGCTAGGCATAGTTACACCTATCAAGAAACACATACCTGGCACAATGCCGTTAATTCTGGACGTTTTTGTCATTGTGACAGGGTAATTATTGTTTGAGCGACATTGATTGTCGTTATCTTTGGGTTTCTATATTGTTAGCTTCTGTTAAAACAATGTCAGATGTTTCTTATGGCAAATGTCACTGGATAGATGTCCAAGATGAAGTGAAAGAAGTAAGCTGATTAATTAAGACATTTAATGTTATGTTTCAATATGATTTATATTGCCTTTAAAACTAATTCACGTGCCTAAGGTACTCGCATTTTATTGTTCATTTGATCAATCAAACGCCATATAACTAAACAGTAATAGGTGTTGTTGAATTGATAAAAGTACAATACGACAGTGTATCAAATTGCACAAACAACAGAAAATTGAACGTTTATATCACCTTCATGGTTAGCAACCTAGATAAATTATTTTAAAAAGCATTAGGCTTTTTTTTCAACATTTTATGTCGGGGAGTGTCAAAAGGCTGACCTTTTAACCACAATCCCACGATTTATTAAACTATAAACCTTTAACTTGGAATTTTGTCTTGATACATTGTAAGGACAGAGAGATATTACTACTTGTTGATAAATCCTTAGTTTCCCTCTGGATGATTCTATGCATAACGTCACATTTACTCACACGTGCGCATAAGGTCCCATTTACACTGACATGCGCATAAGGTCATATTTACATCGAATTGCGCATAAGGTCCCATTTACACTGACTTGCACATAAGGTCCCATTTACACCGAATTGCGCATAAGGTCCCATTTACACTGACTTGCACATAAGGTCCCCATTTACACTGACTTGCACATAAGGTCCCATTTACACCGAATTGCGCATAAGGTCCCATTTACACTGACTTGCACATAAGGTCCCATTTACACCGACTTGCGCGTAAGGTCATATTTACATCGAATTGAGCATAAGGTCCCATTTACACCGACTTGCACATAAGGTCCCATTTACACCGACTTGCGCCTAAGGTCATATTTACATCGAATTGCGCATAAGGTACCATTTACACCGACTTGTGCATAAGGTACCATTTACACCGAATTGCGCAGAAGGTACCATTAACACCGACATGCGCATAAGGTCCCATTTACACCGACGTGGGCAGAAGGTCCCATTATACTGACTTGCGCATAAAGTCCCATTTACACCGAATTACGCAGAAGGTCCCATTTACACCGATTTGTGCATAAGATCCAATTGATAAAGAATTGCCGCTTGTGTGATCGGGGTGTTTTGTGTCACTTGAACAACTCGCGTCCGTTTGCCACATTAATCGTTGAGTTGCGATTGCATAAGCGTAACTAGTTAGTAGCGACTTACATTGCATCCTCTTTTATGACCCATCTCGTGGTCTCATATGCTGCCGTATTTCTGCTGAGTTATTTGCTTTAATTTATTGCTTGCTTTACTAGATTTCTTTTCATTATGTTGTTATGTACAGTAGTACACCAGCGTTTAAGGTTACGCTAGTCAGGTTAAGGGTTGTTTACCGCAGTGGTATTGATGACGTAGCATTCGCGTAACGACTAGAAAATAAGGATTATGCTAGAAAGTTCATTTGTATATTTTTAACTGGGATTTGAGAATGTTCTGGGTTTCGTGAATGTTCCAGAAATTCTTTGGGTCTATATAAGGGCGTGTTAGCCGATTTAAAGGAAGTTTGGATAAAGAGTTTGGATAAAAGTTTGCTTTAGAGATTGGACATATTGTTTGGAAATACCTGTAGCTTCTCTATTAAATCTTTCTGTGTTGGAACTTACGTGGACTTACTTTAATAAAGTGTTGAATTTGGAATTCTATCATTTACATTCGTGTATTAAACCTTTGGATTATTTCAACTGTGCTTATCTACGAGGACATTCTACCAATAACTCTTGAAGATTATTCGTTGGATTATTAATTGGACTGTTAAAGGACACCTCCTAAAGGGACAAACTGTAAGCTAACATTTATTTTGCTTTCTGAAATTTTGTCTCATTTATTTGTTATTGTTTGATTACGCCATAGATTTAATTGTTTATTAAAATAAAACATTATTGTACTTGTTTGTTACAGGCTTGTTCTTCCTTTTACACCATTTCGTCGTTTAGTAAACGTGCCATTTTATAAATAAACTTATATAGCGACACCGGTCGTAACAATGTATATATTGCTTATTATGCATTTTAGATGATAAAATAATAAAAGTGTGAAAATAGTTACATGATTCTTGGACGGTTTAGCGATCCAAACAGGCTTGAGACCGTAGTACAGTGTTGGGATATGTTCATTCTTGCCCATGTGGTCCGAGTGATGCCATCCTGGTGCGATATGGTAGTGAAGCAGTGTTAGAGCGTTATACGTCCATGGAAATATCCGCATCCTGAAAACGAGAAAAATATTGAGTTGATTTCATTACAAGGCATCAACACAATAATTGTAATTCCAAAATTATCTTGGAGATCGCAGACAGAGGTCTTGGTTGAACCACAGGCGCATGCACATGTCACCGAGAAACTTTAGAACATTCACGTTCTTTTTTTTTGCTGTTGCTGTAATCGAGCCTCAATCTCATTTGCTTAAAAGTTGATGGTTAACAAAATGTTAACACTGTGTCATGGTAATATGTTATAACAGATTTTTTTGCACATTTAAAATATTACATTACATTTTGAAAATTTAAGTTTTTTTTCGTAATGAATGCCCAATATGAAATTGTGACACGAAAATTGCTGCCATTACTGTACGAGTATGTGGTTAATGCATGCCATGGTACCACACCTGGTTCATATTTCTAAACAGTTCATCCAGACCAAACCTTGTCTCTCATATGTAAACCTGACAAAACCTACAAATCTGTTCCTTTTATTTTGAGGAGACAAATGACACCTTTGCAATCCAGTCTGAATGGTCTGTTTTCTACGGTGGCACAGAGGTGACTTCCACTGCTCTTTTTTATGTCGTTCCCACGAGATAGTCGTGGGAACGAGATACTCATTCGAGGAAACTAGATACTAAGTCGTGGGAACGAGATAATAAGTCGTGGGAACGAGTAAGTTAAGTCGTGGGAACGAGAAAGTAACTCGAGGAAACGAGTTAGTCAGCAAACCAGAATGTTTGTTACATTTAAGCATTTGTCATACACCAAGTTACTTTCCTTTGTCTCAACTAATTACTTCTTTAAAAAGCAGTAGATTTGTTTACACTTATTTGTAAGAAAAATATGTTTTATCAAGAAAAACATCACTTTAGCAAGCATTTATCAATGTTGGTAGCTCTGACATAACATGATACACAAATTCACGCCCCGGCCCCACCCCACCCACCAAAAAACCTGGATCCGCCACTGTGGGTGTATATTTAACGTATGATACAAGAAACACACATATGCCACACTGTTATTTCTAGTTTAATTTATCTTTTGAATTAGTCCAACTTGTTTAGGCGGCGATCGTACTTTAGAAGATTGTTGCTGTGTACTTCACGAAAACTGTCGTGTACTACCGTTAGCGCCCAAAATAAATAAAATTATAATATAGTACTACTTAATGTATGTATTAAACTTAACCCTGTGCAATGTATATTCGAAGAATGGTTACAACATGGTCGGCCCGTACCCTTAAACCATTGGTGATACAACGCTGTCGCAGGACCCAGTACCCGTGCATACTTCCAGAACGATCAACTTCATTAGTAATAAAGTTCACAACAGTTCGACAATCACTATAAATTCTTCGTCGCAACCCCAGTACACGTAAAACTCTATGCAACTGTCAGACACATAGCCTTATATAATGCCTTTCTTTCAAAACAAATGAAATTCTGCAAATGTTAGCCCAATTTCAAAGTAAAACATAATAAGTCTTTTTATTTATAGTCAACCATTTTTGTGTACTTTTTTTTAATCGGAAATAATACCATATTCTTTTCTAAACACTATGTGGACATTATTTTTTAATGACGTCACTACTTTCGTCATAACTTATAGAAAATATCAGCGCTTGGACATTTTGTATTCAAATAGATCGTTTTCCTTTTCATTGCTTGCATTTGAGAAACTCGTCAGGAAGTGCGAGGTTAGAGCTCTGTAAAACCGGTTTAAGCACCTCAGTCGGTCCACATTGCCGATTGACCGTTCCAAGGCGGTAACTGTCGGATTTTCTCTTTTCGTTAAATAACTCATCACAAATTTGCTCTTTTCGCTTGGCTTTCTTTCTTTGTCATCGGCCATCATTTAACCGAATCATGCATGCATGAATAAAACACGCATTTTGATTGGCTAACTATCTCGTTCCCACGACTTACGTTTCTCGTTCCCTCGGTAAGTATCTCGTTCCCTCGTGTTAGTATCTCGTTTCCACGAGTAAGTATCTCGTTCCCTCGTGTTAGTATCTCGTTCCCACGAGTAAGTATCTCGTTCCCTCGACTTAGTATCTCGTTCCCACGACTCAGCTAACTCGTTCCCACGACTTAGTATCTAGTTCCCACGACTTACGTTTCTCGTTCCCTCGAGAAAGTATCTCGTTCCCTCGACTTAGTATCTCGTTCCCACGAGTTAGTATCTCGTTCCCTCGACTAAGTATCTCGTTCCCACGACTTAGCATCTCCTTCCCTCGACTTTGTATCGACAACTCTTTTTTATCTCGTTCCCACGAGATACTTAGTCGTGGGAACGAGGTAAAAAAAAGAGTAGTGCATGTCATAAGAAAGTCACACTAAAACATCAAAATAATTATCAAGGATTTGAAAAGTAAAAATAATACAAAATAAAAACTGTAGTACATTGCCAAAGGAATCAAAATAAACCCGGTAACAAACGATGCCTTACATCAGTACATCGATAAATCAGTATATAAAATCAACAGCTTTAACTGGAACACAGTTTCGATGACTGAATTGTGCATTACAATAATTAAGTTCTCAAGTTATAAATTATCTCCATCGCATAAAGACATTAAGGACAATGATTTTAAATGCATTAGCACAGGATAATATAGGATAATATGACGCTCGTGCGAGTTAATGGGAACAGAAAACAATCAGTTATCGTTTAATTCACATGAAACAAACAGTATGAGTGAATGCTGGTTACCCATGGGTGCAACATACATTACAACTGTGAAATGGTTAATACGTGTAAAGTAAAATGTTAAGAAAGAAGCGTTTATACCTAACTTACTTCTGGTCCTCGGTAAGGGATTGGAAAGCTTCGTCCACAGGAATGAAGACTGTATATGCACCTTCTGACTTTAGCTGGTATTCAAGCTCTGTATTGGTCAGCAGTCTCGCGAACTCCTTCAGACCCAAGTTGACCATGGTCTGGTGAATATTTGTCAGTGGCTCAACTATGAACATAAAAATCGGCGTAACTTGGCATTAGTCGCTGATTTACGTTTGAAGTCAATGTTGAATGTAACTAGGCATAACTCGAGACTTTTTTTCTTTAAATAATTATCCAATGTAACAAGGCATAACTACAATGCTTAAAAGTTTTCTAAAGATATTAAGATTGTCAGTGTTATGAGGCAAAACTACAACATATTCGAATTATATCATATATTTTATTCGAATCATATCTTTCGTATTATTCGAACCATCGCTTATTTGTTCATCGAATCATATTTAATACATAATTAAAATAATTTCTTGTATATTATTCGAAACATCTCATATACGAATGTAATGTGACGAATGTAATCAGGTATAACACGACGCAGTGAAAAGCATACTTATGCTCAATGTTAAGAACAAGTCAAAACAATTCAGTGCACTTATTTATTCAGGTGATCAATGTAAATGGCAGAATGCATTCTTAATAGTCAATGTACACCCGTGATCAACCTCTGTAGTCATTGTAATAACCTACATAATTCGAACCATCACTAATCTATCTATACATTACCCGTGTAATAAGTTACAAACTTTCACTATTCAAACCATCACTAATATATGTATATATTATACCTCATTTGCATACGCCCTTCTATATTTAATATGACGTCATCCAGTCCATAAATCGCATATTGACCGGCTACCCGGTCCATAATTCTTATATTGACTGTTTATGACGTCATCCAGTTTGTTTGACTGTTTAAACGCGACTTTCACGACGTGCGAATTTTACGACAACACAAACAGACGATATTGTCAAACTGTCAAAATGGCTAAGTGATTCGCCTCTTTATCGGAGACAGACAGACAGACAGACAAATTCTTTATTTCGGTAACGTAAACATACGTTTCTTGTTACAAACAAACGAATTATTGTCAAAAAACAAACAATGTCACGCGACTAATATATACATATATGTTTATAACATATACGAGGATGAACATGTAACTTATAGCATAATTCACACATACATATTCATACATAAATTGGACATGTTAACACAATTATAGTATATAATAACATATTCATATTTTTTACTTGGCATGTTAACACTATTATAGTATATATTAGCATATACTTATATGAATTAGGCATGGCAACACAATCATGGTATATATGAACATATACATATATAAGTTAGGCATGTCAAAACAATTGTAGTATATTAATAATATATGCATATATAAATTAAGCATGTTAACAAGCATGTTAACACGATTATTTCATATATTAGCATACACACATAAATTAGGCATATCAATACAATTATAGTATACATTTACATATGCATACATATATGATACATAATTGATTTAATGGCTTTTTGTTATAGTGAATTGATTATGATGTTAGTAATTTTCTTAAATTAAACGCTTCATACACAAATTTACCTAAATTCCTAATTATTGTTGGATTTTCATTTTGCATAAGTTGGATAAATTTAAAAACACTCGGACGAGATGTGAAATATTTCTTAATGTATTTTTTACGCAAATCACTATAACAAGGGCATATTAATACAAAATGAAATTCATCTTCTAGATCTCTAGAATTACATATAGTACAAAATCTGTTGTTACGCTCAGTGAATTGATTGGAATAGCGTGCAGTTTCAATACGCAAGTGGTGTGAGGAAAGTCGTAGTCTGGCCAGTGGGACATAATACTTATTAGGCATAATTTCTAAATATTTTTCAAGCCCGTGATACATTTTGATATTTTTGTATGTACATAAGCTACGTGAAATATTAAGTTCTGCATTCCAAGTTTGTAAAAACGTATCTACTAATCTTCGTTTAAAAATCATGTGGAAAATTTTTTTATCAATGTGTAAAGGGTCATTCCAAACATATAAAAATCCATGCTTACTTAATAAAGACTTTACTTCTGAGACCCAGTTGGTTAACCCTCTATTACTATCATTAAGTAACAATTTGTATAATGAATTTACAATACTATTTTCTGAACATAATATTTTACACCAGAATTTGACAATACGACAATATCGGTTAATGTAAAGAGGGTATCTCCCTAACTCCCCATATATTCCATTTGTGCTAGTCGATTGTTTAACTTTGAGAAGCAATTTGCAAAATTTTAGATGTAACCGTTCTAAAGATTTGGACTTAGAGAAACCCCATATTTCACAACCGTAACTCAAAGTTGAACCCACAAAGGCATCAAACAACTGGCACATAGTTTTTGGGGATAAGTTGTATTTTTTTAAGTTAACAATAAGAGCATTTAGTGCCTTTAAACCTTTTCCAGTTAAAAAATCAATATTTCTATTAAAACCTCCTGTATGGTTGAAAACTGTGCCAAGGTAATTAAATTCATTTACAATATCTAGTTGGCTTCCCTTATATGTCCACGTAAAATTTAAACTAAGACGACCACGTTTTCTAAATACCATTATTTTTGTTTTAGACGTGTTTACTGATAGACCCCATCTGTTACAATAATTTTCAAGCAAATTAAGTTTTTCTTGTAGTTTTTCAGGGCTTTCACCTATAATGACCATGTCATCAGCAAACAACATCAATATAATATTTATCTCGTCAGCTGTTAGTGTACATGCGTTATCTCCCCTTAAATGAATGTCAAGGTCATTTATAAACATAGAAAACATCAGAGGGGATAGGATTTCACCTTGTTTGAGTCCAATTGCAACTTCAAAATATTCAGAATAGTTATTGCATGACCTTATTTTCAGTTTTATATTTGAGTACATATCATGGACAATCCGCAATAGCTTACCCTTCACTCCTAAGTTAAATAATTTGAGCCACAGTCCATTTAAATATATACTATCAAAAGCCTTTTTTAGGTCTATAAATGCACAATAAAGTTTTTTCCCATGATTCAATGAATGTTGCACAATAGAGTTTAAAACAAAAATAGCATCAGTAGTAGAATAATTCTTTCTGAAGCCAAATTGACAATCAGTTAAAATTTTATACTTTTCAACCCAGTCATTTAATCGCTTATTTAAGACCCCTGTAAAAATCTTCGATAAACAACTAACTAATGTAATCCCTCGATAATTATTAACATCGTTCTTATCATTCTTTTTATGAATTGGTATAATAATTCCTTCCTTCCATGAATCTGGAAAAACACCTGCAATAAAAATTGCGTTAAAAAGATCTAAAATATGAGACGATAAAATATCAAATGATTCTATAAAATACTCATTTAACAATTCATCATTGGCATAAGATTTATCTCTCTTTAGATTACGTATAACAAAATTTAATTCATTCATTGAAAAGGGAGCATCAAGCTCTTCAAAGTCAACATTATCAGTTGCGTTAAAATCATAATTATTACAAAAGTTTTCGGATACATCATCCTGTACATTACCCAAGTCCTCTGATAGAGTAGAGAAATACTCGTAAAAGTCTTTAATATCAAGATTACTATTTACATTAGCTTTTCTTTTACTAAAAAGCTTCCAAAAATCCTTAGGTTTTTTGTGCCTCATATTTTCTATTTCTTTTATTTTATTATATTTATATTGTTGTTTCTTTTTCGAAACTACTTTCTTATATATTGATTTAAACTGGTGTAATGATAATCTACGTTCTTCTGACTTTTGGCTATTAAATACCTTTAATGCGTTTAAATACTCTTGTTTAGCATGCACACATTCCAGGTCAAACCATTCAGCTTTTTTAAAGTGAGACTCTTCTGATTGCTTTACATCTTTTAATACACATTTCCGCTCAAACAAAGGTTTAGCAGCACAATTGATTAAATTAGTAAAATCAGAAATACAGTTATTTATATTTGATATACTCAAATCTTGTAATGAATTACTAATATCATTAAATTTAGGTAAATTACCAATAATAGTCTGTCTAAATGATTCCCTTTCAGTGCCCCTCCATTTAATATAACGGAAATGTGTACTGCGTTGTAAAACATTTTCAATAACACAGCAATTTATATTAAATGATATAGGTGCATGATCTGACCATTCATAAAAATTATGTACCATAAAATCTGATAATAAACTAAAGTGTTGCTGCTTTAATAGTAAATAGTCAATAACACTGGAACCAGCGTAATTTGTATATGTAAAAACACCAATGTTATTGTCCTGATACAGTCGACCGTTAGCTATTCTTAGCCCAGTAGCTTTACACAAGTCAATCAGTTTATTACCATGACCATTACACACTGTGTCCATTGACCGCCTCTCTAATGGTATGTCTACAGTATAGTCAACACAGTCAAAATCACAGCCCGTATCGAACACTATGTAATCTGGACGCGACCCATTACCAACACGTGCGTTATAGTCACCACATAACATAACGGCACCCAATGAGTCAAAATAGTAAACATCATCCTGTAGCACGTAAAATAAGTCAACATTATGCTCTCTATACATCGGCGACGACTCTCCCCATATATATACACCAGCAATATAAACATCTTCATGAAGCTTAAAAAAGCGTTTACATATTTTCAACCAAACTATAGTTTCAAAATGACTTCTAACAATTTGTACCCCCGGTAAGACAGACTCTCTAATAAAAACAACAATACCGCCACTATTCCTACGTGCTCTTTTATTCTTATATGACCTATAGAAGTTATAACACCGATATCCATTTAAATCGTACACACTATCCGGATTGGACCATGATTCATATAAAAAGATCACATCATAATTAGTTAACTCGTTGACAAGATCAAGATCGTCTAGTTTACTGCTTAGCCCATTTATGTTCCAAGACACAATTTTTAGTTCACCCCCCGCAACAACCTATGCCTGACTATTGTTGGGGACCGGCCTGCCATCTATGTACAATTTATCGTAGCTAAGCCACGCCGATTTACCATCCCGTCTTGCTGCTTTCATACGGGGGAGTAGAGCCCTTCTACGATCCGCAATTGCTTTCGGGTATTGCTCAAACATAGAATATTGTGTGTTGCGTAGCTCCTTCCCCTTACTGCGCACGTGCTCTCTGTCCTTGTACAGTGTAAACTTGGCTACAATGTTACGGGGTTTGTTGCCAATACGGGGTGCCTGCTGGGTTCGATGACAGATTTAGTTAAACTTAGCGAATTTAAGGATTCAAAAAACACCAAAACCGCGACAAAACTGAAGCTCTTCCGAACATGTCTAGCAGAAAAAGGCCACGATTCTTCCTTTGAAACCTACACGAACGAAATTCTAAAAGTCCGGGTCTTTTGTCTAGTAGCATTTACTATTTAATTTGATCAACAAAAATGGAATATTAAAAGAAGAGCATGATTTTTTTTTTGCTGCATCGCTTGAAAATAATAAAAAAAACGACTAGGGTTTGAGATATTTCACCCACTGAACAAATACAATTATTATTTAAAAGCAAATCATACTAAAATGAAAGCAACAAAAGGGATAAAAGGATTAAGATTCGGTATAATATAACAAATAAAACATGGCCTTGCGGGCAATATGCAAGTTTACGGACTGGTTGGTCAGACCTCGGAGGGTATATGGCCCTCAGCTGCATAAACTTGCATATTGCCCTCAAGGCCATGTATTATTTGTTAAATATGACCCGTGTATAAGTTACAAACCTACACTATTCGAACCACCACCAGACCTGGTAGCGCAATCGGTAGAGCGTCGGCTCCAGGTACGGGAGGTCCCGTGTTCGATCCCGGACCGAGACATACCAAAGTCGTTAAAAATGGTAGTGGTATAGCTCCCTTGCTAACGCTCAAGCAAATATAAGGGTTGTTCCACGACTGGTTGGCCCGGTGTCAGGATAATGTGACTGGGTGTGGTATCATGCCAGGTGTTCACGGCATGCTATACACAGTGAAGGCAGGACTATATCTGCTTCGAGTGGACACCGTCTCCAGATAACTGAAATACTGTTGGTGGGACGATAAACCCAACAAACAAACAAACAATATTCGAACCATCACATATTTATTTATACTTGACCCGTGTATAAGATACAAACGACACTAGCTGAACCCTTCCTAATATATGGAGATGGTCATAGTAATAAATTACAGCACGACACGACTTGAAACATCCTTCATCTATAATGACGAACAATGCAATCAGTGCAGTAGCACACTACCCTCTTAATCACTAATCGTTTGTTGTTTTTATGGTGAGTGCTAGCTGAATAGCACACAGTTGTCTGTACTTAACTGTGTCTTCTGGTAAACACATTTAGAAGCATAAGGCTTGTTTTTTTAAACACAACCGCATTTCCCACGTTCTTATTTAAGCTAGGCATCTTAAGAAATATTAATAAAGTCCAGTAAATATTTAAGATATTTAGATCATTATCAGCTGTATGATATATCCTTGAAGATAAATCCGTTTAATGTCATATTATTGCAACAAGTTTTCTTAACATTCCCTATGTTCTAAGGGGCACATACGTTTGACATATACGTAAAAAGTATACCGGAGACTAATAAAAGTCATTTTTGTACACAGTTAATTCCTAAGATAACAGAGAAAAAAGGCCATTTTCTGTACACATTTAATTGCTAACAGAACGGAGCAAAAAAGCCATTTCTATGCACAATTAATTTCTAACAGAAGCATTCCAAGATTCATACTCAGTTTTAAAGATTAAGTTTAAACAAAATTGCCATCAACATAGAGTTTCTCTGCTTTTTTAAAAAAAGTTTTATTTCCATTTTATCTCAAAGCTGATCGTAAAGAACGTATATGCGAAGCTAAAAGTTTCATGCAAGGCAAACAATTTCTGTTTTAGACATTTTTGACATTTAATTATCCTCCAGAATGTCGTAAAACACAAGGTCGTCTTTCTCAAGGCCATTATTACAGTACATATACATACACATTTACGAGGTCAGTTGTAGCAGTTTTCTTGTGCAGCTCTGACTCATTTTTCTCCCTCAGTAACTAATTCTAACTTATCATTTATGTGCTCCATAAACAAGAAATGTATAAATACACATACTAATTCCTGTTTGATCTTCTGAAAACAGGCGACTTAAGATTCTCCGGTATGAAATATGATAAAAACAACACTACGGAACTGGCTCGCACAATGTAAGAGTGCAAATCGAGGCCGTTTTATACCAGTCCCTCTACCATTTCTTGACAGTTATGGCATAATAATATAAGACAAACATATATACCTGTCGGACAGCCCTTTTCGCCTTCAAGCGCCCCATAGCCGCAGCAACATTCATACCTCAGAAATCTGCAGAACACAGGTAACTGGTATTCAGTATTTTGTATAAAAAAAGTAACGGGCCAAAGTCACCGTTCTGTGTTTTTATGCTTATACAGCAGTCGTCTCGAAAAATTAAAACAGTTTGTATTTATACGTGTGTTTATATTTCTGAAGTCTGTGTACATGATGCTATGTTAGAAGCGCATTGTTCCATGTCAGGTAAGGTAATGGCATAACAAGGGCCAATTAATTTCTCAAAAAGCATGAAAAACACTATCGACTATTGCAAGTAAGTATCCACATTTCATGATAAGAAATCTCAAGTTTTAACAATAATTTTAAGATGATAATTTTAAATACGTAAGTAAAAACCACACATGTAAAGCTTATCTTTAACTTTGCAAACTCAACCTGGAATGACATGCTCAATGAATATCTACAAAAAAATGTTATCGCAAAAACATTTGTTATCACCACAGGATATGTCATTTTCTATTACATCATAAATTGTGTGACTGTCTCTGAGTGTTTAAGTCAATTTGTGTACATGATACATGTATGCTGTTGATTTTGTTATAGAAGGCCACACTGAAATGAAACTTTTGTAGTAACGTTGTTATGATTATGTCTTTATATGTTTCCTTCTTGAAATAAAGTTATTATTATTATGATTATGATTATGATTACTATTATTATTATTATTATTATTATTATTGTTTTTTATTTTGTTGTTATTATTATAATAATTATAATTATTATTATTGTTTTATTTTTTTATTTTGTTGTTATTATTATAATTATTATTATTATTATTATTATTGTTATTATTATTATCGAGCAGCCACAGTCTGATATCTTATGTGACCGCTACACACATCTTGACAATAGTCGTGGTTGTCTTCATGTATTACCGTGATATGTCTAATTTGAGTGATGTCCATGTCAGATCGTCTGATAGTAAGACGCAGAACGTATTAAAATATTAACAATTTATTTAAAAAGAGTTAAAGTGTATGGCAGTAGAACAGAGTTTATGGCTGTTCAACGCATATGACAATACGCCATATTATGATAGAATAGGAATGAATTGCACATAGGTATTGTTTCATTCCTATCTGTTATAGCTATTATGTTATTGTTAAAAAAATCTAAACAGAAAGAAACGTTTGTACACGAATCATGAAAATATATAGCACTTTGTTATTCATTATCTTTAAACTTAAGACATTTAAGACCTAAATTTCGTTCTGTTATGTTATGGTGAAACAGCAAGACCCGAGCTCCCCATGCAATACTTACGTTGGTCGACCGCATGCTTTTTTTAGCCTCTTTCTCAGACAGTCCGGGTAGAACTTCTCGCCTGTTCGGAACACTTCTTGTACAGCACACACGTTGGGCCTGTAACATAGAAATCGTAATGTGTGAACTCAGTCACAACAGGTGCGTGTTTTATTGGCAGTAATTTGTGAGAGCGAGCTATTAATTATTCTATCGCGCGCATTCAATATTTGCTCAGCAAGCCAATTCCTATGTTATTAGGTTAGATAGTTCGTAATAATCTAAAGGTTCATTTGGTCTTTTCTGCAATGGTAACACGATCCTTTTCTCTCATTACCGGTCGATATGTAACTCTAAGATGAATGAATATATACTTATTTATTTGATACGGGGCGCCCGTGGCGTAATGGTAGAGTCGCCGATTTGTAACTCCTCTGACTGCTTAGCCTCTCACCGCGTGGGTTCAAGTCCTGCTCAGGGTGAAGGACTTAATGTGGGAAGGCCTTCCAGCTGACTTGCCATGCACCGGTGGTTCTACCCAGACATGTGTCAAAAAGCTTGACGTTGCTATAATGATCATAAATGGTAGCTGCAATGTATTTAAAAAACAAAAACAAACAAAAACAAATATTTGATACATTATATTATCTTCCGTTTGTAAATAGAAAATAATAGTATTAACAAAACTTTACATTGTTGCTCTTACCATTCACAGTAAAAATGGCATATTCATGTAAATGATGAAGTATCGAAGGCGAGCTTTACCATAAATATGTTAGTACGGGAACACCTTAATCACTTTATTAAACTATTGACTTATGAACGTTTCATTTTAACCCATCATATGCGGCACCAAATAAGGTTGCCGACGTGTACCTCCTTTATCCAGGGATGGATCCAGGATTGGGGACTTTGGAATACAGCCCCCCCCCCCCCCCCAAAACAAGGTAAAAGAGTAGAGTTGTGAAAACACATATATGTAAGCTAAAAAACTAAGCTTTTAAAGTAAATTTTGTCTGTTGACTGCTCAGGTCGAAGTAAGGGTCCCTTACTGTCTCTATATATCTAGTATATACTGCGATTACGTGAGTGGATCTTGATTTAATCCAACCCACCACCCACCAAATGTGTCCGGATCTGCCCCTGACTCTATCATCCATTGAGTGGTTTCGAGTACAGGCTAAAGTGAAAACGTTTATCTAATATCTTCAAGCTCAGTTGCGGAGCGCCAATGGTTCTACTAGACGTTTTTCTCGGGTCTTAATCCACCGATAATTTTTGGATTTCACAAAATTACCATAACTATGTCAGATGCGCGGTATCTTTAATCAATTTAGACCTAATAGTTTTATAGTATAATATAAATATGAAAAGGTCATATAAGAATTACTACACATATTTAACTAGTAAATGTAAAAGTGACAAAAACACAGAGACGAGACATAACACACAAAAAGAAAAAACAGCAGTTACCGCATTGGAACGGTCAGTCGGCAAAAGGACCGACTGGGGTGCTTAATCTGTTTGTGGAGCGCTCCAACCTCTCACTTCCCGAAGGTTTTTCTCACAATAAGCACTTTTACATAGAAAAAACAACAACACACAATTACAACATACTGAACTTCGCTGTGCATAAGGTTACATGGTAAATAAGCTACCGGTATTATAGGTGTGACATTATAATCCTGTCAATCAGTTATATTAGCGCCATACAGATACGGGTAAAAGAGAAACCCTATGTGACTTTCACTTCTTTCTTTTTAATAATGTCACAACCTAGCTCTTAATACGACGTCCTCAATTAGACACAGGACACTTTTGTTCCAAATAGACACGCTTTCATTTCACTGCTTGTATTTGAGAAACCCGTCAGGATGAGCGAGGTTAGAGCTCTGTAAAACCGGTTTAAGCAACACCAGTTGACAATTTCGCCGACTGACCGTTCCAAGGCATAATTGTTGGGTTTGCTTTATTTTATATGATATCTCATAAATATTTTTAAATAAGTATAAACGTTTTGTTGTACTTTAACATTTGACATGCATGGGAATACCTTTGTCCAGTGCTTTTTCAAATGTTACTACAAGTCACAATACTCATAGGGCCTTTTTATTGATAATTTTGTTTTATTATTATAACTGCCATTGACAAAATGAACGTTACAATGGTCCTTTTGAGTAAATAATAAATATAACAATGTAGTGTATTGTAGGTATAAACAGACAAATATTAACATTATAAGGTGATAAGCTTTTTTTTCAACAAAGATCCATCCTTTATCCGTTGCCAGTATGTAGGCTAAACTAAAATATTCCCGGCAAAACTCTTGCAAAGATTAAAATCTTAGGCTCGAAATGGGGCCCATAATGAACACAAACAACTAAGGTTTTTGCTAAAACATAATAGACATAAATTTGTGAAATCTGGTGAGAAAAGAATGATAAACTTCTGCTATTATTACACAACTACTGCACTTATCTGTAATAACTACAAAATGGGTTCATTATCTATACATCTAAATGTAACTGAGACCCCCAGGAGCATTAACAATAAGAATGTAAGGCATGAATCGTGAATGTTGGCCCTTAAATAGAGCACGGAGCACAAACCTTTGACAAACAACCAAAGGACAACACCTTGCCTATATCATTCAAATTCTTTAGACACATTTTGATTTTACGGGATATTATGTTTAACAGAAAATGATTTATTTGAACCTTACGTCAAAATCCGTTAAAATTCAACAAAAGGCTACCAAACTTCGACGACCGTACGACTGCCATAAATTATAACAACAAAATTTGCCATCACGGGTGAACGGCCTTTATAAATTATGATTGAGCGATTTTGGAAAATTGTAAAATAATGTGTGGATTGAAAATCACTGCTTTAGCTATAGACAAGTAGACAGGTGTGGAATTTCAAGCGGTTAATTTAGCATGAAATGATTCTGACAAAGTGTTCACGGAACAACGAAGATAAAAGGATCAACGATCGTTATCGGGCCTATGAGCAAAGGCTATGGGCAATTAGTGTCATGAAAGGCAAAGGATCGAGCCAACCGAGCGGCCTCTTCTGTCATTTTATTAGTGAAGATTTGTTAAATAGGCAGATATTTCTTTCCACTTTGTTTATCATCATTCAAAAATGCGTAAATCTGTTTAAAGAGTATCGCTGAACTTTCTCTTAAAGGAGGTATTCGACAGTTTAGATCTCTTTTTCCTCTCATACAACTAAACAAATTATTGTTAATTATTGTGAGCAGATCCCACAAAATGCTGTTTATTGATGCAATATATACATGTAAAATATAACACCTGATTTGTCACTACAACAATGTACATGTATTTCCTATTCGGGCCACGCTGAGCTACTTTTAAACTAAATCTTTTGAGATCATAGTACATGATCATCCGGTTTAACAGGTAATATATTATCTAAAGTCGAAACCCCAATGCTTATTTTTAGATTTGGAAGTGATTAACAGTTAAGCGATATATTTTACGACCTGTACTGTCAAACAGTAGAGGTAATGTTATAAGCAGTCATTACTTTAACGTAAGTATGAGTTTATGCAGTAATATTGCACTATTCCGCAGAATACGAGTAAGATGTTGTTACGTGTATAAGGTATAGATAATTTCCATGTGTTGTCATAGGCACTGATAAGACAGTTTACGGCAGCCATCTTTGAAGGCAGAAACTAATGAAGGCCGAAATTTGGAAATATGTACTGTATTAAACTCACCACTGTGTTGTTATTTTGAAGTCTATTTTACTGAATTTTATATCAGATTTAACAGCTTTTGTTAAGTATTTAACTATATTTCGATAGATTAAAAGGTACAAAAATACAACCAAAAAAGTTACACTGTTTATTTTGTTTATGGGTGAGTCAATAATTTTATTTATTCATGTGTATTAATTCTTTGTTCATTTATTAATTGAAAGAATATTGCATTCTAAAAATATGAATTTCAAAAGCTTTGCAATGGTGTATAGTTTTTAATTTTTAGACCACAAATGATGTAAATTACAAAAAAAAACAAATTTACGCTTCTATACAATTCATATGAAAATCACTTGAATGTGCCATCAAAGATGGCTGCCGAGATAAGGGATTTAAACTGATGTAGAAACTATCTATACGCAAACTGTCAGATGTCCCCCTTAACAGACAGTAAATATTTCTTAATAGCCTACGTATCTTTTTTATTCTTCTCTCTTTTCTCTCCTAAATAATGTTAACAAATCACTTTCTCCACCATTAATTGTCTTTTATTGTACTTTTAAGTAAATTGCATTTTTTTTCTCTTCATATCATACTGAAAAGAAAATGTTTAGTCGTTAAATGTAATTGCACAAACATTGTTTTCGGGTTAGAATTTGATAACTAATAAGTGCTTGCTGCATGACTCTCGAAACAAAAATTTGAGTAAAATATAATCCAAAACATCGTCGGATACCCTTGACCGATCCATTCTGTTACTCTTCATTTTTCGCCCGTGGGATAGTTATACATTTCGCCGTTTCTTGTAATGATATTTCATTGGTCGCTTCATAATCCGATGAAGATTTCAGTCCAATGATAAAGATCGTTTCTTTCGATTGTGGCACTGGGCACAACCAGTGTTACACTTCTAGTCACCAAGCTGAAGAGTATGACCCATTGTATGAGCAGTATTATGATTGGCCAATTCTTGTTCTATGCAGGTCGATAATACGGCAAAAATTTACCAAGAAACCCACCGTCAACGAATGTATAACAAGGAATAGTCGAGCGTAGGTATCCGACGATGAATCCAAAGTGGGTTTCTGGTGGATATTAAACATGCCCTTGAAGCATGGAATAGGAAATCCGTTAAGTGTGTCTTACAAAATTGCACAGGAGAACTCTGTTATAGAATGACATAACAATGAAAATAATATTGATATTAGCATGCTTAACGCTGAAACTAACATCAACGTCATCGTGCGAAACGGGCCCTAATTCCGCAGTGTACAAAATGACGACATTTAAACGTTAGCAGGACGTAATCGGTTAAGATCAGACCCAGCTTGGTCAACTCATTTGAGGAAAGTATTGTCACAAATGGTATAGGAGCGAATTGGCTAAGAGGCGATTAGTTGTTCCAACGTATCAGTGCCCCTCCCCCCCCCCCCCCCCCCATCTCCCCGCCCCTCCCCCCCTCCTAATCTTGCTGCCGTTTTTGACAATTTCGAAAAAGTGAATAAAATTTTATAATGACACTGACGACCCGAAAAAGCTAAACACACCAAGAAATAAACATTCAAACAGTTGTATGATTTCAAATTAAAATACTAGGACAAGTACATGAATGTGTGAGGGAGTATTGCTTTATTTCTGTGGTTGAAATAAATGCTCGCTCCTTAATATCTTTCCAGTAGTCTTTCGCATATTTTTTAAATTTCATTTTTGTGTTACAGCACTGTGCGTAAAACGAATATGAATTCAGGAATACTATACACACACCCATTGAACGGACATCTATAAAATCTATAAAGAACCGACTCTAAAGAATCCGAAACACAAACACACCAACAACATTATACACCCCAAAGATGCATTACGATGTGTTATAGGTTAGTTTTGTTGTTTGTTTATTGGATTTATCGTCCCAGTATTTCAGTTATCTGGAAACGGCGTCCATTTGAAACAGATATAGGGCTGCCTTCACTGTCTATAGCATGCCGTAAACACCTGGCATGACACCACACCCAGTCACATTATCCTGACAGCGGGCCAACCAGTCGTGGAACTACCCTTATATTTGTTTGAGCGTAAGTGAAAGAGCTATACCACTACCATTTAAAAAACAACAACTTTGGTATGTCGCGGCCCGAGATCGAACCCGGTGCCTCCCGTACCTGGAGCCGACGCTCTATCGATTGCGCTACCAGGTCCGGTTTAGTTTTGCTGAAGCCTGTCAAGTATGTGGATATATACATGATAAGTGACAATAATAAAACAAGCGAGGTTTTTACTCGACTTGCTTTTCTAGGCCATGTATTCCAAAGAGCTATCTATATCTTGTCAAAGATACACTTCAAGATCACATTTGAAATTTAAATAGATTTACAAGAAAAAAAGGTTGATTATTGTATGAAAAGAAAAATATACTGGAGAATAAATATGATCAGGCAAAACGTTAGAAAAATAAATTAATCACACTACTACAGCTGTTTATTGCTAAATATTGGTTACAAAAAAAACATAAAATAATGTTTCAAATAATTGTAAGAGGTATTAACGCGTTTATTTTTTTGTAAGCTAGGATTGCGTGAGTGTATCTACTTGTCTTGTGGCAAAGCATGCTGATATTTATCTAATAAACCGAAATGATAATGGAAGCAAGACAGTATGGTGCAAGTCTTTGAAATCTGAAGATATGTACCAAATAGCCAGGAATAATTACACAGCTTGAATGAACTGACGCCTTGTTTTACCGAGGTTGTTAACATTCATGACAAATGTAAAATGAGTTTTAATGTGACTAGATAGCAGAAATAATCGTCCCGGCTTTGAGTCAACATGAATTCCCTTGAGTGACGCATGTCATGAGCCCTTTTGTAGATTCATTTCTGTCACTGATACTATAACATTTCAGACTATATTTTTTTAGAAAGAAAATTGCAAGAGTCAATTTTCAGGTAACAAATGGTAAAAAAATCCAGTTTATTGACGTAAGAATTAGTTCTTTGGCTTTGAACGTGCTCCTTTTTTAACAACAGCAGAGTTATTATAAAAACGCAAAACCAGTAATGTAGTTTAACCTTCTAACGACAAGCATTAAAACTACATGTTCACTGATGTGTTACTTTTATCATTCGAAAAGATCGCTTAACTTGATAATCTAAAAACCATGGGAGCATGCCATGTCTATGTCTAAACGGCATTTTAAGTAACCCGTATGCTTATATTACATTGGTAGTTTTTGTCGGTTCATTCCGTTGTGAATTATATCGTTTCGGCGTTATTGTTTATTTACGAGCTGAACTTTGGTTTTATGACTAACATGGCCTATATTAGGGTCTTAATAGTTCGTAAAAAACAGCAGAGTTCAGAAATAAGTATTTTAACTGTATGCACTTGTTGCCCTTGCCATTGTCTTCATCAAAGGGTTTTCTTCTCTTGCTTTTCTTATACTTTAGGCCGGTGCTTTTATTTTTTACCATTTGTAAGTACGTTTTTTTGTGGTACTCTCATGTCGAGAGAAAATAATGACATTCTAGTAGAAGTATAAGCACTAGTAAAGGGTGCTAACATCACGTGTATTAGGTAATGGGTCGTTAATCAATTTTCAAGTTTTTTTTCTATTTCTTTTTTTAATCACATCGCACCGACATAATTATGGTCATATTGGCCACGTCCAGATAATTATTGGTAGAGAAAGACCCCAGACTTATGCCAGGGTAGAACCACCGGCGCACCGCAGATTAGCTGGAAAACCGCCCCACATGAAAGTTCTGGCCCCGACAGGGATTCGAACCCACGTGTTGAGGGGCTGAGGAGTTACAAGTCAGCGACTCTAACCGCTCGGCCACGGGCGCCCTACGCCCCCCGCCCCCTCCTCTTAATTTGCATGTAAATCCACATTATATTGATAGTTTGACAGTTTTTGAACAATTCGGTTTGTGTGTATGTAAACATACTTGACGAATAGTTCAGAACCGCCCTTGAGTGCTAAAATGGCCGTTTTGTAACAAATATAATCAAGGTCGATTGCGCATATTTATATATGATTCACATTTGAGTAAGGTGTTTGGAATTGTATCATGGGATAATGATATCATTAAGTCATTTTAGTAACCAAACGACGAATTCTGACATTTTAAGTGAAATTTTAGGAGGATTTGTAAATTTTATGAAATACCGCAGATCTTTGCCTGAAATGATTATAACTAAGTGCCATTGCAATAGTGACGATTTTAGACCACGTGACGTGAACTCACGAGTATCATATTTTAGTTGATTCGGAAATAAAGGTTAAACAGCCATAAGTTGAAACTGCTACATTTTATATTGTGCCAAACGTCAATATTGTGTGTGATGTTTAAGGACTCCAACCTGCCACCCCATATTGTATGGAATGTTTGTCTATGCATTATTTCTGCAACATTTTATTATATAACAAGAACGTGTAGTGGTAAAGGTGCTGTATAAAATTAGTAAACCAATTATAATGCACGTATATTTCATAATGTATCTGCTTATTATAGTCATACGGGTATTTAATGATACATTATTTAAATTACTTTTACTGTTTAATATTGCTTTTTAAAAAAGTTGTTTATATATATACCAATTAAGCTAAATCATTTTAAGGTCTAAGATTATGACCACACTTTTGCTGAGGTACTTTATTTCTAAAGTGGTGCTGTGTTTTTCTAGAAATTTATAGTAAAATATGAAAAGGTTCTTTACACATATTTAACAAACTAAACTAGCACACACGTTAAAACAAGTGACCAAAAAAACTGAAACGAGACGTTAAACAACTAGAGAAAAACATCAGTTACCGTCTTTTAACGTTTAGTCGGTAAACGGATCAACTGGGGTGCTTAAACCTGGTTTATGGGGAGCTCAAACCAGCGACTGGGGGTGCTTAAACCTGGTTTATGGGGAGCTCAAACCAGCGACTGGGGATCTTAAACCTGGTTTATGGGGAGTTCAAACAGGCGACTGGGGTGCTAGAACAGGTTTATGGACAGCTCAAACCAGCGACTGGGGTGCTAGAACCTGGTTCATGGGGAGCTCATACTTGGTTTATGGAGAGCTCAAACCAGCGACTGGAGTGCTAGAACCAGGTTTATGGGGAGCTCAAACCAGCGACTGGGGTGCTAGAACCAGGTTTATGGGGAGCTCAAACCAGCGACTGGGGTGCTAGAACCAGGTTTATGGGGAGCTCAAACCAGCGACTGGGGTGCTAGAACCAGGTTTATGGGCAGCTCAAACTTGGTTTATGGGGAGCTCAAATCAGCGGCTGGGGTGCTAGAACCAGGTTTATGGGGAGCTCAAACCAGCGACTGGAGTGCTAGAACCAGGTTTATGGGGAGCTCAAATCAGCGACTGGGGTGCTAGAACCAGGTTTATGGGGAGCTCAAATCAGCGACTGGTTTGCTAGAACCAGGTTTATGGGGAGCTCAAACTTGGTTTATGGAGAGCTCAAACCAGCGACTGGGGTGCTAGAACCAGGTTTATGGGGAGCTCAAACCTGCGACTGGAGTGCTAGAACCAGGTTTATGGGGAGCTCAAATCAGCGACTGGGGTGCTAGAACCAGGTTTATGGGGAGCTCAAACTAGCGACTGGGGTGCTAGAACCAGGTTTATAGGGAGCTCAAACCTGGTTTATGGGGAGCTCATACCTGGTTTATGAAGAGCTCAAACCAGCGACTGGGGGTGCTTAAACCTGGTTTATGGGGAGCTCAAACCAGCGACTGGGGGTGCTCAAACCTGGTATATGAGGAGCTCAAACCAGCGACTGGGGGTGCTTAAACCTGGTTTAAGGGGAGCTCAAACCAGCGACTGGGGGTGCTTAAACCTGGTTTATGGGGAGCTCAAACTAGCGACTAGGGGTGCTTAAACCTAGTTTATGAAGAGCTCAAACCAGCGACTGGGGTGCTTAAACCTGGTTAATGAAGAGCACAAACCAGCGACTGGAGTGCTAGAACCAGGTTTATAGGGAGCTCAAACCTGGTTTATGAAGAGCTCAAACCAGCGACTGGGGTGCTAGAACCTGGTTTATTGGGAGCTCAAACCTGGTTAATGGGGAGTTCATACCTGGTTTATGGGGAGCTCAAACCTGGTTTATGGGGAGCATTCAACACAAAAACACACGCATTATCATTGTGTCACTATACCTATGATAGGATTTATCTGAAATCTCTGGAGTAGAAATCTAAAATTAAAATTAAGTAAGCTTCTCTACAACATAAAAGATATGATCTCCCTAATTAATAAATAAATGAATAAATATAAACATCACAGATCTCCCAGATCTGCTCCTGCCACCTTTTCGTGTAAAACTTATCGCCTTAAACTCTATCAAAGAATAACTGATTTTAATGATAACAGTTTTATCCTTGCTGTACGATGCGTTAAATGAATGGCCTGTCTCGTATTCAGACAGGGGTTTTAACTTTGAGAGACCGACCGCAATAGCTCAGTTGGTAGAGCGTCGGCTTGCGGATCTGGAGGTTGCGGGTTTTAACCCCGGCCGGGTCAAACTAAAGACTTTAAAGTTGGTAGTAGTGGCTTCCCTCCTAATGCTCGGGGTTAAGGGGACAGCATGACGCCTGACTGGTCGGTGTCAGTATAATGGATTATACCGGGTTCAGTGCCCCTGTGCTATAATGATAGAAAAGTCGCTGCACAGTATCGGCAATTTTGCCCGCAAATCCCATCACATCCCAACTGTGAGAGATTTTTGGTCAACTAACAATTAAACTCGTATCCTGCTCAACAAGAATTTAACTGGAATATGCAAACAGTGTAGATCCGCTGGGAGCTGTCTCGTCAGGATCTACACTGTTTGCTGCTATACCTATATCAAAACATCCCAATTCCTTTACGTACATATGGCACTATAAGCCAATAAACATAATTTAGAATTAGTATTATAAAATGACAATAAGTAGAGTTTAGTTAAATAAAAAAAATTGCCTATATCAGCACATCTCGACTGACAATAACACGTACATGGCATATGTTCTGGGATAATCCGGCAATTAACTTGCAAAGCAACACCGACGGGAAATCGTTATTGGTTAATTAATCTGCCGTTTTTCTTTTGATGTATATTCAAAAGGCAGGTAATCCAGCAGATCGGCGGTTCACTGAGATAGTTTATCTGGGGATCGTCTTGGTTTTGCGTTCTTCCAAGAGCAACATTTCGTTTTGATACGATATATTGCGCAGATCATCTCGGAGAAATTTGCCAGCTTGAGATTAAAGTTACAAACTCCGTTTAATGATGCTTTATTGCTAATTTTGCCATTGTTTTATCGCGAAGTAAAAATGCGTATACAATGTTACCTGTTGGTTTTTTGTATCATCTCTTAAAATCCGTCAGAAAGAGCTACATACGTCGATTCAAACCAATAGTCTTACAGAAAAAAAAACATGTAAAACAAGGCTGTATGATTGTTTCCCAAGACCAAATAAGTTTTACTTTGATCTTAAAAAACTCTCAACCTCTCATTTCCCAACATCCAACCGTTTCAAAGAATACGCATTTCTACAATTGTCTCTAGCAGATGCTAAAACGATCCAATCATCTACAACACTGGGTGGTTTGCTTTTGAGGTTAACTTACCGTTGCACCATTTGTACAGGAAGATATGGTTCGTTTACACATTTTGTCGAATTTGGCGTTTAAACGGATTTTAACAGCTTTTAGCGCGAATTGTATAACATGAAATCAGCAGAGTTCAAGAAGTCTGTAAAACAGAATGATTTATCCAAGTGTGCACCCGTCTTTGAACCGTCCAATGGTGGCGGGAAGGCTTCCTGCTGTTTTACCCTTTCGTGATGCAGAGTTTTTTTTCCTGGCTTTTTGGTGGTTAATTGAATTTTCGTATTTCTGTTAATCTTTCATGTTATCTTAAGACTTCGTTATTATTGCATAATCAAATTATGATATCTTTCGTAAAGGTAACATAATGCTTGTATGTCATGTTTGATAGCTAATCGAATTAAAAATCGCTGCAGACTTTTATGTCTGTATAAATATCTAAAGTTCAAGCTATACAGACTGCGCAAGACTGTCGATAAGTTATTAGTTCACAATTGATAGATACACGAGTTATTAATCTTGCTTAAGTGTAAACGTGTTTGAATGTAAAAGTTTTTCTTGTACACTTTCTTAACTGTTGTCTAAGAATCAAATGATAAGTCATTCGTAATCGTGTAGGACTCTTAAAGTTAATACTAATATTGATTGATACTAAGGAAACAACTTTTGAGTAGATGTACATGAGATCTGAATTGTCCATCTTGCATAAACGTATCTGTAAATGTACTATACAGTTATGGGTTACTCAAAGTATCAATCTTGCATGAACGTACATGTATCTGCAAATGCACTACACAATTAATGGTAATTAAATTTACAATGTTACTCGCATTTTCAATCTTGAACGTATCTGTAAATGTACTGTACAGTTGATGGTTACTCGAATTAACAATGTTACTCGAATTATTAATCTTGCATGAACGTATCTGTAAATGTACTATACAGTTGAGGGTTACTCGAGTTATCAATGTTACTCGAATTATTAATCTTGCATGAACATATCTGTAAATGTACTATACAGTTGATGGTTACTCGAATTAACAATGTTATTCGAATTATTAATCTTGCATGAACATATCTGTAAATGTACTATACAGTTGAGGGTTACTCGAATTAACAATGTTACTCGTATTATCAGTCTTGCATGAACGTACCTGTAAATGTACTATACAGTTGAGGGTTACTCGAATTAACAATGTTACTCGAATTATTAATCTTGTTTGTGGGTATTACGGCATAATTTTTGCATTAACTCATACTTTAGTATTAGCAATGATGAACACCGAATATATTGTGAGACAGTACAAATCGCTATGAAAACACTCTAGAAGTTCAACCATTCCAAATCTATAAATAATCACTATAGCAATCTCTGCTAAAAATACATATCGGCGTCAGAGCGGATTACCCGGATGACGATATAATGTTATCTCAAATGAGAGTTGTCAAGTGGTTTTCGTAGTTAAAAATCGGTATCTCTGCAGCATGGCTCAGATATGATATACCCGTTTGCAATGAGAAATGGGGATTTATGTTTCACTTTTCACGCTGATTTAGAGCATCAATGGGCAGCATTTTTCAGGATCTTTTCAGGTAACAATGGCGTATTTGGTTATTCGGGAAAAAATATTTTGGTCAAAACTGTAGGATACCACCTTTAAGATCAAATTTCTCTAAATGTATTAAAATTAAGATTTATCAAACAGTTGAATGATCGTATATAAATAAAGTTTCCACATATGGCATATTTGTGTCTTAAAAACTATGTATAAATCACATTCTGTTATTGGTAGAAAGCAATCTAAAACAAGAAATTTATTTCACAGAAGACTGAACAAAACAATAGAAGTCAAACCTCCTTGAATCCTTGAAAAATCGTAACATATTTGATGTAGAGTTCAGTGATGAAATCGCGGGGGAGTGGGGGGGGGGGGGGGGGTAAATGTTGCCGGATGACTGTTTAGGTAGAAGTTAAGGCCCCTTACTTTGTATACATTTCTAGTATTTATTGCAAGAAAGTTGAATGGATCTTGATTCATATCTCTCTGCCCCACCAGAATTTTCTGGATCCACCCCTGGTAGAGATTTGTGTGCAAACATTGTGCCATTTACAGAGGGTAACAAGACTGTATTAAAACTACATGTAAAAGGATCCAGTGCTCCAGTCAGCAGCAAATTGGGCTACCATAAAAAAAGTTCCGGGTTATGATAAAATAAAAATAAAATGTTAAGTGGGCTTTTACGACATTTTTTCATGCTTGTTTCACTAGTTACAATATTTAAGCTTCTAAATTTAAGCGAAAGGTTCTTTTGTCAATATTTTTTTTCCAATCTGTCATAAAACTGTTATAAAGAAGGTACATTGCATAACATTGTGCCAGTCAGATTTATAATGGCTTCAAACGATATCACATTACTGCTTGTACGTTGACGGGTTTATAGTCCTACCAACAGTTTTTCAACTGTCAGGAGACGGTGTCCACTTTAAACAGATATAGTGCTGCCTTCACTGTGTATAGCATGCCGTGAACACGTGGCATGATGCCACGCCCAGTCATATAATCCTCCTTTCTGGCTAACCAATATATTTGCTCGAGCGTTTGCAGGGCAGTTATAACACTACTTTTTTGACGACTTGGTATGCCGTGGCCCCGGTTTGAGCCGGATGCCTCACGTACCTTGAGGCGACGCTTTGTCGGATGCTACCAGATCCTGTACACAGTACAGCATGCAAGGCAAGGCAAAACAACAACACACAATTGTGTGGCTCTGTTATGTACATACATACATATCTATATGGCAACCTAGATTTAATTTCTACGTGCTTGTAACATCTAAATAATTGGCCAAGATCAAAGACCCGAAATTGGAGCAGCGTGATATACCCGGGCTTGTTTATGTTTCTCACATCCTAAATAACATTGTTGTAATGGGTAGACGTTTTGTTGAAGCGAGTTTGTATCAAGAGAGTCAATTAACCACCTGCTTTATAAAGGATCTAAGGTATTTGAGGGCATATCGAACTTTCTTAATTAAATTTTAACGACATAATTGGTTATTATGTACGGCCTAGTCGCCCCCATCCCCAATGACAGTAAGTTGAAATACATGTATTTCGCAGTTCAACTACTTCTGTATGTGCAAAATTATAAATAATTGAACGTTTACCAGTACATTGCATAGCTCACCATTACAATATCTAGATATTCAAGCCAATTCAATTTCATGTTTATTGGCATAAAGCATTGCCATAGCTACTAATATAGGCATATGGCGAACAAAGACAATCGTAATACACATACACAAATATGCGGAAATGGGATAAAAGTATGACAACATAAAATTAAATAAAGTGTTGTGGGTAGGCTAACGAACAATACTTGACAATTTCACCATTTACTTTTCTACAAGATAGATAGATGGGTGGATGGATCGATGGATGGATGGATTGATGGTTAGATAGATAGATGATAGACAGACATACACAGAGAGAGAGACAGAGAGAGACAGAGAAATACAGAGACAGAGAGGGAGACAGAGAGAGACACAGACAGAGACAGAGAGAGACAGAGAGAGACAGACAGATACACAGACAGACAGACAGACAGACAGACAGACAGACAGACAGACAGACAGACAGACAGACAGACAGACAGACAGACAGACAGACAGACAGACAGACAGACAGACCAGACAGACAGACAGACAGACAGACAGACAGACATAATATTATATATTATATCATATAATAATATATATAATATAATTATATATCATATAGTTATATATCGTTTTTATGTGTAACTATATATAATTATATAATAATATAAGTAAACTCATTTGATATATCATATATTAGTGTTAAATGGTCATTCCTTTGTTAATTAACAAGCAAACAAGGACCACTGAAGCACCGTCTTTTTATCCTTTTATTTGACAAAAAATATCGGAAACAACCTGTTGCACTTTCAGGCTCCGATGTCTCAATTAACATTAATTATAAGTGTATTTGACTGACCTTTCTGTTAATTACCTTTCGTATACGGGTAAAATATAACTTGTTTCACCATCAATCTCAGCATAAGTTAAACAAGAAAGTCGCGTCTTTGAACCTGTCGCCCCACACCTTAAGCCTTACACTGTGAACCTATGTATTGGACAAAACCTTTGCAAAATGAAGATTAAGCGATAAAGAATCAAAAGTCCACGGTTGGTATCAACAAACACTAACCTTAAACCTGACCTCTTGGCACGCTCTTCGTGACAACACTGGCAACATTTTCTAATTGGATTTTAATTAGCAGCCACCAAGGCCGTTGTCCGGTAGAATGCATTTATTCATCCGGCCGTTTTTACCTTCTTTAAAAATTTACTTCTTACAGTGTTATACACGTTGTCCTGTGGATGTACATTGTCCCTTCAAATGGTATACGTCTGATCTTAACGTATTTGCCACTTCTGAAGCCGGATTGAATTACACGTTAATAGCATAATTTGCTTAAAAGAAAACAGCTTTGTTTCCACCAAGATGACGAGAATATGAGGCCAGATGATTAAAATTGTGACGGAGAGTCTTGTTCTAAACAAAACCTACATAGCTGTAAGTAAATGATTCAACTGTTTAAATTACATTTAAAAGCGGATATTTCAATTTTGTTTAAGTACGTGTAGTTTAGCAATCTCGCCCAAGGATTACATATAGTTTTAAACCCAGTTTTTGTTTATGAGGCATGTATTAATGCTTTGTGAACCATCGGATTTAGAAGTTTGAATTCTTTTTGTGTATTAAATAAAACCAAGACCAGCATTTACATACAGTATAATAAAACTCCGCGTCCCTATCAATAATGTTTTGTTTGTTATGTTTTTGAGATACATTGCGGCGACCAATAATGATCATTATAGCGACGTCCAGCAATTTTGGTGGAGTAAGTTCCCAGACAAATGTCTGGGTAGAACCACCAGCACACTGCAGGTCAGCTGGAAGACCTTCCCACATTAAGACATTCGTTCAGAACGGAACTCGAACCCACGCGGTGGGAGGCTAAGCAGTATGGGGAGTTACAAATCGGCGACTCTACCACTACGCCAAAGGCGCCAATTGAACAAAATAAGTTAACTATAGTCAAGTATTAGAAACGTGTTTCTAATACTGTAAGAGTTGGTGAAACCTGTACGTGTTTCTAATACTGTAAGAGTTGGTGATCACATAGTTCTTTCCATTTTGTTTTATGTTACTATTCATTTGTGTTTTAGGTTTATGTGTGTATAGTGGATAAGCATATCTTAAGCCAAAACGAACACCAGTATTAATCTTAAGTCAATCGAATATTTCACACATTTCAAAGAAATGTCATAGTTATAAATGTACAAGCTGAACAAGCAGTTCCCGAACAACGTCATTATTAATCCCCGAGCAAGATCAAGATAAACTGCTTATATAATATCGTGCCACCCTGTGTATCTTTACATTGTCCGATCATCAGAGAACTGTAGCCTGTTCCTGCACACGGTACAAATAATCAAACAGCTGTAGTGTCTAAATACATGGTCCAATTATCCAACAGTTGTAGTGTGTATCTTTACACGTTCCAATTATCCAACAGTTGTAGTGTGTATCTTTACACGTTCCAATTATCCAACAGCTGTAGTGTGTATCTTTACACATTCCAATTATCCAACAGCTGTAGTGTGTACACGTCCAATTATCCAACAGTTGTAGTGTGTATCTATACACGTTCAATTATCCAACAGCTGTAGTTTATATCTTTAAACGGTCTGATCAGTCAACAGCTGTAGTGTCTAGCTTTACACGGACCGATCATTCAACAGCTGTTGTGTGTATCTATACACGGTCCGATCAGTCCACAGCTGTAGTGTGTATCTTTACACGGTCCGATCATTCAACAGCTGTAGTGTGTATCTTTACACAGTCAGATCATTCAACAGCTGTAGTGTGTATCTTTACACGGTCCGATCATTTAACAGCTGTAGTGTGTATCTTTACACGGTCCGATCATTCAACAGCTGTAGTGTGTGTCTTTACACGGTCCGATCATTCAATAGCTGTAGTGTGTATCTTTACACGGTCCGATCAATCAACAGCTGTAGTGTGTATCTTTACACGGTCCGATCATTCAACAGCTGTAGTGTGTATCTTTACACAGTCCGATCATTCAACAGCTGTTGTGTGTATCTTTACACATTCAGATCATTCAACAGCTGTAGTGTGTATCTTTACACGGTCCGATCATTCAACAGCTGTAGTGTGTATCTTTACACGGTCCGATCATTCAACAGCTGTAGTGTGTGTCTTTACACGGTCCAAACATTCAACAGCTGTAGTGTGTATATTTACACGGTCCGATCACTCCACAGCTGTAGTGTGTATCTTAACACGGTCCGATCATTCAACAGCTGTAGTGTGTACCTTTACACGGTCCGATCATTCAACAGCTGTAGTGTGTATCTTAACACGGTCCGATCATTCAACAGCTGTAGTGTGTACCTTTACACGGTCCGATCATTTAACAGCTGTAGTGTGTATCTTAACACGGTCCGATCATTCAACAGCTGTAGTGTGTACCTTTACACGGTCCGATCATTCAACAGCTGTAGTGTGTATCTTTACACGGTCAGATCATTCAACAGCTGTAGCGGATGTTTTTACACGAACGATCTTATATTTACCGAAGCGGTTATATATACAGGTTGCAATTCGTAAAATATTATGTTTAGTTTTTAAATTGTCTTTATACTAAAGCTCATTTTCTTGTACCGTATATTGACCGCCATGTCCTTACACAGAGTGATAACAAACTGTTTTGTAAACACTTTATTTAATCAGTATTAAATGATACAAATAAGTCAGAGAATCCTTTGATTGTTGTACCTTGCATAACGTTCCATTTAAAGTTTCTCGTATTTCATAATCAATTAAAACCCTTTATGACAAAAAGGCCTATGAGCTGTCACTTGCGGTGGATCGAGCGTCTGTATTATACATGTAGTGAATGACGGGAAACAGCTTCGGATGCTGCCTTATAAATATAGTGTTCCACTGTAGTATTTATGTAGACAAAAGCAAAACATCACTAGTTTGTCATATCAGAAATTATAACATGTTACGGTGCTCTCCTATGTAGCTATAAGCATTATTTTTTGCATGCACTAAATATGACCACTCGTCCAAAAGTTTAAAGCAAAACACATACATTAACAGTATATGACTTATCTCTTAGCTTGTTTTAAAAGATGGACATAGCAAACTGTGTATATCCAATTCTGCTAGCATCTACTGATAGCTATCCGATAAAATTTTCTGCTTAATATGTAGCAATATATCTTGTCATCATAGCATGAAACTGACAAAAATGCCTTAGCGTTAGTAGCGGTTATTTACAGTGTAGGATACCAGCGGTCTGCCCACACTTACCCGTATGTGGCAGCGTCATTCTGGTAGAGGTCGGATGGTTTGTTGGCTTTACGGGAATACTTCCAGGCAGCTCTCACGTTCTGATGGGGCCATATCAGTAGCAGCAACAACAGCAGGTTTGACACATAGTTTCGGGACATTCTGCAATAAAACAACAAGCATTATAATGATGCGAACTTTGCATGTTTCCCTTCTGTCGCCAGTTTTTGACCCTACTCATTTCTAAAAGCATAAATCGCCCAAAACAAGAACTTAATTCCACAATAACTACGAGATTAGAATTGTTTAACTGAAGTTAGTCCACAAATGAGAGATGTGTGCCGATATTAGGTCTGGTGTCCAGGCAAATAGATACCTTTATAGGGACTGCCGTCAGCTCGAGAAAACAAAGTGCTACTATATTGGTGCACGTATTGCACGTGCACATGACAAGAAACGCATATTATAATCTAATCTTTACATTAAATACATGTAACATAATGCCTTTTCAATGTTTATGTGTCGTAATAGACGTGTATTGCTATACATCTTTAACAGGAATGGCGCCATATCTCGAAAACCACAGGCAGGCCTGTTTGCTCATATTTACTGCGTTCCTTTAATCCCTATAACTCAACGAGGCATTTATTTACATCCAATACAATGCATTTTACTATCGAGCGTATTTGCTGTCGAAGCAAAACACATATTACCTTTAATTTACGATACAAACTGCTAAAAGACAAATGTCGCTGATAAGCTTTTGTGATAAAACACAATAGCGATTGAAAACTCCACAAGAAAACAAAAAAACTTAAGAGTTCTAAGGTATCGCAGACATAATCATGCATCTGTCTTACTATCTGTCTAACATCTAAGACGGTAGTATTTAGACGGTGTCTGAGACTGGACTATGCGACCAGACAGGATTGGAATGGGCATCTAAATTGTCTTTTTTCCCCATCCATCATTAGAGCCTAAAGACACACTGTAATTTCTCTGATGTTTTATAAACAAACAAAATTGACTCCACATCTCAGACAGCATCAAAATATAAACAATCAAAACTGAAAACATAAAAAGACAGATAAGTGTAAAAAAGATGCAGTAAATTAAGAAGGAAATACAATGTAATGTAATTCAAAAATGTGTGTTTTGAAAGCACTGTGAAAGATTGCGTAGACACAAGATGGGACTAGGACTGTTGGGTCAGACATTAGTTTACTAAGCATCTTGTCTTGTTCCCATCCGTCACTAGGAACAGACAAACCAGAGCCGACACATGCTTGTAACATGCCGCTTAAATATAAACAACATCCCCAAGACTGCCTAACACACTTGCTTCTGATAAAACATTGGAATGGAATGGATGAGGCATGTAGAAGGCAAAACTGGTACGAAAACCGCTTACCTTTTTAAAGACGGTATTTCAAATAAATAAATACGTGTTGTTATTCAATAATTGTACATGTATTTATCGTCGTTCATTTGCATTGGCCATATACATCATTGAATATTTATAGCTTAAAGAATTGATATATGAAGCAAATATGAATACCCCTGTACATAAAACAGCCATATGGGTGTCTAGTGGTCTGGGTATTTAAAAAAGAGAAAAGAAGGCAAACCACATTGTAAATATAAATATTAACGTTGTTCTAAAAGTCATAACATTAAGGCCATAGACTTGCTACGCTAGGTTCCAAGATTGTCCACTGTAACGTCGCATCGATACCAACGATTGGGTCCTTCTGCTAATGGAGGTTAATTTTGTTTTGTTGCGATTTATATCTCCAGACGTGTAAAATGAAATGTCTGATATTGGTTAGTTGATAAATTGTCTATCCTTGGCATAGAAAAGATAAAAAAACTATGCTTAAAAGTGTGAAGCATGTCATTGGGACAACGAGGATGTCCTACGGTTTTCTATTGAGTACCTTTCTGTCGTTTATTTTAATATTAAAATTACTATAGATATAATACTTAAGGATGGTATCGGACAGTTTGCCTATATTAAATACACGCAAGAATATCTAACCACCGCTTTGGGTAATTCGGTCATACTTTCTGCATAAACTTATACTTTAGTCGTTATAAAGACGATTTTGAAAACTAACTTTATTGTTAGGCGGTACTTATCGCGAAAAAATACTCTAAATGTTCAGTCTTTCCAACTCTATTAAAACGCGATAGTGATCTCTGCTAAAAATAGATATTGACGTCAGAGCGGATTACCCGGATGACAATATAAAAGTATGTGGTCACGTGGTTATTTAAAAAAATAGGCCTATCTATCTCTGCAGAGTGGCTCATATAGGAAACACCTTTTTGCATGACGGGTGGAGATTTATCATTGACTGTTCACACCGGCCTTTGGCACCAATGATCAGCATTTTGCCTGACTTATCCAGGTACCAATGAATTATTTGATATTTGAGGAAAAAATATTTGGACCAAACTTTCAGATAACACCTTAAATAAATATAATATTGTTATTGATGTAAGCACCACCGGGTCATGTCATGGGCCGCCTATGTCATTCTCAGTATTTGTGCACTTATAGCCTTTGCATTAACAATTTCAGCTGAAGAAGCACTTTTCGAGATATAAAACACACGAGGGCGTTTCCACGGCAACATTGTGCAAACTGTAACTGCAACCCCTGTGCAATGTAGCGAAGGATAAAACATTTTGCTGTCAAAAACCGGTTATAAAAAAGATATCAAATATTATTCTTAAGAAAACATT
Organism: Sinonovacula constricta; assembly: GCA_007844125.1. Taxonomy (NCBI): domain Eukaryota; kingdom Metazoa; phylum Mollusca; class Bivalvia; order Cardiida; family Solecurtidae; genus Sinonovacula; species Sinonovacula constricta. The sequence continues at coordinate 2,171,069 of CM017558.1, read as the reverse complement.
TTTTAAGTTTTAATTGTATTTAAGATCGAATGTGGCTGATTTGCAAAACATTTGTAGAATTCAGAGTGTGTCGCATTATTTGTAGTGAAAGTTTACGCAAAGAAAAAACAGATACAAAACATTGTAATTGCTCGATACTTACTGCTATTGTTTAACTAGCTGCACATAACAAATGCAGCATTTCAACTGTGGAATAGAGTTCTTCCGATTTTAAATTTAAAACAACACAACAACTTTCATCTTTTGTATCACCTTAAATGCTTAATAAACTACTTATGTTTTCATATGAAACTGATTGCTAACTATGTTTGTATATTCTCACGGCACGGCTCCGAAATAGCAGCCAACTGTCGTACTTCTCTGATCTATGTACTAGTGTAGATAAAGGAGACAAAATTGGAGAAATTACAGATATTTAGTATATAAAAACTTACCAGTACACGTTTACCCATCTCTCAATCCCTTATGTATATTATACACTGTCTGCAACAATAGAATTTAAAAAACGGCATTTTTTTCAGAGCTCAAATCATCATTCTACGTCGCTTAGATACTCGCATTGATAACATATCAGTATCTCTAGTTTACCATCTACTTATAGAAAACCTCTGCAAAAAATAATCCGCGCAAAAATAATCCGCGTTTAAGCAGACACAATGCGGGTGACAAAAAAAGACCACTTACTTGATCACACACAATTACATCCAATAAGATAAAGTTGCACGCAAATCTATATCTTCCCACAAGTGCATTTATCTATCCACTGATATCTGGTGTACTCCGTTCACAATGCCTACAGCGTTACCACCCGATTATACCCCAACAGAGGTACTGGGACAGTTTCCTCGTAGTCATGCACTGTAGCAAGTGAAACATGCTCGAGGGAGCTATAACTTGGCGAATCCAGACAGCAGTAGGTACGGTACAACCCTGCTATTGCTTGAGTACCTAAGATCCCAAACTGTCTATAGAACCCTTGTTCGCCGTCAGAACATAGAGATTTCCCATACGTGGACATAGGATATTTTAAAAGTATCTAAAAACATAGCAACAACGTACTCTGTTTCTTGCAATTTATTTGACTGCCTGGATAGGTTTAACATATGCTTGCCTTGAAGCTTTATATAAAGCCGGTATCCGACAGTTTGCCTATACTTAATTTATATGTATCAATATCTGACCTCTGTTTGGGGTATTTGTGCATAATTTCTGCAGAAACAATCATATTTTAGTCTAAAGTTCGACGACTTTCAACAGTATCTTAATTTTAGGTTAGTAAAATTCGTTAATCAACACTAAAAATGTTCATTCTTTTCAAATCTATAAATAAGAACGATTGGGATTCCTGCTAGAAATAGACATCGACGACACAGCGAATGACCTGGATGAACTCAAACAAAAGTGGTCACGTGGTTGTCTTAGTTTAAAAATAGCTTAATGTGCAGCGTGGCTCAAATAAGAAAAACATGTTTGTAATGACGACTGTGGCGTTATGGTTCACTTTTCAGACAGGTGTAGGACATCAATAAACAGCATTTTGCGATATTTGTTCGGGTAACAATAGTTTATTAAGATGATTAGGCCCTAATGAAAATATTTTTGGTCCAAACTGTCGGATACCATCTTTAACATACTTCACAAACATCATGACTCGCTATGCGTTAACAACGTTTAATCCTCGCAATACCGGATTTTATAACAACGTTGTCTGGTACTTGTTTCGTTCGAACATACGAATACTTGCGCATGCTGCTTAAAGAGTAGATTACACAATAAGAAAGTAGAGGAGACTTGTTAAATTGCGATGCGTAAAGTGAATAAAAAATGTTTTGCCTATAAATGCTTACACTCGATTGCTCGACAATGCATGAACACCAAAATATAACCAAACAATATGCTATCGTTATAAATGAATAAAGTGAATAAAGAAAAGTAAATAGTCAGTACTTGAAAAAGATACCTTTATCAGTCATAATGTCATTTATTCAGTGTGGTGACAAATGAAAATATAATGATTAAAATTGTTTACAAACATGCCGATACTTGTCAGGTATGGCATTTAAAGGGGGTATCCGACAGCTTATCTATATCTTATTCATGTATCAGTTTTTACCAGTGTTCTAGAAAATTCGGGCAAAATCGATGCATAAACTTAAACTTTAGTTTATAAAAAAGCTGTTTATAACACAACCACAAGCGGAAAACAGCACAAGTCATGAAGTAGTCGTTAAATGTCCATTCTATCCAAATCTATAAATGGGCATGATGGGAATTCCAGCTTAAAATAGACCTGACGTCAGAGCTTTTAACCCGGGCAAGTATGTTTGTTTGTTTGTTGTGTTTATCGTATCACCAACAGTATTTCAGTTATCTGGAGACGATGTTCACTTGAAGCAGATATAGTGCTGCCATCACTGTGTATAGCATGCTATGAACATCTGGCATGATACCACACCCAGTCTCATTATCCTGACACCGGGCCAACCAGTCGTTGAAACCGGGCGAGTATGTAACGGGATCTTAAAAGTAAGTGGTCACTTGGTTTCCTCTTTTAATGACAGCTAACTGTGCAGTGTGGCTCGGATAGGAAATGTCTGTTTGCAATGACTAGTGTGGATTTATGTTTCACTGTTCACACATATCTAGGGATCATGTGACAGCATTTTGCAGGGCCCTTTCAGGTAACAATGACTTCTTTGGTTATTTGAGAAAAAATATTTGGTCAAAACTGTCGGATATTACCTTTAATACTGCTACAGAAAAAAGTTCCGCTCACACAAAGAGTAAACATCCCTATTTACAAAGAGTAAACACGGAAAGATGTGTCCCTATCCCTACTTACAGGAGTAAATACGGAAAGATCTGTCTCTATCCCTATTCACAGAGAGTAAAAACGAAATGATGTTACTCACAGAGAGTAAACCCGAAATGATGTGTCCCTATCCCTACTCACAAAGAGTAAACCCGAAATGATGTGTCCCTATCCCTACTCACAGAGAGTAAACCCGAAATGTTGTGTCCCTATCCCTACTCACAGAGAGTAAACACGGAATGATGTGTCCCCATCCCTACTCACAAAGAGTAAACCCGAAATGTTGTGTCCCTATCCCTACTCACAGAGAGTAAACACGGAAAGATGTGTCCCTATCCCTACTCACAGAGAGTAAACCCGAAATGTTGTGTCCCTATCCCTACTCACAGAGAGTAAACACGGAATGATGTGTCCCCATCCCTACTCACAAAGAGTAAACCCGAAATGTTGTGTCCCTATCCCTACTCACAGAGAGTAAACACGGAATGATGTGTCCCCATCCCTACTCACAGAGAGTAAACACGGAAAGATGTGTCCCTATCCCTACTCACAGAGAGTAAACACGGAATGATGTGTCCCTATCCCTACTCACAGAGAGTAAACCCGAAATGTTGTGTCCCTATCCCTACTCACAGAGAGTAAACACGGAAAGATGTGTCCCTATCCCTACTCACAGAGAGTAAACACGGACAGATGTGTCCCTATCCCTACTCACAGAGAGTAAACACGGAATGATGTGTCCCTATCCCTTCTCACAAAGAGTAAACCCGAAATGATGTGTCCCTATCCCTACTCACAGAGAGTAAACACGGAAAGATGTGTCCCTATCCCTACTCACAGAGAGTAAACACGGAATGATGTGTCCCTGTCCCTACTCACAAAGAGTAAACCCGAAATGATGTGTCCCTATCCCTACTCACAGAGAGTAAACACGGAAAGATGCGTCCCGCTCCCTACTGACAGAGAGTAAACCCGAAATGTTGTGTCCCTATCCCTACTCACAGAGAGTAAACACGGAAAGATGTGTCCCTATCCCTACTCACAGAGAGTAAACACGGACAGATGTGTCCCTATCCCTACTCACAGAGAGTAAACACGGAATGATGTGTCCCTATCCCTTCTCACAAAGAGTAAACCCGAAATGATGTGTCCCTATCCCTACTCACAGAGAGTAAACACGGAAAGATGTGTCCCTATCCCTACTCACAGAGAGTAAACACGGAATGATGTGTCCCTGTCCCTACTCACAAAGAGTAAACCCGAAATGATGTGTCCCTATCCCTACTCACAGAGAGTAAACACGGAAAGATGCGTCCCGCTCCCTACTGACAGAGAGTAAACCCGAAATGATGTGTCCCTATCCCTACTGACAGAGAGTAAACCCGAAATGATGTGTCCCTATCCCTACTCACAGAGAGTAAACACGGATAATGTGTCCCCATCCCTACTCACAGAGAGTAAACCCGAAATGATGTGTCCCTATCCCTACTGACAGAGAGTAAACCCGAAATGATGTGTCCCTATCCCTACTCACAGAGAGTAAACACGGATAATGTGTCCCCATCCCTACTCACAGAGAGTAAACCCGAAATGATGTGTCCCTATCCCTATTCACAGAATGTAAACACGGAATGATGTGTCCCCATCCCTACTCACAGAGAGTAAACCCGAAATGATGTGTCCCTATCCCTACTCACAAAGAGCAAAACCGAAATGATGTGTCCCTATCCATACTCACAGAGAGTAAACACGGAAAGATGTGTCCCTATCCCTACTCACAGAGAGTAAACACGGAAAGATGTGTCCCCATCCCTACTAACAGAGAGTAAACACGGAATGATGTGTTCCTATCCCTACTCACAGAGAGTTAACACGGAATGATGTGTCCCTTTCCCTACTCACAGAGAGTAAACACGGACAGTTGTGACCCCATCCCTACTCACAAAAAGTAAACACGGAAAGTTGTGACCCCATCCCTTAATCCCGGGCACATGCACGAATTCGTGTGTTCCAACACGCAGAGCACGGAAAGACGCGTCCCTATCTCTTTACGCTGAGCGTAAGCAAGGAAAGATATGTCCTTATTCCTTGATGCTGAGCGAAAACACGTTAAGTTGTGCCCCATCCCATTTACGATGATCGCATCAGAGAAAGTTGTGACACTATCCATTGACGGTGAGCTAGCCACAGAAAGATGCCGCAGACGATTGTCCAGATTAGCTTACATGCTTTAAGAAAAGGGCTTTGTAGCAACCACTTTTGTAATAACGCCCAGAATTGTAATAAAATTGTAACAAAAGTATTACAAAACTGGTTGCGCTAGTCTAACCACTTTTGTTACACAAACCAGAATTGTAATAAACTTTTTCAATGTCTCCAAAAATGGGGTTTAAAGCATATATATGAACCAGAATCATTTTAAATATATGTTTTCATGCTTATTTTACTGAAATAAAATGTTATTTTAAAAAAATGTTTTTTTGAAAAATCGGATTTCACGATTTTTTCTAAGTCCTCACTCTACTGGCTTGGCCGTGATGTGAAATTTTCTAAGTCCGCACTGTTCAGGCTGGCGGTAGGGCGAAAAAGTCTAAGACATTTCATATGTTTATTTCTCCATTTCTTTTGATCGGACCACTACAACAGCGTTACATATAGTGCCAATGAGTGAATATATACGTGTTATTTACTTTTTATTATATAATTTTGAATATTCGAGCAAGAAAAAACATCAACCATAATTGTAACAAAATTGTAACAAAAGTATTACAAAACTGGTTGCGCTAGTCTAACCACTTTTGTTACACAAACCAGAATTGTAATAAACTTTTTCAATGTCTCCAAAAATGGGGTTAAAGCATATATATGAACCAGAATCATTTTAAATATATGTTTTTATGCTTATTTTACTGAAATAAAATGTTATTTTAAAAAAATGTTTTTTTGAAAAATCGGATTTCACGATTTTTTCTAAGTCCTCACTCTACTGGCTTGGCCGTGATGTGAAATTTTCTAAGTCTGCACTGTTTAGGCTGGCGGTAGGGCGAAAAAGTCTAAGACTTTTCATATGTTTATTTCTCCATTTCTTTTGATCGGACCACTACAACAGCGTTACATATAGTGCCAATGAGTGAATATATACGTGTTATTTACTTTTTATTATATAATTTTGAATATTTGAGCAAGAAAAAACATCAACCATAATTGTAACAAAATTTAATTGTAACTTTTTCAATGTCTCCAAAAATGGGTTTAAAGCATATATATGAACCAGAATCATTTTAAATATATGTTTTCATGCTTATTTTAATGAAATAAAATGTTATTGCTTTAAACCCATTTTTGGAGACATTGAAAAAGTTTATTACAATTCTGGGCGTTATTACAAAAGTGGTTGCTACAGGGCTTTGCAATGGGGTCCTACCGATATACGGAGTTATCCCTGATTTCGCTACGTATTTACCTCCCTTGAACGAGGTGGCGCTTCTTTGGGTAGTTCCGGTTTCGGTTATATACAGTAAACTATATTGAGAGTACGCTGATTTTATGTTGAAAATAGCTGTGGATTAGGAAAAAGAGTGGTCACATGTAAGGTTTTTTTATAGCCTGAAATATATGTATTGGAATTTCATGTAACCCGGATATAAACACAATGAATTAATTATGTCGAGACAAAGAAAAACGGCGATGTGCCTTACTGTTAGCTTTAAAATTCCTATTTATACGCACATGTATCGGCGGATATGTGGAATTACCTGTGTCAGATCCAATTATAATATAATTGCAAATATCAACAGATCAAAAGACAAAAGCTAACGCTTGGAAATAGCGGAAGTTTTCAATCAAATATGAAGTTTAAGAGCGTTATTTTTTCAAACTACCGGTAAATCGCAACTTTCAATCAAAGACGGCCGACTGTTTTAAAGTTTCTAATTATATAATCTTTTAAATAAAGCAGTGTTATTTACGTTATAAACATAAGAAAACTTGATGAGATCAATTATATCTTACTTTAATCATTTGAAATGTGTTAATTTTGATATTATTAATCTTACTTGTTCTTCGGATTTCAGTCATTTTCTTTCTTTTCTGAAGTATTTCTTTTCTTACAGTGATAAAAATTTCACGGTTGTGTAAAGCACTTTCTGTGTTGCAAGTATGTGAAAATATACTTTTAGAGTATATCCAAAATGACATGTTTATTGTGTTGTGTATACATCCACCCACAATACCTCACACTGACCGGTAATCCACAACAGATGTGTCACCAGGCATGAGGGGCAGATAAGACCCCCACCAGGTGTAGGGGATGACTGGAGAAATGCCTCTAGGGGATGACTGGTTAATTGGCTGTAGGGCTCAATGAGTTAATGAAAATAGGATAAAAGAGCAAAAAATACACACACCAAAATAGGTTGCATATGTTGCCAACTCCCTACATGCCACACATTTAATTTCAATCATGACTAGTATAAAAATGCATTACTATAGTCGAATTGCTCCAATTACCACTTCACTTCCAGCACATTTACATTAAAAGCTTACACAAATTATCTGCAGCTCATCAATGACAAAAACAGGCAACAAAAATAGCAAAATTAATCGCAACACGCCAGTATTACGGGACGATCTGTCGAGATTAAGAACCAACTTATTTTACCCCACCTATACAGTTTCTTGAGAAACTGTTCCGACTTTAACAGTTTTACTCTATCATACATAATTTCCTTCTTATCTTTGGCTGCACTGCTGTTCTGCATCAGTTTCCGACGTTGAATGTAGAGCGAACATCGAAATTCCTTTAAGAACACGGGGATAAACCTCGATATTTTATCTGATCGTCGTTTTTCTCAACAAACCGGAACTACCCAATACCAAAGGGAAATCACTCTAAACTGACTTCGCAAGGGAGATAACTGTGGATATCGGTAGGACCCCATTAATAATATTTAGGTGTCTTTGCCATCGGTTTGAGAGAGGCTTCTTATGAAAATCTTGCCTTCTTATTATACATCACAGGATTCTATAAGGCCCAGACCCAACAAGATGTTATTTCATTATGTTTATGTGTTATAAACACACAAAATTGGCTCTCCATGACAAACCGCATCGGAACATAAACAATTAAAAAAAATCGAACATATAGACACACACATGGCAAGGATATACGTTGCAGCTGTTTGTTTGTTTATTGGGTTTATCGTCCCACCAACAGTATTTCAGTTATCTGGAGACGGTGTTCACTTGAAGCAGTTATAGTGCTGCTTTCACTGTGTATATCATGCCGTGAACACCTGGAACGATACCACACCCAGTCACATTATCCTGACACCGGGCCAACCAGACGTGGAACTACCCTTATATTTGCTTCAGCGTTAGCAAGGGAGCTATACCACTACTATTTTTAACGACTTTGGTATGTCGCGGCCCGGGATCGAACCCGGGGCCTCCCGTACCTGGAGCCGACGCTCTACCGATTGCGCTACCAGGTCCGGTCACGTTGCAGCTGTACGAGAAGATATGATAAAGATGACTATTATCCTTTAGATTTTGATACAGACTTATCACTCTTATCACTTACAAGGACTTTAGAACCAACAAGCGCTTGCATCATGCCGCTAACATATAAACAAAACGCACGACGACTGCCTTACAGGTCTTCTTTACAAAGGGAAATTATTCTCGCTTTATTATTTATTATGTTTTTATTTCATGTGTCTTTCTTTGTACATTCAAATTTATGGCTACTGAAGTTTTGAAATAAATAAAAATAAGTGCGCCTCTACTGCTTTACTGTAAATTCTATTAATAAACCACGTACAGTGTAGTGACGGATAAAACTTTTTTCGCTGACAATAACTGATTTTAAAATGATATATAAAATATTGCTCTGGCGATTATATCGTATGAGGGATTTCATTCACTATCTGATTTAGCTGATATACAAAACAAAAGAAGAACTCTGAATTTTTCACCTGTCTTTTTTTGAAAAATTCCACGTTCTTATCACTAAATCCCTTGGATAAATATGTATGTCTTAAACACATTGCAGTAGTAAGAACGCCGCTGTAAAAAAGGTACGAAGCGTCGTAACAAAATACTGATAATGCAAATATGTGACTACTTACTTGATTCCACGAATTGTTTTCTGTTAGATTATTATGCTCATGAACCTACTATATGTCCCCATGGAAAGCGTGTATCCAGTCTGTGTGTGATGATCACACTGCCTTTATCGCTCGTGCTCAGTGGGGTACATTGGTGAAATGGGAATTGTCTTCCTTATTTGTTAATATCCGAGCAATTCCAAACAGTAGAGAGGTTCTTTAAGTTGGAATTCTTGGACTTTATCGCCTGTTCTTTTGTAGATATTTCAATTACAAACAGTGAATTTTCCTTCTTTTGCATAAATATAATCTTAAAATCCATTTAAAAACTTACAGAGATGTGCTATTTAAAAAAGAAAATGGAAGTGTTTGTTAATGATGGTTAACCTGGTTAAAACAAGAAATGCAGAAAAGTCAACATTCACTCCAAAGAGCACAAGCATAAAACCGAGTAAAACAAACGAAAGGACCTCCTTGCATTTAGGGAGTATTAAGAGGAGGCTATTCATTAAAGTCTCTCATTATACAAGACAAACCGAGGTAGTTTTCTCGTAGAAATTCACTGTGGCCAGTGAAAAAAAAAGTTTAGGGAGATATAAACTTAAATACTTGAAGTTTCCTAAAAGAATGCCACGCTATTCCTTGAGTACATTAAAACCCAAACTGTCTGTAAAATATTTGATTGTCAGCAGAACGTCTATTGTTAAACATTCACTCCGTCCGTTTATCTTAAACTCCAGTTTTGCGGCAGCTTGTTGTGTGGCATGTTTTTCATTTGAACAAAGTAATAACTTCACAGTCTGCTTGACTTGCAGTTTCACAACAATTGTCATGTAGAAAAGACTGTGCATGTTTTGTAAAGAAATGTTTACACTCAATTGCTCGACTATTCCAACTATATTACAGAGCTGTATACTCTGACAAAGTGTTATTGTAATACGTACGACTGAATAAACATTGCAAGTAGTCATTATTTTAATTATAACAACTAGACTTAAGTCATGTATTCAGTTGGTGACATTTGTCGTAGACTTGAACAAATCTAACAGTAACAAAATAATGTGGGAATCGTAATACAAAGTAATATTCTTTATTTACAAATATCTTACCATTCAGGTCTGTATTATAAGATTCAAGCTACAACTCTCAAACATCGTTATACCACTATTGTGCAAGCATGATATAAAAAGGACTCTGGATTTACACTTTTTTATTTTCGCATTAGAGCTATTTCGCTATGCATAAACTAAGCAAGTTTATCTTCTTGAAGAAAACCGTATCAAATTCGACTCTGAATGAAATCCCTTTCAATAATACGAGCAAATTATTTGGGTTGCTTCCATTTGTTAATATTTCCAGAAATACATGTTTATATGCCTTTCGTGTTCTCTCCCGCAGCAACCTCGCCAATAGTTTATATGCCTTTCGTGTTCTCTCCTGCTGCAACCTCGCCAATAGTTTATATGTCTTTCGTGTTCTCTCTCGCTGCAACCTTGACAATAGTTTATATGCCTTTTCTGTTCTCTCCTGCAGCAACCTCGCCAATAGTTTATATGCCTTTCGTGTTCTCTCCCGCAGCAATCTCGCCAATAGTTTATATGCCTTTCGTGTTCTCTCCCGCAGCAATCTCGCCAATAGTTTATATGCCTTTTGTGTTCTCTCCAGCTGCACCTTGACAATAGTTTATATGCCTTTTCTGTTCTCACCTGCAGCAACCTCGCCAATAGTTTATATGCCTTTCGTGTTCTCTCCCGCAGCAATCTCGCCAATAGTTTATATGCCTTTTGTGTTCTCTCCAGCTGCACCTTGACAATAGTTTATATGCCTTTTCTGTTCTCACCTGCAGCAACCTCGCCAATAGTTTATATGCCTTTCGTGTTCTCTCCCGCAGCAATCTCGCCAATAGTTTATATGCCTTTCGTGTTCTCTCCCGCAGCAACCTCGCCAATAGTTTATATGCCTTTCGTGTTCTCTCCCGCAGCAATCTCGCCAATAGTTTATATGCCTTTTGTGTTCTCTCCAGCTGCACCTTGACAATAGTTTATATGCCTTTTCTGTTCTCTCCTGCAGCAACCTCGCCAATAGTTTATATGTCTTTCGTGTTCTCTCCTGCTGCAACCTCGCCAATAGTTTATATGCCTTTCGTGTTCTCTCCAGCTGCAACCTCGCCAATAGTTTATATGCCTTTCGTGTTCTCTCCCGCAGCAACCTCGCCAATAGTTTATATGCCTTTCGTGTTCACTGCTGCAGCAACCTCAGCAATAGTTTATATACCTTTCGTATTCTCTCCCGCAGCAACCTCGCCAATAGTTTATATGCCTTTCGTGTTCTCTCCCGCAGCAACCTCGGCAATAGTTTATATACCTTTCGTGTTCACTCCTGCAGCAACCTCGGCAATAGTTTATATACCTTTCGTGTTCCCTCCCGCAGCAACCTCGCCAATAGTTTATATGCCTTTCGTGTTCTCTCCCGCAGCAACCTCGGCAATAGTTTATATACCTTTCGTGTTCACTCCTGCAGCAACATCGGCAATAGTTTATATACCTTTCGTGTTCCCTCCCGCAGCAACCTCGCCAATAGTTTATATGTCTTTCGTGTTCTCTCCCGCAGCAACCTCGCCAATAGTTTATATGCCTTTCGTGTTCTCTCACGCAGCAACCTCGGCGATAGTTTATATGCCTTTCGTGTTCTCTCCAGCAGCAACCTTGCCAATAGTTTATATACCTTTCGTGTGTTCTTTCGCAGCAACCTCTGCGATAATTTATATGCCTTTCGTGTTCTCTCCTGCAGCAACCTTGCCAATAGTTTATATACCTTTCGTGTGTTCTCCCGCAGCAACCTCGCCAATAGTTTATATGCCTTTCGTGTTCTCTCCAGCAGCAACCTCGCCAATAGTTTATATGCCTTTCGTGTTCTCTCCCGCAGCAACCTCGCCAATAGTTTATATGCCTTTCGTGTTCTCTCCCGCAGCAACCTCGCCAATAGTTTATATGCCTTTCGTGTTCTCTCCCGCAGCAACCTCGCCAATAGTTTATATGCCTTTCGTGTTCTCTCCCGCAGCAACCTCGCCAATAGTTTATATGCCTTTCGTGTTCTCTCCAGCAGCAACCTTGCCAATAGTTTATATACCTTTCGTGTTCTCTCCCGCAGCAACCTCGCCAATAGTTTATATGCCTTTCGTGTTCTCTCCCGCAGCAACCTCGCCAATAGTTTATATGCCTTTCGTGTTCTCTCCCGCAGCAACCTCGCCAATAGTTTATATGCCTTTCGTGTTCTCTCCCGCAGCAACCTCGCCAATAGTTTATATGCCTTTCGTGTTCTCTCCAGCAGCAACCTTGCCAATAGTTTATATACCTTTCGTGTGTTCTCCCGCAGCAACCTCGGCGATAATTTATATGCCTTTCGTGTTCTCTCCTGCAGCAACCTTGCCAATAGTTTATATACCTTTCGTGTGTTCTCCCGCAGCAACCTCGCCAATAGTTTATATGCCTTTCATGTTCTCTCCCGCAGCAACCTCGCCAATAGTTTATATGCCTTTCGTGTTCTCTCCCGCAGCAACCTCGCCAATAGTTTATATGCCTTTCGTGTTCTCTCCCGCAGCAACCTCGCCAATAGTTTATATGCCTTTCGTGTTCTCTCCCGCAGCAACCTAGCCAATAGTTTATATGCCTTTCGTGTTCTCTCCCGCAGCAACCTCGCAAATAGCTTCAGTTAACAGAAGCAGGTTAATATAAGCTGCTAGAATGTTGCGTTTACAGTGACAGAATACAGTGAACATATAGCTTTATAAGGTCTGCAAATGGACACAGTGGCGAGAAAAAAATAAATTATACTCAATGTGTTGATTCCTTCGGAAGCATTGATTCAGATACGAGTTAAAGTCAAGAGAAGCGAGTCGATTTTATATTTACACGTTACCCTCTTGATGTTTGTGCCATGCAATCAAAACGGCATCCGTACAATCACCAGAGCCTATCCAGTAGCCATGATAACGGCATGATGGCTCTTGCGGGACGAATTAAGCACGAGTTTGTTATGTTGGTAATAATACTGCCATGTGCTCCATTTTCAAAATACTTCAGGAAAATATGCATACTTTGCATAACTTCAAAGTATACTAAAGAACAAAACCATAAACAAAAAGTAGCACGCATCGTTTGTCTGTTGGGTTTATCGTCCCAACATCAATATTTCAGTTATCTGGAGACGGTGACCACTTGAAGTAGATATAGTGCTGCCTTCACTGTGTATAGCATGCCATGAACACATAGCATGATGCATCGCATAAAATCTGACTCCGGGTCAACCAGTCGTGGAACTGCCATTATATTTGCTGGAGCGTTCTTAAGGGAGCTAAACGACTACCATTTTAACAACTTGGTATGTCGAGGTCCGGGATTGTACTTGTGGCCTCCCGCACCAGGAGCCGACGCTCTACCTTTGCGCAACCATGTCCCGTACAAACTCGCATCGTTATTATAGTCAACAGAGCAGTACAGTAACACGTGTTATAGTATATGTCTCATCATCGTCGGATACCCCCGGTTGATTCTATTACGTTACTCTCCATTCATCACCCGTGGGCAAATTGCTACTCATTTCGTCGTTTTGTTTACTATGAAATGCCGCAATCCGATTGGTTCGCTAAGAAAATCCAGCGGATCTGCCAACCAATCAAGTTTACGCTTACATACCACTTCGATGACCGATCATCGTGTAGCTAGGTCGTCCTGTAGTTTGCAACACCGGTTAAGTTTATTTACGCACAAATTACACGCAACGTCACTGTCTTCACGGGCAAGGATACCGATTTCGTTTAAGACCGACGTGTATTTTGCAATACTTGCTGGAGTGCCCAAAGATCTGTAAGAACATCTGTCGCGGATCGCTGACAGACATACTTTACACTTGCGATGCGCTGTACCGGTCGACATGTTTACGTTCTGAGGTCACCGTATTGATCTTCCGATTGAAGAGTATTTAATTGTGTAACCTATCATCTGATTGGATAATGCCTGTTCTGTTCTATTCAAACAAAACGACGAAATGAGTAGCAATTTGCCCACGGGTGATGAATGGAGAGTAACGTAATAGAATCAACCGGGGGTATCCGACGATGATGTCTCATGAGTTCTCGTGTGTTCTAATATCAATCCGCGAGAATTTTGCAGACAGTAACATCATATAAAGTTGTTGGGGGTCAGTAGCAAAGTTTGTGGTCTTGAATTCGTGTTATTTATTTTATCAATGCACGCATTGTTATCATAAAATAATTTTTGGCCATTTCATAAATTTAAGATGGATTTTAACTGTTAACCTAGTACCAAACTACATCGCACTTTATGTCAAACATCTCAACATCATGTGTAAGGTGTTACTATTAAAAGTAACACATGAATGATGGGGGAAATCAAAGCGTTCTGATTGTCATCTGAGAATAACGTTATATTCTGTGTAACAGAAAAATAGTAGTGCATTGAATTGTAATATAAAGGTATTTTTCTAGGTACATTTATGTACATCAGTCTTATCTGCATAATCAATATTTGGAACATTGTTGTTTTGTTAATTAACAATTGACAAATTGTAACGATGATTATCTTCGTTTCAGCAAGAACATTTATTGGCCAACATTAACAGCTGAATAAATGAAAAATAAATGAGAGTCTAAGGCCTTAGATAAACCATTGATTAAAAGGCATTAACACAATTTTACAGTCTAAAGTCTAGATAAACAGTTGATCAAAAAGGCATTAACACAATTTTACAGTCTAAGGCTTAGATAAACGGTTGATCAAAAGGCATTAACACACTTTTACAGTCTAAGGCCTAGATAAACGGTTGATCAAAAGGCATTAACACACTTTTACGGTCTAAGGCCTAGATAAACTGTTGATCAAAAGGCATTAACACACTTTTACAGTCTAAGGCCTTGATTAACGGTTGATCAAAAGGCATTAACACACTTTTGCAGTCTAAGGCTTAGATAAACGATTGATCAAAAACACACTAACAAACTTTTTCAGTCTAAGGCATGAGAAAAACGGTTGATTAATAAGACACACACTTTTACAGTCTAAGGCCTGAGATAAACGCTTGATCAAAAAGACACACACTTTTACAGTCTAAGGCATGAGATAAACGGTTGATCAAAAACACACTAACACACTTTTTCAGTCTAAGGCATGAGAAAAACGGTTGATTAATAAGACACACACTTTTACAGTCTAAGGCCTGAGATAAACGGTTGATTAATAAGACACACACTTTTACAGTCTAAGGCCTGAGATAAACGGTTGATCAAAAACACACTAACACTTTTTCAGTCTAAGGCATGAGAAAAACGGTTGATTAATAAGACACACACTTTTACAGTCTAAGGCATGAGATAAACGGTTGATCAAAAGGACACACACTTTTACAGTCTAAGGCCTGAGAAAAACGGTTGATTAATAAGACACACACTTTTACAGTCTAAGGCCTGAGATAAACGGTTGATCAAAAACACACTAACACTTTTTCAGTCTAAGGCATGAGAAAAACGGTTGATTAATAAGACACACACTTTTACAGTCTAAGGCATGAGATAAACGGTTGATCAAAAGGACACACACTTTAACAGACAGTTTGCTACTGAACGATATATCAGATACTGGAACCTATATTCGTTGTGTTATCTGTCTGACATCTAGACCGGTGGTATTCACACGGCATCTGAGACTTGGAGGTGAGATATGATTATAATAAGCATCTTGTCCTCTTGCTCTCATACTTCCAGGCCTGGTACCTTGTTTTTTCTGGGTAGTTTCATAAGCATAAACAAACGTTCACTCCCCGTGTGACGACAGCATCAAAACAAACACACACAATAACAATCAGAATAGACACCTGTCCATGCATTGCAGTGAACTAAACAAAAAGATAATATGATTTTTTTCTAGAACGGCTGAAGATGTCGCTGTAGTTTATGGCAAAGCTGTTATGCTTATCATGCCTTGTTCTCTTCTATCATGGCTAACAAACACACACGAACTAGTTGTTTGCTTGTAACATGCTGCTTAAATACAGCGAAGCACGATCACTGAGTTTCACATTTGTTTCTGATAATATAGTGATATGGAATATGCATGGTGTAGGCATATTTGGCACAAAACGTAATACCTTTTCCCCAACAAGGAAAGGAAACTTCAATTGTACAAGCTATTCTTTATTTCGCATGTGTCACCAGTTCAAATGTATGGTTAATGATAGTTTCAATTCATTTTAAATATATATAGAAGAGACGTTTGTCCTTTTCCATTAATACCCAAAATGAGATTTGAGCATTTTTAGCAGCCATTAACAAATGACTATCCGGATCTGGTTTTTGTCTTTTAGTTTAGGGTATACATCTTATTAAGTTGTTAAGAGAGTGATGGATTTGCCATTTTTAAAATCAAATAAAAAAAATAAACAGTGTTCTGGTATTTTGAAGTCGATTGCTATAAAGCCAAAAAATTAATTGAACATTTTTTATTATAGTAGTAACTTAAATAAATAAAATGGGTTGAAATAAGAAAGCTCTGATAAAATACGTTTTTAAGACATTACGCCGACTACCTAAAGCTTATGCAGCGAAAAGCTTCAAAGAGAATTTCCTGTAACGTAACACCGATTCCCCCGATTATGTCATCCTCACTAATGAGATATATCAAGTGTTTATGTCTTGTTATATCTGCCGACGCTTATCAAGTTTCGCGGAGAGTTATTTAAGAAGAAAACGTTTAAACTTTTATAATAAAGAATTTATACACTAAACTAGTTTGAGAAAAAAAGTTTTAAGAACAAAGAAGATACACACAAGGCTGGGCTCGAAAGTTTAAAGCCTGCGTATAGGAAATCGAGAATAGCCGATCTTATGTACGAAAATACCATATTGCTGCCTTGATATATGCCTTGCTATTAAGGCATTTTTTTATTGAATCTTTCACCTTTTCCTCCCCTTCCTCTCTCCTTCCTCTTTTTCGTCCTCACCCTCATCAATCTCATCCCAGCCGAATCATTATTATGATCATCCATAATCATTATCAGCTTTGTTCAGAGTCCAAGACTCGAAAATATCCGTAAAGGCAGTATTTTTTTTTAGATATAAACTAACAACAAATACGCTCGTCTTATTTTGTTTAGTCTTGATTGAAATCAAGTGCGATAAAATTAGAAAATGAGATACAT
Organism: Sinonovacula constricta; assembly: GCA_007844125.1. NCBI lineage: Eukaryota > Metazoa > Mollusca > Bivalvia > Cardiida > Solecurtidae > Sinonovacula > Sinonovacula constricta. The sequence goes on along the minus strand of CM017558.1, from coordinate 2,153,939 downwards.
ATAACAAACAGATTGTATAATAAAATATATTATTCTCAAGAACATAGGGTCGGGAAGTCGTGGGTTCGAACCCCGGCCGGGTCTTACCAAAGACTTTAAAGTTGGTAATAGTGGCTTCCCTCCTAACGCTCGGGGCTAAGGGGACAGCATTTCGCCTGACTCGTCGGTGTCAGTATAATGGACCGGCCGGGTTCAGTCCCTGGGCACCTCATAAGTGCCCCTGTGCTATAATGATAGAAATGTCGCTGCGCAGTATCGGCAAAAATGCCGGCTAATCCCTAATCCCTAATCCCAGGAACATATCGTACGAGGGATTTTATTCCAGATAATATTTATCTAATATGTAAAACAACATGAAAACAGTCTTGACAAAAAAGAATACAGCGAATTTAATAAAAGATGCAAAAAGCGATAGTTGATACTTGTTGCTTTTGTTTAGTTAATGCACGTAACAAATGCAACATTTAATAGACAGAAACGCAGATGCTTTTCAACTTGCAGGATAAACTTTCCTCTGTGGTTCACGTTAAGTAGACTAATTAAACCCTAAAACACCAGTGTTGTGATTGTAGCACGTGTAATTTCTTTTGAACATCCTCTAAACATGTCAAAATCACAAAACCATCTTAGTCAAAATCACAAAACCATCAAAATCACAAAACCATCTCAGTCAAAATCACAAAACTATCTCAGTCAAAATCACAAAACCATCTTACTGTTCTCTTCCATCTATTGAGTGATGTGAACATTCAGAACAATAAAAAGAAATACAACTGTATTTGTATAAATACAACCTGTAACTTATCTTTACTTTTGCTTTACACGTTACTTTTTACCAAATCCATTCGATATTTGTGTACCTTATCAAATCCTACAAGTACTGCAATAAAAGAAGACATATAAAAAACCAGCAAATAAAACTTAGCAATTTATCTCACACCTCAGTTATCATTCAAGGTTGCTTGAATGTATGCACAGCTTCATATCTGGTTTACCTCATTGGATTAAAAAACCTCAGCAAAAGCAAAAAGTCGCGTTAAAACAGAACCAATGCGAGTGACAAAAAAAGGCCACTTACTTTATCACATGAAATTACATCCAAATAGACATGTTGCACACGACTCTATAGTTTACCAAAAGGCATTTATCTATCCACAGACCGCCCGTTTGTTCCGTTCACAAACCCTACTATGCGACTACCCGACCATACCTCAACAGATGTTATGCGGCATTAACCTCGTAACTAGTGATACAGGCTCTCGGGTCCTGTAAACAAGGTAACCAAACAGTCATTGCTGTAGACCACAAATAATCTGTCAATCCCTGGTATCCATGTATACCATACATCTAGGAAAACACTGGATGCTCATCTCAAAATAAGATTCTACGACAATGTGGTGTCATATCTTATTAGAACACATAGGTAATTGTCTTGTCTTGCAGTTTTATCAACAGATATTTAATAGAGAATTGGGTGCTGTGAGTGGTAACAAAGTACAACAATTGTTTACATACGACTGACGATGCATACCAGATTGTATTGTACGAGAAATAAATACACGAAACAAGAATAGACAGTCCATGGAATTAAAAATATAAAAAAAATACTTTTATGTTTTGTATTCAGTTTAGTGTTGGCTTAGATGTGAAACGGCTGATAACCTGTGAGCCGGTGGTTCTACCCAGACATACGTAAGGTCTTTATGATAACCATTATTGCATCGCTTCTATAAAAAACAATTAAAATAGTGACATTAGTTTAAGATTTTAAACAAACACATAACTGTCTCATTAATTTAACACTTGTTATAAATTGTTTAAAATAACAAGTTCAACTTCATTTTTGTCAGACATTCGGTAAATATATTTACTATACTAAAGTGATTTATTTTTCTGTGCTGGGTATGTTTGACGGTAATATTTACAGTTTTACTCAATACCCGCTGGTCGTAAGATTTTTTCGGAAATGTCTATCAGCTGTTTGGAAGTACATATTATACGTGTGCATGTTTAAAGTCACACCAAACACCAATCAGTCTCATATTTTCTTTTGAATGAGAGTTTAAGCTTTCACTGTGGCAGTTAATTTGTGTAACGATACCACAGGCAATAATATTACCCTTAAACCTTGGTTAAAAGGTTATTTGTTTTGTTTCAAATAGATATGTTTTCTTTGCACAGCTTGTATTTGGGAAACGCATCGGTTGAGGTAAGAGCTCTGAAAAACCGGTTTAAGCACCACAGTCGGCGCTTTTGCCAACTGACCGTTCCAAGGCGGTATCTGTTGGGTTTACTCTATGTTATGTAATGTCTCGTCTCAGAATTTCGTTATTTTTATGTTTAACTGGTACGTAAATACCGTTGTCTTATGTTTTGTTTGTTTGATGTTGTTGTTGTTATTTTTTTTAATTATGTAACAAGTTGCGATACTCATAGCACCTTGTCATGTTTCCATTTGAAACTATTCATGTAAACGAATTACACAAAATAGCTCATTTCTATTCTTTCTAATGAGCTCAAGGTACCTAAGAATCAAATATTATTTTCTTTACAAAACATCGTTTTCATTATACTGTTCTTCGGTCAAAAAAAACAAAAACACTGTGCGTGCATAAAAAATATGACAAGAAATCCAAATATCTTCCAAATCTGCAGCAAATTGCATGAGAACTGTCAAACAGAGAAACGAAGCAAGTAAGATCTAACTGATTTATTTAAAACATCCATCTTACGCTTATTTGATTAAATAAACTTTATATTGATAAGGATAACCATGAGATTGTTAATGTCATTGTTTATGACAGTGGTATCTCCAATCCGTTGGTGAACAAAAATCAGCGCATATGATCCTGCCATCCCCCAAATCAGCATACAAGACAACAATTCAACCAATTGTTTTGTTTATTTTTTCAGATACATCGCAGGAACCAACTATGATTATCACATCGACTGTTTTGCTATTTTGGTGGAGGAAGACCCCAGACAAGTGTCTGGTTAGAACCGGGGGTCAGCTGAATGACCTTCCTATATTTAGTCCTTCGCCCTGAACGGGACTCGAACCCACGCAGTGGGAGAATCTAAACAATGAAACGTTGCATCAATTACAATACACAATTTGGAGAAAAGCACAGTGGTAGTTAGAATTCCTAACGCTTTTTTTGTTTTCGATATAGAGTTGCGAAACGAAAAGTAAGTATCTTCCTTTTATTTTAATTTATTCAATTTTCCTGTCATTTTGATTTTTTTTTCAGATATGTCTGCAACGTGTTTAATGTAAATAATTATACTCTTGGCAGATATATGTGTGTTATAAATGGCACCGTTGATTGTTGGTCAGACAGTTCCTTCCGTAAAACAGTTTTCTCTTGCGTTGATTAACGTTGAAATAAAACAATACTTTCACTTTCTAAGCATGCAAAATCACTTTGCAAAGTAATGTGTCATCTTTCAAATAAAGGCCAAGATGACAGATACGATTCATTATCTTATTAATTGCCTTACATGTTTACAAGAGTACTTTTACTTTTAGCAATATCACCCTCATCCGGGTCATAATATTACGTGTGGATCTACAGTGTGGAAATTTAATTTGTTTAGCATACATCTGACGATAATAATACACTAATTTAGACGTGGAGGCGGCAATAATTTTAATTTTGCATTTTTCTAGCTTAACATCCGGAATTAACGAATGCAAGTCGCATTCATCTTTCGAAGTATAATTGTTGTGTAACATAAAACGCAATGCGTTTGATGAATACGAAGTGCGTGCTTTTTCCAGAAAGTTGTGCATTCCTGTATGGTCTAAAGTTGCACTCATTAATCGTGATTTATTGTGAAATAACTGAGACATTGTAGCTGAAAACATGTGCGCTAAATGACCGTCTGAATATATGTTAGGTTAAACAGTGTTACTGTTGTTTTTTTCTTTCTAAATAACAAAACTGTACAAACTAGTTTTAAATTAAATGAACATTTAAAAACTGATGCTACAGTTTCTTTTTAACGAGTATAAAATTAGTATACCACCGCCTAAATGCATAATTTTCACAACGAAATTATTTTACGCGCTAACAAAGTGAAACGTTCGCGGTTATTCGTGGAAGATATTTTGCCTATTTTCTGCAGTTTTAAATGAAAAATGCGGGCCAAAAAGGGTAGGTTTGTATCCAAAAAGGCCCATGTCAGAGGACTTTTGTCATCTGCACGTTTGAAAAACTGGCATAATGTTTTGTCAGACAAAAATGAAACAGGTTTCAGCGACAGTGTCATTGATGTTTGTGAACCAAATGTTGGAGAAATTTTGAAAGACAGCGCTGTCCCCGATGTAGGGGCTGCTAAGTGGGATCTGCTGTTAACATCTTTCAGCATAGAAAAGACAGTCAGCAAAACACGAACACTCTTTTAGATTTGAAACGAAGCAAAGTGTTGTCGAGCGGAATGGCGAATAAGATTGGAGAAAGTGGATAGTGCCTAGCCCATCTGAAGCTAATAGTTCAACGATCTGGACTTGCTGGACTGACACATCTCTTGAGTGAAACTTGCAATGGAAAACCCAGAGTTACAAAAAATAAGAAAGTGATTGAAAAAATATGTGAATATCTTAGAAATTGAAAAATATTAACCCCATTAAAAGATCCATAAGCCAAAGCATAAATTTGAATAACACTAAATTTAACCACAAACATTGTCATGGGCCCTATTGTTTGCAACTAGCTTGTGGTGAAATTCTAACTGTAATCTGTTGTTAGGATAAACAGATTGTAGGGATTATGGCCAGCTATGCATTATAGGCAGTTGTAAAATTTTAAAATGTTATACTGTAAACTTATTATCTACTGTGCAAGGATATTTTGGTGTTTAAAAACAGTATTTTACATTGTACATGTATTTTTAGCTCACCTGAGCACAAAGTGCTCAAGGTGAGCTTTTGTGATGGCCCATTGTCCGTCGTCTATCGTGCGTGCGTGCGTGCGTCAGGGGTCACAATTTTACATTGAATTATATAAGGAAAACTACTTCTCAAACTACTTCCTCTCTTGAACCACTTAAGGAAAGTTTGACCAAACTCAACACGAATGATCCCTGGTCCCCTACCAAAATTGTTGAAATGGTTCTGATTGGTTGCTAGATAGAATGTTCAAATTATGCTCTTAGTATAAAATGGGTCCCTGCCTGGGGGCATATCTGATTTATATAGAGTAATATAGGGAAATCTTGAAAATCTTCTTGTAAATATCAAGTAGAGCCTTAATAGTTGGTATACAACATTTGTGGTCCTCTGTAAATTGCTCCACTGTGACCTTTGACCTTTTCCTCAGGTGAGCGATTCAGGGCCCTTTCGACCCTCTTGTATTTTACAGTGGGAATCGCATCATTGTCAATGTATCAATTAGTTATTGAGCTATCGAGGTGCTGCACATGATCTATAGCTAGTTGTCATTTGACTTTGCCCAATTGTATAATTTGTCCTATTTTTAGGTCAAAACTTTTTATGATTTGTGAAATTCGTGGTTTATGTGCTAACTGCCTGTCAAGCTTACAGATCAAGTCTGAATTTGAAGAAGTTGCACAAAACTTAAAATGCTAACTGCTTTATGATGTTCAAAATATAATAGGAAAACAAGTTAATGTTCAATATAAAATGGTTATAAATACAGGAACTTTGACTGACTTCTGTATTTCGTACTAAATGTAAGCAGATTCTCCCAATTTAGTGCATGAAAAAAATGACATTGGGCATAAGTACTTTCATTTGTTATCTTTATTAAATTTTGTCATAAATGGTCATCATAATACTTAAAATACCTAACATATCATAATGAATGATGTACGTTATAAACCTTTATGTATACATCATTAACCACCCCCCACCCACCCCCACCCCCTTTTTTAAAATTGCCATTTAGTACAAACCATCCTCGCCAAAAGTGACATAAACGATTTTTACCTTTTTTTTTGTAAGTTTTTTTTTCTTCAAAATTTATTTCATGTTTCAATAAATTTGCAGAAATTCAACCCTAATTATTTAGAGCATTGTATATATTTTATCTCCATTTAAAAAGCTGTACATTATCCCACTAAAAAGAATATATTTATGCACAACGTAGGGAGTTCACGACTTTTCTGACTAGTTTCCCAGGTCGAATTCAGAATACCTCTCCTAAAATGAATAACAAACCTAGCCAACTAAGCAGTTGCATATTCAGGAGCATCGTCGGACACACACTTTCGATATTGGGATATTAAGGTCACTTTATGACGTTTATGATAATGTAATGATATTTCATTGGTCGCTTCAGAATCCGATGAAGATTTCAGTCCAATGATAAAGCTCATTCTTTTATTGTTTCGATTTATTGTTTCGACAGACTTGTCAAAATGGCGACGTCATTGTTATACTTCTAGTCTCCACGCTGAAGAGTATGGATTTTGTAAGCAGTATTATGATTGGCCCATACTTGTTCTAGTAATTTCGATAAGAGGACTGAAAATTTACCAATAAACCCACGGTCGAAGAACGTAGTAAAACGGAATAGTCCAGCGTGGGTATCTCATGATGATTAAGCAGTTCAATTCCCGATAAACCGCAGACAGAAGCAGATTCTGTTATGACATACGAGGGGAGAGGAAAAGGCAAATCTTGGCTTATGATGACAAATGACACGTTCACGTAGATATCTTACGCGTCAGCCGTCTGGCAAAACAATCTCCCCATCACGGTTTTCTGGAAGCGTGTTTTATGTAGTCACATGCCCCGCGAGATGTATTTATGCTATGTCGATTGTGACTTAACTGGTGAAACAGTACATGGAGTTCAGAAGTCGTTTCTTAACGGCAGTTTAACTGATTCTTATCAAGTGATGAACGCCGTTAAAAGTTAATGTCGAACTTAAAAATTATTCAGTAAAGCGTTGTTGTTGTAATTTGTGATGTTAGAAATTGTTGTTTGACTTATCATATTCAATTTCGTTTTTAATAATGTATTTCCATTGTATAATAACACATCAAATGTCACAAAAGAATAAGTGATAAAAGAATCTATTCTAATAATGCCCTAATGTATAACCTGACCTTGGTCTTGCTGTCCTCTTAAACAATCCTGGCCTTTTTAATCCTTTCAGGGGCGGATCCAAGAAAAATGGTTGGGCGTGGGGGTGGGGAATGTGGTTTGAATCAAGATACATTCAACTTTACCGCAGTAAATACTTTATATATATATATATATATATATATATATATATATATATATATATATATATATATATATATATATATATATATATATATATATATATATATATATGTGTGTGTGTGTGTGTGTGTGTGTGTGTGTGTGTGTGTGTGTGTGTGTGTGTGTGTGTGTGTGTGTGTGTGTGTGTGTGTGTGTGTGTGTGTGTGTGTGTATATATGTATATATATATATATAAAGAACCCTAACTTCGACCTAAACATGCCTTAGCAGTCAAAGTACAAATTTACTTTAAAAGCTTAGTATTTTTAAGCTCTTACATTTATGTAACATGTATGTGTTTTCACAACTCTACTTTTTTACCTGGTTGGTGTGTGGGGTGGGGTGGGGGATTCATCCCCGTCCCGCCTCGGATCCATCCCTGCATCCTAATAACTGTTTTGGACGAAAGCCTGATTTAATAGCAAACACGTGAACATGTTATATTGTATATTTGAATATTTGTTGACAATCTCTTCATTTTCTCACCAGATTTTTTTCTAAGATATGTCTACAAAACGGTATGCTATTGCAATTTAGCTGCTACTTAAGCCTGTAAAAATCATAATTACGAAAATTATTTTTCCACATAAAACCACTATCATATTTTTTTCAGCCTTCGTGTTTATAAAAAAACTGTCGGATGTAAACATTTTCCAGAACGTTTTTGTCCATTGGTGTTATCTTCATGTAGTTGTCATTAAGTTATTGATGGGTGCAAATTAAAGTTTCTCTTTGATGTTCAACACGCTGTCTCTCGACCTAAAAAAGCAATTATGGCACAAACACATGTTCAAAGAATCAGCCGAGAAAGAAATTATCCAAATCAAATTAAAAGGTACATAAAACTAACAGGAGACAGAAATGTGTAAGTATTTCACATTACTGCACAGACTATAACTCTGCTCTTCGTTAACTAGACCCATGAAGTGATATCAGCAGGCAAGGAACGCGCTGTAAAAAATTCATTTAAATGACATTTAAAATCAACCGGTTAATGTCATGATGTGGTTTAGCGAATGATAAGTAAGCGCGCCAAACCTCTGATCAATTTATTTATGACACCACATGTTGTGCTTTCATCAGTCGGTGTGAACTACGAGGTCCTCTGTCGTTTGAACATTTTGATGATAAAAAGTAACGAAGAATTGCCACGACTCGGTAATCCATTAAGTTATGTTTTATTTAGAGTCCAAACAAATATTTCACTTAATATCCTCCACTTTACACTTAGCCATACAATAGCGCCTAATAAGCCAATTCACACCTTGTGGCCGCTATTTCACGTTTTCACAAAGTAACCAGACATGTGATGAAAGAGAATAAAAATAACAAATGCTGATAAATAGTGGTATGTACAAACCCCATGTGTTATATCTATAAAATAAATGCCCGGTAAATAAGTATGTTTAATTCAGGATTGGTGTTTTAATATGATAATCTTCCATAGATATTTTCTGTATAATGTAAATCTAATTTTCGATTGAATTCAAAATATGTACATGTATGTTTATACAAAAACTAGCATCTAGGGGTCTGAATTCTGTAAGCCAGCGGTATAGTTTACCTAAATTGGTCTGTATTAATGTCCGTATTAGTTTTGAATACGAAAATATCTCAAAAGTCGGATGAGTATTGAAACATACATGGGTATTAACATTTGGAAACAACACCAGTCAAAAGATGAAAATGGTAGTTAAATGTAAATGTGACAAAAACACTGAGACGAAAAGAGATAAAGGAAATACTTGGTCAGTTCCTGCCTTTGAAATTTACTTCGGCAAAAAGACATAATGAGTTACTTTAACCGCTTAGAGCAGTTCTAACCTAGCAGTTTTTCGCAAATATAAAGAATTAAATGAAAGCTTATCAACTGGAAGCATAATTCCGACCGCTTCGAAATTCTGGTAATTTCGTAGAAATGGTTAATATCTGTATCTTCTTTTTGTTAATGATAAGCATGACCGCGTCTTTCCGAGTGGACGTCAGATGAAAATGGATATTATTTTACTTTTAAAATACTCCAATACATATAATTGTCGTTCTTTGCACGTAGGGTTCACAATACTTTATTCTATTAGATTTTGGCGTGTTGAATTTCACAACTTGCAAAATTAATAAATTCATTGATTTAGCTTGTTTAAGCGCACAGTTTAGAGAGTTCATTTTCATTTTAAACAATGTATGGTTCTGAACCTTCAAAGTCAAGTCGCATGGTTATGTGGATAAGAAGCAGTTGCTGATCAATTCTAAAAGTGCTCCCGAACTTTTACTGGGTTAAATGATGTGCATGCTCAGCATTCCATAACACAAACTGCTGTTATCAACAATGTAATTATATACCGCCATTAATCGTCATTATTTTGACACAATCAGATATTGTATTGCGTTTTATTAAGTATAGAACTAAAGTAGCTTAAATCACTACATCAAGACGTTATGCTATCGCAGAATAACATTTACGCTTTCTCTGGAGAAATGATAAGCAAATGATAGTCTGAATGTGTGTAATTATTTCAGCAAAAGCCTGCATGAATGAATGTCTGTATAAAACCAAAGGAGAGAGAACTGTCGAGCAAAATAAAACACACAAAAAATCCAAAGGTTTTGGGTTGGGTTTAACATATGTCCATGTCTTATGTTAGCGTCTGCGAGTGATAAACATCTTCAAGATAAGTAGCAGGGTGTAAAGTTCATTAAGACAGAATCTCCACTTGTTTGTTTTGTCTGACTTTGTTCCGAACGTTTTGCTATTCAATAAAGCCGACCGCTATATAATGTTTAAAAGGCAAAGGTCAATTCACAGTTACTAAAACCGGAACCGGAAATAATAACTATTCGTCTGCCGAGACATATACGGCTCTAATGGAAGATAGTTTAAAAATGAATTTGTAAAGCAGAAAAGTATGATTCTTATTAGCTAGACAGTGATTTGTATATTCTGTGCAACATTTAAGGCATCAAAGACAATTTAGCACACGTTTATCCTGCAGATGGGTGTGCTGCTTTTATCATAAAACATCATATTAGAAAGCGTCAGTTGGGAAAATTATATTGCCAGACGTGTCAAGAACGTAAGATATCTCCATTAACGTGTCGTTCGTCATCCACACTATCATTACGTGCCAGGGTTGACTTGCTTTCCTTCACTCTCGTCTCAAAATATGACTCAAAATAGATAAACAATTGAACCGCCTGTTTTATCCGCTTTTCCTCTGTGTACTTTTCCTTACGGTAGATGAATTTCTCGCGTTAGTTCGAGTACCTGTTGGGAAATGTTTCTTCAAGTTGAAGATGGTATCCGACAGTTTGGACCAAACATATATTCATTAAACATCTTAGTAAACCATTGTTTTATGAACCGATCTCGTGAAATTCTGTTTATTATTGTCTTACACCTGTCGGAAAAGTGAACCATAACGCCACAATCGTCATAACAAACATGTATTTCCTATCTGAGCCACGTTGCACAGTTAGATATTTTTAAACCAAGAAAACCACGTGACCACTATTTTTTTAGTTCATCTACGTCATCCGCTGTGACGTCGATATTTTAAGTAGGAATCTCAACCGTTCTTATTTACTGATATTGTTACATGTATAAGATGTAGGCAAACTGTCGGATTCTACCTTTAAATCATCGTTTAGATCCACCGAACAAAGTTCAGGGCCTCAACATAGAACAGTTCGTCAAAGAATTCATGATATATATATATCAATCAGTGGATGGAAGACAATTCTAATTAAGTTTTTCTTTCGTATTTGTTCTAAAATAAAAAAATAAATAGTTTAAGGATAAATGATCAATGAGTATTGGATTTACGTTTACAAATTATCTTAAAATACGTCATGATGACAACACGACACGTAGTAGAAAATACAAATTAAATATAATTGTATCAGTAGTGAACTGGCAAGCTCTTTTGGATCTTATTTTATAATAAGGAGTGTTTCCTTGCACTTTATATATTGTTTTTAAAATCTTTTTTAAACAGATTAGTTTGTATTGCATTTGTAATAGTCTTCAGTTGATGTATCATAATACCTTCAATTTATGTGAAACGACAGATCTTAAGACCGCCCTCACATTTTATCTGTTTATCGGAGCTGTTATATGTGTATATAAATGATTAGATGCATATAAATCGTCCTCTCCCAATAGTCGGATTCTGAAAAAATATTTCGAGGCGTACCCGTCGATCGGCCAGTTCTGTTGCTGCGATGTATTTCTAAAAAAAAGTTTCTCCATTTTCCATGGTGGACCATATTAACAAGTTAACTTTATGCAATGTAATTATCAGTTTTGTTAACAGAAGTTTGTACCATGTAAGACTAAAGGAAAATGTCTGCATATCTGAGTATTGTAAGAATTCAGGAAATGAATGAATTTAGGACCCGACAAAACAATATTTATTTGGCAATAAAATATATTTTCGAATTAGTTTCTATCTCCTTTGGTACTCGCTTCAATATTGAAACACATCTTAATATAAATATAAAGCTTTTTTTTCAGTAAACGCCAATGCATTATAAAATATATTATTTAAAAGCAACTATAATCAGGCAAGACAGATATTATTTTTCAAAACATTCATTCATTTCAGTAATATAACATAATCCCGCGTTATTATTGCGACTTGTCTAAGTAAACGAGGTTGATATGTCGTTATCGTCTGAACAATGGCTATAGTTGCCGAAAAGTGTGACTTTCACATGTGTTTTTGTCTGTGCTTATATCGTAACCATATTTCAAACCATAATATTGGATATTTAGACAATATTGATTAGTTGTGATGATTAACTGCCACCTCTAACATTTTAATATAACCGGCTTTCCAGGATATCAAACCTTCCCCTTGCAACATATGCTTAAACAGAATTATAGAAACGAAAATTGACTATTTGCACATATAATCACTGTCAGTTTTAAGTTTATATTCTATTGTATGACTAACAAAACAGTTTCATACAAATCTCTTAATTTAAGTAAATTTAAAAGAAAATTATCAAAAATTCATTTTAAGAAATCACACGTTAAGTTGGCATCATAACGTGTTAAACGATTAGATTTCTGCGATATCAATGTCGATATATGTCAAAAACTAGAATTATTATTTGCTAAATGAGAACTGATTCAAAGTTTATTAATATGAATAAGGCTAGATATTCACATTCCTACTGTCACGCTGAAAAGTAATTGGTGCAAACTTAATACAGGCAAATCAAGACGTAGAATATGTATTCACTGAATTCACTGTGTTGTTTGTTCTTATTTTAAAAATAAAGATGTCCAATTCTTCATTTGACAGGGCATAATAATTGATCAATAACCTTTGATAATCAATATAAGCACACTAGCAGATTAAGTAATATGTACATTAATCAATTCACAAAAGTTTGACTTTGAATTATTCTAAACTGTGGTAGGCACTCAAACCCTCTGGTTAATGCACAGGATTGGGTAACAGTAAGTGTTAGGCTAGGGACAAATGTTATTCAGTTGGTAATATGTTCCCGATACCCTACCAGGTTCATAGTGAAAGCGCATCATTTCAAGAACCCAGCTGCACTTACCCAGTGCCAAAAAAAAAAAAAAAAAAAAAAAAAAAAAAAAACATTTATCGTCGTTTTTATGACATAATCGGATTTTGAAGTTGCATTTTTATAAAATATTAGAGTTAAATAACTTAAATCACTCACTGGAGCGCTGTGCTATCAGAGAACGACATTTAAGTGTTCACTGTAGAAATTTCACAGCGTTTGTTGCAGCATTTGTGGCAACATGTTTGGGGTTATTTTAGTATAAGCTCTAGCAAGTGTGGAAGATGTAAAAGAAATTAATGTTATCTGATTATGGTACACATTTCGACTGTTGCATCGCCGGATAGGACTCCCTTTAATTAAACCATGTTTTGTACAGGATAACAGGTAAGTCGCGATATCAAACGCATGGTGCGGTATCATACTGTATAAATATTAGAAATTAATTCGTGGCCTTTGTATAAACAATGCATTACTCAATCATGACGTCAACTTGTCGATTCTAAGTGAAATATAAATATGAATCTTAATTATTTCATGACCATTTTGCACGAGCAAACTGATATCACCATCAACATATGTTTATTTCTGTTATTTACGTTTCGAAGATGAGAAACAGCAAGCTGTAGCCACACTTATCTCAAACAGCATCAATACAAGGACAATTTACAAACAACGCGACAAAAAAAGTGCTGATATTTACATCTGAAAATTCTTTCACATTTTACTCGTGTTACCAACGAAGAGAAAACGAATCAACAGAATTAGGTTCTTTTCCGGGTACACACTTTTAAATGTTATAATTAGTTAAATAACGTTGCCAACAGAACGGGCCACAGACATTATAAAAATTTCACAACGATTTAAAAATGTAAAACAGACAAGCTTGTTCTTTTTATGAGATATATACAAGTAAAATAAACATCAGCCTTCCAATGTTAATTATTAAGATAGAAATTACTTTATTATCAAAATCATTAACACAACTGTTATTATTGATAAAATTAATACATTATTTATATTATTTAATGACATATTTATTTATTTGGATTGATATATTTAATCACCAAATAAATAAATATGTCATTCAATATTATAAATAATATATTAACTTTATCAATAATTACCGCTATGTTTATATATTATAAATAACATGTTTATTACCACCCAAATCGTATGTGATATGATATAAATGATTCGTATAGCCTTTATCCGTCACACATTTACCACACGTGAAAGAAACAGAGGTATAACACTAGCTTGGTTTGCATTTTGAAAATGTTTTCTCCCTTAATATCCGGGTTCGAATAAAAAGGCTGCATTCAGCACTTGGTGCGTCTTTGTTGTCTCTTAGCTACAACATAAATCACGCTTGGAGGATATGAATTATTTCAAAGGTTCAGCTTAAGCCATCTCTGTCTTTTCCACTGCAGGTGCATTTATTGTCGGGATATTGGGGTCGTGTAGCTGAGCACATTGTAGCAGAGGGCGAGCATTTGCAATAAGTTTGGAAACTGGCTTGTTACGATTTGTCCCTTTTCATAACACAAGGATGATCAGAAATAGCTATTCGCTATTTGCTGCATGTATTATGTTTAATAACTGAAGAAAATACTGATGGCGTTTATATGTATTTAGGAATTCAACAATTTGTATGCAACGAAATACATGTATTTCCTATAGTCTTCAAATGTGCTTGTCTCAATGAGTATGTATACCATGACAAAAACTGATTATTCATATGATGCTTTACAGAATGTCTCCACCGACATGGTATACTAGAATACCCAGGTAACAAAATAATCTTTTCTCTTATTAAACTCATTGAATAACAAAAATATTGATTTTTCACAATATTACAATCAGGGTCATATATTGATATGATATAGGATAGAGGAGCGTAAGCCAGTCCTGGCTTATAGTGATAAACAACACAATCATGTAGATACATGTACCTTACGAGTTGCACGCAGCTGGCAATACAATTTGCATATCATCGACTTTCTAAAGCCAGTTTCTCATAACTATTGTACGAAAAGAATAAAATGTACAATCTATGCATTCATTTTCTTCAAAAACATAGCTGTGCATTATGAAGGGAGGGGGGGGGGATGGTGAGACCTTGTGGGGATTTGGAGTTGATTCAATGAAAGTTATAGACACAAACCACAGAACGCGCTTGTGCATAAACCTGCAGACTGAAATTATTTGCGTGACGTGAACCTGTCGTTTTCATTGACTTAATTCACTAAAAGGTACTGTTAAAGCATGCCATAGGAAGCGAGGTAAGATAAAACTTGTCATATGGTGGAAGGGTTAGCAGGAGACAACACACTCACGTACAGATCAGAGGTGCTCCAAACCGTCTGACCATACCATCTCCCCCATTCACACTTCCAGAAAGCCTGTTTTAGTAGACGGCTGTCCGGCTAAATATACCCATGCCGAAAGTTTATAACGACTTATTGAATGACTGGAATCCATAGTTAGTAGCGATTTTTCTGACTCTTGTTCAGAGCTAATGGCGTATAAACTTCACATTCTTTTTATGTAAGTGAAGCAGTAAAAAAAAGCAACTCGCATCTCAATCATTACACCAGTATACATGTAACCTTGGTGTTTTATCTGCCTGTTTAAAAAGCCAGCCTTAACGTCTATATTTTCAGTATCATCACCCACTCGTCTTCCTTTTAATGGTTACTGTAGCTACAGTCTATATGATGTAAAACAAGTTTTGTCTCTGTAATACATAATTATGACGGAAGGATGTCTGGATGGAATATCATAAACAATTACGACGAGCCTTTTGCAGCTTGACATTAAAGTATGCACTAGAGAAATAATAAGAAATCATCATAATAAAAACTGTGTCAATCTGTTCCACTTGCTCTTGCAGTATGTTAACCGACTTCTTACGGCAGTCAGTAGATGATCATTGATATAAATATGGATATCGCAAATATATTCAAAAAGCGAAAAAACAACAGAACTGCATATTAATAATCGCACTTACAGGCAATCGCGATATTACCCTACAACTGCATATCAATATCACTAGTATATGCACCTATATCACACTGAATATGTATATATATATATATATATATATATATATATATATATATATATATATATATATATATATATATATATATATATATATATATATATATATATATATATATATATATATATATACTTATATCACAAATATTAAATACTTTTTGCTATTTTATAAATAAACGCGTACATTTTCAGTGTAAAAGAAGTTTGAGGGCAAGTTATAAGACTATCTTTTTTCATATACGTTTTAACACGCTTTTTCTCACCCTGTTAATGCGAACAGCGATTATTGCGCAAAATACGCCCATCAAGATTATAATCAAGAGAACTGTAAAAACGTTACAAAACGGAGCTTGAAATATCTACCGCTTAATGTAGCGATGAAGCTTATCTAATTGGAAATATGCACGGAAGGCTAATTTAATAAAACTATGTATCTAACGATAAGTTCTTGTTTCGGTGAGTGTTATTTTTATAGTTGTATTATACGGAGTATTTTAGAATAATCCTTAATAGCCAAATATGTAAAACACACACACACACACACACGCACGCACGCACGCACGCACACACACACACACACACACACACACGCACCTCGCACTTCGTGATGGGTTTCTCAAATGCAAGAAATGAAAAGAAAACCGATCTAAGAGGGGAAAAAAACTTCCAAGCGCTGACGTTTTCTTTGATATTCAAGACTATGTGTACTCCTTACTGAAGGTTAGGGATTAAAACATTATTTTTCAAATATCATTGTAATCTGAAATCGGACATATATTTTTTTTTTTAATTTTGCCTCAACAACATTGAAGGTTTTGAAGTTTATAAAATGGTACTATTATGCGAAACAATCTTACAGTCATATATAATCTGGGCTACAAATATTTTAAGTTTGTAATTTAAATATTGCATTTTATTTTCAGCGATGGACGTCATTAGAAAGCAGAAAGAGTAAAGGTAATGTCTCGCAAAACGAGTCAGTCAAATAAGACTTATGACACGTTCGTCCAATCAACCTCAATTTAAAGGTTTTTGGCTCATTTACTTGTCCTACTTATGAAAATAATGGAGATGGGACAATGTTTAAAAGCATATATCTACGTAAAATTCTAAAGAGACATTGTAAAACCGTAAAATCATCACCATCATCAATCAGCATCATCATCAGCAGCAACAACAGCATCTACATCATCACCATATCATCACTATCAAAATTGTCCGCCTGGGCGACCTACCCCTATCCAACTTACGTCCCCCAACCCAATAAACCCCCACTGTGATCACATTTCAAAATTCCAATGCCTTAGGCCTCTTTTCCCAAAATATAATCTTTATTTACTTAAACCGTCAGACAATGTCTCAAGATATGTTTTGTTGATGTTGTTTTTGTTGTTGTTTTGTGGTGCGGGATACGTGTTTCATTTGCAGATTTGA
Organism: Sinonovacula constricta; assembly: GCA_007844125.1. Taxonomy (NCBI): domain Eukaryota; kingdom Metazoa; phylum Mollusca; class Bivalvia; order Cardiida; family Solecurtidae; genus Sinonovacula; species Sinonovacula constricta. The sequence continues at coordinate 2,136,667 of CM017558.1, read as the reverse complement.
TTGCACATGTTGAGTGTACATAAAAATCAAAAAAGAATAAAACTTCCAAAATGAGCCCTTCTTAATGAACTTTATTGAATTAAAGATGTGAAAAATGCTTAAAAGTCGTGTGGTTTCTTTCAACAGTTTTTCTTTAATTTACTAACATTCGCTTACAGTACAATTAAGATATGCTTAGGATCAACACGATTTACTTTTGCTTCTGTTTCACATAATACATTTGCTAAAATACACTAAATAGGACGCGAAGAAAACACTCAACATAAAATAGAAATCAGAAACGTTACTGTCTCAGCAAAAACCACGAAACATTTTCATTGACTTCAAGACTGATCGTATCGTTGCTAAAATTTTGCATAGCTTTGTATTGTTTTATGAATGCTAAATTACTGCGATTATCAATAGTCCATCTTATGTAAAAGCAGGTTAACTCAAAAAGAAAAACACATATTCAGCTTAACTATGAATTAAACAATTTCCGTATCCCTGGTGTCCGTACTTCGTGTCAATATCAAGTTTTCGCATGCCTACCATGTTTTTTTTTCTGAGCACTCGAGCGGAAGGAAATGAGGGCAAACGCAAACGCTATTTTTCTGCCATAGACTTATAATGGGAAACTTTCTTTTAAAAATGCCTAAATAATATATTGGCCGTTGCTTCAAATTGATTGTCTTTCTCAATATCAATAATAAAATAAAACAGAAAATCGGCAAATTGACATTAAGCAAAACTCATTTGCAGTTGTTCAGTTCAGTTGAATTCCAAATATCTTTCCAAATATTCTGTCCGCAGCAAAAATGGACTTGCATTCGTTGTTTGCACCCAGTGCTCG